>CM066162.1:36882820-37230320 GCA_033629205.1 Lithocarpus polystachyus
ACAACAACATCAAATCCGTAGTCCCAAAATTTGGGGTTGGTTATGGATCCTCGACAAATTAGATTGGCTTGGCCACGTGAATTCTTTTTCTCCATTCTATTTTATCTGAAGTCATGCTCTCCCTTAAATGTAATATAAATTCCCAAAAATATCTGCCAGAAAAATAAATGTCAATTTTTAATGCACAATGATATACTTACATAGATAAACTCCTTTCGAGCGGCTACCATTTCATCAGAACAAGCACGCTCCCTACTAATAAGAACTTGACTTAATGCTTCCATCTGCTTCAAAGACCATTGCGTCAGCCATTCCTCCAAAAGACATAAATGTATAAACTCGGATAATTTTCAGTTTGAGGCATATATGCATCCACAAGTGCATCATCTTTCTTCTTTTTTCTTCCTCCCCACACCCACCCCTACTCCCTCCTTTATTATGATCAACAATAAAAAGTCACTTAAAATGCCCCTGGCAAAGAAAACTAAACTCTGAAAATCTGAACTTTAACACATGATTGAGATGCTCAGATGATGATTTAGCTTGTTAATTATCCATTTGAAAATTACAAAGACTCACAGATGTAAGCAACCAAAAGCATGAGTCTTCAACAATCAACTTCAAAAGAAATTAAACTGGTAATTAGCAACTACTATACATTGTAATAGGGGCTTAAGTCTACAAAATTTGCTTCCTCAATGAGCAGGTTCTGTTAAATGTAACATAAATTCCCAAATATATCCAACAGATAATTAATGTAAATTTTTCGTGCACAAAGATATACTTACATCGATCAACTCCTCTCGAACCTCTTGCAATTCATCATTACTAGCACGCTCCTTTTCAATAAGACTTTGAATTGTTGATTCCATCTTCTTCAAGTCTTCTTCTTTCTGTTTTAAAGACCATTGCATCAGCCATTCCTCCAGAAAGACATTAATTTCTAAATTCGGAAGACTTTACGATTGAGGCGTACATGTACTCACAAAGACAAACACAGAAGCCTATAAAATTTTAGAAATACTTACATCCATCAATTTCTTACAAACCTCCTGCAATTCATCATTACTTTTACGCTCCTTGGCAATAAGATTTTGATTAAGAGATTTCATTTCAGCCAAAGCTTCTTCCTTCAATTTCAAATCTAGTTCAATTGCTTGATTAAGAAATTTCATTTCAGCCAAAGCTTCTTTGAGTTTCTTTTCCAGATTAGAAGCACTTGATTGAAGTTTTGCCTTTTCTTTCTGCCATTGACAAATCATTGCAAATAAAAACATAAGACATTTAATAAATTATTTATACATACTAAATAGTAACTAAAAAAAAAAACTTCCATAACACACCCCTTTATCCTCTGCAAACCCTAATGAATACTGCACCACTAGATCCTCTAACAAAGCATTGACAGACTTCTCCATGAATGTAACTGCTTTTAAAAGAAATTTCAAATGATGACATGCCAAATAAGTAAGTAAAACAAAAGTTTCTTAGATAAAGGGCTCATTCTTGTTTCTCAAAAAATCTCAATAGGAAAATAATATATTTAAATGTGAATCAACATATCGAAAATTTTGGCTTGACAAAGGTATAAGCTTTACAAACTGTTAGATGTACTGGGACCCAAATTTGTTGTAAACCCAAAGGATCTGTAAGTTTGTAATTATAACTTACAAGACAAATAACCTAATCCTACAAAGTTTTTCTATGATAAAGGAATATTGAAGATCATACAACACTCATAATTTGAGCAAACAAAGAGTCAACTCGAGCATTATTGACATAAAGAAAACGTGAAATAATAAAATAAATAAAAGAGAAATGATAAGTCTTACCTTAAGTAAAGCAAACGCAGATCTGAACAGGATTTACAAAGAAACAAGTTTGTGTACTCAACCTCTTTTCTTTTTCTTTTTTCTCCTTTTTTTTTTTCCCTTAATTAGTGGTTTTTAGGGATGGCAATGGGGCAGGGCGGGCCCGGAGGATGGGATCTCCGTCCCCGCCCCGCATGGTTGTTGCCCTTTCTCGTTCCCGCCTCGCCCCGGGGTGCGGGGCAAACTACCTTGCCCCATCCCCGCCCATTGGGGCCCCGCGGGGACCCGCCCCGCCCCACCCCACCCCCAATACAATTTTATATATATAAATAAATTTTTTGCTACAATAATATAAATCACAACAAAACAAAATGTATTAAAATCCAAACATTTAAATAAACCAAGTATTTAAATAGTCAATACGTAACAACATAATTCAAAATTTCTTATAACAAAATAAACATTGTCTTTGCATGAACAAAATCATCAAGAATAAGTTTTTTAACAAAATAAACTTTGTCATTGACTAGTTTTTTAACAAAATAAACATTGTCTTATAACAAATAAAAATTAACTAGTTCTTTAAGAATAAGTTTCGCTTTCTCCCAATGTAGTGACACCACTTTCTTCTTTATAGACTTGGAGTGGATTTTGGCTTGAAATTTGAAAAACACGTATAGACTATAGAGCAAAGGGATGAGTCAAAGGGCGGCAATAGCATAAGGGTTTTAAAATAAAAAATATTTTATCTCATGTCTTGTACTCTTGTGATTCACTTTAAATATTAGTGATTTAGGGTTCACTAAATTTACAATTATAGTCCTTATTAGTGCGGGGAGTGGCGGGGCGGGGCAGGGCGGGAATAAAAATACTAAACCCATCCCCACCCCACCCCGAGGTGCGGGAACAAAATATTGCCCCATCCCCGCCCCACCACCTTTGCGAGGTGGGGAAAACCCACACGGGGCGGGGCAAAGCGGGGCGAGGCAAAATTGCCATCCCTAGTGATTTTTCTATTCTTGCGCATTGATCCACTATTTGAATTTACTGGTTACAGTTGTGAGAAGAAGAAAAAAAAAAAGGTTCTAGATTTTCTTTTTTGGAAAAATTGCACTAAACCCACCTGTGGTTTGACGTATTTTAACAGTGTCCACCCATGATTTAAAAGTTGTCATTTAACCCACCTGAAGTGGCCTCCGTTAAACCCTCGTTACCCACCTCTGCCCTTTCCGTTAAAGAATCCTCTTTACTATATAAGCCAAAATTAGAACCCAATTAGAACTCTAAAAAAATGACCGAGCTCTCTCCCTCTCTCTACCTCAGAACCCCAAACTCATTTTCTCTATATCAAGATCCCTAAAAATCCTTAAACTCATTTCTCTCTATACTCCGATTGCCAAAGTGAAATCTGAACATGTTTTCTTCAAGTTATTACCAGTCACCATTCATACTCTGCTGACCGTTGTCAGCTACAGACTGCTATGACCTTGAACAATTTTGGGAGAAGGTTTTATGGGTGCAGCTACTACGATGTGGCGAGTAACAGTTGGTTTTCAGATTTTTTTCCTTTTTTATTATTTTTTTATTTTTTGGTTTTGTTAGTTTTTTGGTTTTGTTGGCTTTATGAATAACCTTAAAATTTGATTTTGTTTGTAGGATGATAAACCTACTTGTAAATACTTTAGGTGGTTGGATGGCAAAACATGTAAGCGTGGGTCTGAAGTTGCACCCATTGTCCTTGCAAGATTCAGAATGTACAAGAACCAAGCAAGAGTTGCAGAGGAAAAGGAAAAGGAGGCTAGTGATAGGGAAACAGCAGCTATTAGGGGTGTCCAACCAGACCCCGTACCCGACCCACCCACCCAACCTGCCCGATCTGGCCCGAGAACCGGCCAACCCAACGTCGGCAATAGTCGGTGGCGGATCTCCAATTCCAAAATCCGAGACCGGCGAGTCGGTTGATGGGTTAGAGCATGAAAAACCGATTTCAACCGACCCGACCGGAAAACACACCGAAAATAGCTTTCTCCGCCGATTGAAGTAGTTTGCCGGTATGATGTTGTGTGACCTGTCGAGATCCGGCGAGATCTTTTCAAGAACCATCAAGATCTCGCTGGATCTCTTCTTGATCGTGCCTGATCTCATTGAGATCTGCCAAGATCTCTTCAAGTTCGGCCTAATCTCGTTGAGATCAGCCAAGATCTCTTCGAAATCCGGTCAGATCCAGCAAAAATAAGCAGATTTCGACAAAAATTTCAACGCGATTCGTACAATCCAAGCCCAACCAGAAACCGACCGGAAAACTTTGACGTCCAACCACCCGAATCGTTGCTGCTGGCAGGTCGGCAGCGGGTCCATGTTTAAAGGACCCAAAGTGATCGGGTCGGTTTCAGGTTGGGCACAAACCCAACCCGGACCGACCCGTGGACAGGCCTAGCAACTATTGAGAGGGAAAAAATAGCCAAGTGAAGGGAAGAAAAAGCCAAGGTGAGAGAGAGGATAGCTAAAAAGGAGTTACAGAAGTACAAATTTGCACTTGTTGTGTCATGAGGGTTTTTTGCTATTTTTTTTTTGTGTTTTCTGGTAGGATAGGAGAATTTGGAACAAAACCATCCAGTCTGCCTTGAAGGCAAGTTGTTGTAGTTAATGGCTAAACACTGCCAAATGTCATCTACATAATAGGTGGTTCCATCCCCACTAAGACAATAACAAAATAACTTTACAGTAAAAAGTTCTACGCAATAACAAAAAAGTGGTGACATGCCATTATCAAACATGCACAATAACAAAAAAAGTAAAGTTTCTGCTTGCACATTCTCCAATCTTCATTTCCCAAAGACCTTGCCCTTGTCCTTTCCTTTACCCCTGCCTGTGAGAACATTGCACCAGATGTCTTAGCTCTTAATCCACCTCCTCTCCCATATGAGAACAGATGACTGCTCCCAACTACCCTTGGTGGTACCAATCCCCTTGGAGGCTGCAAAATACATAGCAACTCCATATCAAGATTTAATCCAATGTTTTATGTAAGTATAAAGGGTGGTGTTTGTCTTTGTGTATATACCTGAGATAGAGGTTTTCTTGTGTCCCATGTTTCCTTAGGAGTATGAGAGATGAGCTGGCTGCATGAGAACCATTGAGCTGTGGGCGCTTTACTTGGTGGTGGTCTGCTTGAATCTGCTACGGATGGTGGTGGTTTGCTTGAATCTACTGCAGATGGTGGTGGTCTGCTTGAAGCTGAAGCAAATGTTTCAGTTGGCTGTGTGTAGAGTTTGCCTGTTGGCTGCCTCAGTGGCTATTTTTGTGGTTGGTTGACTGGTTGACTTGCTTGATGGGTGGTTGGCTTTCTTGTTGAATGGCTAGCTACCCCACTTGTTGGTTGACTAGTTGTCTGCTTGGCTGCATTGTTTACTTGTCCAGGTGGGTGCCTTGCTTACTGGTTGGCTGCCTTGTTTGTAGATCTAGGTGGTTGCCTTGCTTGAATGGTGGTTGCCTGTTTGGCCTTCTTGTTTGCTAATCTTGTTAACTGCCTTGCTTGCTGATTGGTTGCCTAGTTAGCTGCCTGGGTGGTTGGCTACCTTGCAAACCTCCTTAGTGGTTACCTAGGTGGCTGACATGCTGGCTGGCTGGCTGGCTGGTTGCTTGGCTTGCTGACTGGCTGGCTAGCTGGCTGGCTACTTGGCTGGCTGCCTGGTTAGCAAACCAGAGTGGTTGCCTTGCAAACCTCCTTGGTGGTTGCCTAGGTGGCTGACTTGCTAGCTAAGGTATTGAGGTTGCACCTTGATTTGATTTGTTCCTTGTCCCTCTTGTCCTTACAAAAAGAATTGTCTTGCATCAAAAATATAGTTGTAATATAATTGTCATAGTAAACACACTCTTACTTTAATTACAAATTTTTTTTGCCTCTCAAGTCTCTGCCTCCTTTGCCACGATGTCTCACTAGTTATTCCAGCCTTACACCTCCTTGAATTATGCCCCTCCTCATGGCAAAACCCACATTTTATAGGTTTATATGACCTAGAAACTTTGTATGAGTTGTTTGGCTCATCTGCATCTTTCTTCCTTTTCATTGGTGGCCTGCCTGGAGGCTTGTACACAATTGGAGCAATAGGGGCAGGTTGGTTGATTTCAACCCATCATCTTGGCCAGGCAGTGGGGTAATCATCTCCTTATATGCAGTCACATAGGCATCCTTTCTATAGCATACATGCACATAATCCTCAGGCCTCTCCAAGTTCTTATAGATTGCTGCAACACCATGTTTACATGGAATTCCTATCAAATCCCAAACTCTACAAGTACAACACTTTCTTGTAAGGTTAACCACATGCCTCTCATACTCATTATCAACCTCATATATATATATATATATATATAGCAACCTGATGGAACAGCAGAAAATGACTTAGAATCAACTTTTAACTGCTCAAGCTTCTGCACTATGTTTGGACATATGTCATTAGTGAATTTTTCAATCTTAGTCCTCATACTGTAGATTCTAGTCATCAACCTAACTCTAATCCACTCTAGCATGGCAATGATAGGCTTATCCCTAGCTTCTAGTATCATAGAATTAAATGACTCACTAAGATTATTCACATAACAATCAGAGATGGCACTTGGAGTGAAATGTGACTTGGTCCATTGGGTTGGTTGGATGTCTGCTAGATACTCCTATGCTTCTTTGTCTAATTTCTTCATATCTTGCATTCTCTTCTCAAACTCCCTAACTGTTGTTGCCACAGCACACCTCCATAATGCAGCCTTCAATTCTAAACCCTTGAAATTTAATTTAAAATTGTTGTAAATATGCTTCACACAAAATATATGTTCAACTATTGGGAACAACATCTCTATGGCAGGTATTAATCCCTGGTTATCATAAATACAATCAAAAAACATCCAAAGAACAAAAATGAACACCATCTACCTAAAAACAAAAACAAAACTTTCAAAAAGCAGAAATGTAATGATTAAGAACAAACAGCAATCTCAAAAAGCAAGTGAATTGTATTACCTTCTGCCTATCTGAAATAAACACCAGATTCAGCTCATCTGGCCTCCCAATATCATCTGCAAATGTTTGTAAAAATCACACCCAAGAATCCTTGTTTTCTTGCTCAACTACACCTAATGCAACAGGGAAAATATTGTCATTCTCATCCCTTACAGTTGCTGATAATATATGTCCACCAAACTTGCCCTTTAAGTGGCAACCATCTAATCCTACAAGTGGCCTGCACCCCCCCAAGAATTCGACTTTCTGTGCATTATATCTCACATACATCCTCTTGAACTTGGGTTGTGTGTTAAGCTCAGTAATCTTAGTTTGTAAAATCACCATACTCCCCACATCAGTTACTTTTATCATCTCTGCGTAGTCCCTAAGCTTCCCATACTGCAACCTCTCATCACTTAGTATGAACTCTCTAGCTTCCCTCTTAGCTCTGTACACTTGATTTATGCTCAAGTCCATAGACACATCCTGCATAACTCGATGCTTCACATCGGAATCTGCCCAATCAGGGTTTCTGTTAAAATCATCCAAGTATTTCCTAGCCACATATGTAGAAGTGACCCGGCTATGCTTGAATGTCCTCCCACATGTACAAGTTGGAACCATGGTTTTTATCTGGAAGGTCAACTCCCTTGAAATCTGTGATGCATATACCTTCCAACCACATTCATATTTGCAATGAACAGAAACTTTAGTCTTTTCATTAAGCTTAAACTTAATGTCCACAAGCTTTGTCACTGCATATTCCCTCAAGGCAGCCCTAAACACCTTCCCATTTGGGAACTTCATACCCTTGCATAATTGAGGGTTACTCATGCCAGTTTTTTCATTAAACTCTGGACATCTCACCCTTTCATCCTCATCCTCAAAACTATTAATGCTCCTAGTGTCATCATCATCAAGAGCTTTTTCAGCCCAATCATTATCATTAGCAGCTTGATCACTAGCAGCAGCTTCATCACTGGCAGTAGCTACTGGTCTCTTCCTATTATCTGTAACTGGCTTTCTCACACCATCTCCCTTATTTACATTTTCAGTATCTCTTTGATGCTCTCTCATATTGGGCCCTTCATTGTTCTGAGCATCAAATATGTCATTAGGATAATCTGGTCCTTCATACCTTTCATCTAGCCAATTAGGTTCATCCACATGAACATCTTCACTACCAACAGTTTGTCCATGGGTAGCATGGTCATCCATATGCACAGCTCCACCAACACTACCGTCCCTTAAACCCTCAACAGGTTCCTCACTAACATCATTTTGGTCAACCGCAGAAGATCTAATAGTATTGGTCACCTACTCACAATCAGTATCATTATCTTCATCATTCATTTCCTATGGCTGGTCTATTGCAATTTGTTGATCTGGTTCAACTATAGGTTCTTCAATAGCAATTGGTTCAACTTTAGGTTTTACATAAAGTGTGATTTCATTTGTTGGCCATTCAGCATGTAGTTCACACATGTAGGCCACATCGTCATCTGAAGCAATTAACCTTAACCCTTACTCTAAGTCACCACCAGGTATTAAATAATAAATCCTACTATTAATGGGTCCCCTAGCCTCAACACAAATATCTTGTATCTCAAAATGAATTAGTAGATCTAGATTAACATTAGCCATTATAGATATCTCACCACCTACATACTCTAAACTAGGGTTCCACTCAAAATTCCCAATATGGTGAATTGTAAAATCAAAACGAATTTCAGCAGCCATCTACAAGAGTTAAAACACATGAACAAACAATAGTAATTAAATAATTTCATTTGCACATGCACAGAGCACCAATGAAAAAAGCAAAATAATTTCATTTGCACACCAAACACCTAGTAACGTGGGGTCAGAGACAAGAAACACAACCAACTAAACAATTTGTCTCCATGGGACCACAGACAACCTAAAGATGCATTTAACCAAAATATTCTTAGGGACCATAGTCATCAATGTCAACTATAAAAGAACAAATACACCAATGGTAAACTCAACAATGGTAAACCGCTAATTTTATGACAAAAACTTTAAACAAAATCACCTTCATCAATCGTTACACATTGAAAAAGAATAAACACAACAATGGTAAACCCTAGAAAGTCATTTCATACCTAATATAGAGGAAAACCCCAGCTTCAGCACACCTCCTCCTTGCTCGCAAGTGTTCGAGGATTTCACTTTGGCAATCAAAGTAAAGAGAGAAAGGGATTATGGGTTTGGGGATTTTTGGGAGTTCTAAGGTAGAGAGAGGGAGAGAGCTCGGTCCTTTTTTTAGGGTTCTAATTGGGTTTTAATTTTGGCTTATATAGTAAAGAAGATTTTCTAACAAAAAGGGCAGAGGTGTGTAACAGGGGTCTAACGGAGGCCACCTCAGGTGGGTTAAGTGACAACTTTTAAATCACGGGTGGGCACTGTTAAAACGGGCCAAACCACAGGTGGGTTAAATGCAATTTCCCCTTCTTTTTTTGTCTTTTCAGATTTACTAGAAAGTAAGTATTACCATATTGAGCATTAGTTTTGATGGTGTTAAAAAGCCATATTACTATTTTTAGTACCACCAAAAAAATTTGGTGGAGGGAAAGTCAAAAAATTTTAGCTTTGAGCTATGGTTCATAGCCAAATTTGGCTATACACTATAGCAAAGAATGTAAAAAGGGATAATTACACATAACACACCTGTGGTTTGGGCGAAAATCACTTTATCTACCCGTGGTTTGAAAAGTATCACTTAACCCACCTGTGGCATGTCTTGTTTGTTTTTTGTAACCCACCTTTGTTAAAATCAGGGGTAAATAGGTATTTTTGCTCAAATTTTATGTCTCTCTCATCCCAAAACAAAAAATAGCGCAAAAATGGAAAAGAAACAAGATCAAAAAGTAGTATTTGTCTCTCTCTCCATTCGCACAAATTTTGAACACGAAGAACATAAAGTACATACCCAAAAAATAAAACCCAAATTATGAAGAACATACCCAATAAAAAATTGTCACTTGGGCCAACCCTTGAAAATTACAGGCCATTGTATCCTAATTCTGTATCTGGAAATAGATATTAAATGCATACGAGGCATTCCCATTAGCATCCAAATTATTACAAGAGGACCCATATCCAAGTGTGGTGCAATCTCCATCTCCATGTTCTTCTTCTTGGTCTTCTCAAAGGCATCGCATAGGCTACACTCTCTCTCCCAAAAAAGTTCAGAGTTTCATTCAAAACTCTTTAATCAACAAAGCCAAACAACCCTACATTAATCTCATCAAAATCGACCCCACAAAACCCTTAACCCAACAGGGACCATTCAATTGCATCACCACAATCGAATCTCCATGCTCAATGTGGTTACCGGCTTGAAAATCCCTCACAGGGACCAAACGTAAAACCCAGATTTGATCCCTTTCCAGTATTTCTCTCTCTCTCTCTCTCTCTCTCTCTCTCTCTCTCTCTCTCTCTCTCTCTCTCTCACAATCTCTAAAATCTCTCAGCAAACTCACAATCAAACTAACAACAACAAAGACACGTATTCAAATAAAGAATACCCAGAAGACCAATATTTCAATTGCTTTTTTATATTTTGTTTTGTTTCTGGGCAAGCAAAGAGAAAATGGTTCCAAGGAATGAATTGAAGGAAGGAAGGTGTCTAAGTTTGTGTGTGTGTGTGTGTTATCTATTATGGCAACATAGTGTCTGATGGAGTTGCGGCGGTCAATGGCTGCGGAGGAGAGCGAAGACATTTTCGCTGGCAATCAAGCGGCAACGCTGCTGGTAGTAAATGCTAGAAGAGCTTAAGGACTTTGGCCATGGAGGCCGATTTGTGCTTCGGCCATGGAGGATTGAAGCTAGGTTCAATTGTAGATTAGAGTCATTAGAAAGTGAGAACTTTGGGTTTGCAAGTGAGAAAGAGAGATAGTAAGATAAAGAGTTTGAGAGAGAAGAATAGTCAAATATGGTACAAATTTGTTTTTGAGTTTTGTGTTTTGGTGTTTGGCTAAAAAGAATGTAAAAGAAAATTTGGGAATGGTCTAAAATTGGGAATGGCCCAAGTGACAATTTTTTTTGGGTATGTTCTTCATAATTTGGGTTTAACTTTTTAGGTATGTTCTTCATGTTCTTCGTGTTCAAAATTTGTGTGTATGGAGAGAGAGACAAATACTACTTTTTGATCTTGTTTCTTTTGCATTTTTGCACTATTTTTTGTTTTGGGATGAGAGAGACATAAAATTTGAGCAAAAATACCTATTTACCCCTGATTTTAACACAGGTGGGTTACGGAAAACAAACGGGACATAACACAGGTGGGTTAAGTTATACTTTTCAAACTACGGATATGCAAAGTGATTTTCACCTAAACCACAGGTGGGTTATGTGTAATTACCCCATGTAAAAAAAAATATTTTTGTTAAAAGTTATATTATTTTATTGTGTTGTTGGTGGTGGTTGTTGTTTAGTGTGATAGATATATTATTTAATTATGTTGTTTATATTATTTTATTGTATTGAAAGCTAAAATAAAACTACTGATGTTGGGTGTTTTGTAAAGTGATGTGGTAAAATAAATAGTTTTTAAGTTTTTTATAATGCCAAATTGCTAAATTTATAGCTCTACCAATGTGGACGCTAAGCTAGTACCGGATTGTTACCTTTATTATTTATTTTTTTACTTTTTCTCATTTTTTTTAAAATACAAGTATACTTTAACACACTTTTAGCAAAAAGTTAAATAAATTATTCACAAATCAAGACATTTGTATAAAATCTCCTATAAGAAAATGTGTGTAAAAACTAATAGTAGTTTTTTGTTTTTTACCTTTTGTCTCAATTGTGGATTTCAATTAGCTCAATTTGTAAAGTCACTTGTAGTCAAATAAGAGATCTAGGATCCTCGCCTACACCAAAAGTCGATTAGTTTCTTAGTTTGATGATAAATTTGGGGTTCGATCCTGCCTACACCAAAAATCAATTGATGTCTTAATTTGATGATAAAGAACAATCATTACCATAGGTTTAGGTCTATCTCAAAAATAAAACTTTTTGTCTTAATTTTTTTTTAATTTAACAAAATTATTTTGTAAAAAAGTATTTTTTTTTTTCACACAAGAATAAAAACTATCCATTTTTTTATTATTTATAAATACAATATAAATATGTTACTAGAGTGGAAACTACAAACACTTTTCTCAGAAGAATTTCAACCTATGACGTCTGCTCTTAATGATAGCAGAAACTACAGACACTTAAAACCCAAGAAATGACATGTTGTTGAGGTCCAAAATGCAACAAAGAAGTCCAATCCATGGAGATAATGAAGGGCCATGGGTCTTAAGAAGAGAAAGCCTAGTTCGTCAAGTTAAGAAGGGGTATGAAGGCCCAAAGGCCCAACAAGTGAAGGAAATGAAAGAAGTGTGAAAGAAAGGGCAAAGGAAGAGAACCCAAGCTTGGGCTACGAATGGGTCCTCCACCCCCAAGAAGCAGGTCCCTTAGGGAAAGTCCGAAAATGCTAAGTAGGATATGGACAACCCAAAGGATAGTTTGGGAACAAGTCATGCATATTCTTGAAGAAGGGAAAAGAGGGAAGAAGTCATTGGATGTCTTGTCAAAATCAAGTTCTTGGGAGGTAGGGAGAAGTGATAGGGATAAGTGATGGCTTTAAGATCAAAACCAAGTGAAGCAACTGAGGGACCCCGGGCAAGGCAAAAGATATGCGGTAAGAGGAAGGATGGTTAGAGGCTTTCCAAGTTTGCCTATTGCAAGGAGGAATCTATCCCATTTCTGGGAAAAAACCAAACCAAGAGGAGTCAACATCAAGGTTCCAAGACCTTTAAAATGTCCTTTTAAAGCCTTGGAAGAAGATCATAGAATGTGGACCTTAGAGGAGAATTTGGGTTTGTCCTAAGAAGAAGCTTCTACGAGTAGAAAGTCAATGAATGAACTTTCAAGCATGGGTTCCCAGAAGAGTGAAATAAGAAGAAATGAGGAAAGAAATAGCCACCAATGTTTCAGGCAAAGGAGACTAGCTATGGTACCCAGAAAACAAAGGGAGAGAACAGTAAGAAAGCCCTCCAAGAGTAGTATAAAAAGGGAGAAATAGAGAAGGCAAAAGGCAGACAAGCAAGATGCAAAAAGACTAGAAAATATGCAAAAGAGAGAGTTTTAGGCTTTGAGTCAAGTTCATTGATCTAAAAGGAGACATTGAAAAGGTCTTGTAATCAATATTTGAGGAGACACCTGGATCCAAAGGGCTCAAATTTCACAAGTCTTAAGAACTCAAGAGGGAGTCAACTAAGTCTGTGATCTTTGAGACTTGTTAGGCCTTGTGGAGTGCCCTCACAGTACAAGGGCTACATGTACTTTGATACTTGACTTAAAAAAACCACTTGAAACATTTGCACTTAATATTTTGTTCATCTTTCTTTATGTTGTGTACTTGTTGTTTACTTAGTCAATACATACATACATACATACATACATATGTATATATATATATATATATATATATATATATATTGTTGCGGAGTTCATTTAACTTGTGCATAGATCGATTCATAAAACAGTCCAAATAGGCCGTGTTTAGTCAAGCCCAATTCACCTAATACTAACTCCACCTCCTTTTTAGTGACCCAGGACTTGAAACAAACTTTGGACCTGAGAATTGTCAAAAAAGGGACTCACACATGTTATAATTTTAGGAAGAATAATATTGAACTAAGACTAACTAGTTATATGCAAATACTGAATGCTCAATCATCCACACATGTTATAATTTTAGGAAGAATAATATTGAATTAAGACTAACTAGTTATATGCAAATACTAAATGCTCAATCATCCAAATATAAAACTAGTTGAGGTTACTAATTGCATTGATTGATGCTTAGAAGGGTTCGATCCTAGTTTAAAATCGAACAATTTAAATTTTGGTCAAAAACCGATGAAACCTATGAGTCAAAATCAACTTTGGCGATTTCTTTTTTCAAACTTTTGACTATTAAAAAAATACATTATTATTAATAATATTATTAAGAATAAAATGTACTAAGCCAAATCAATGATTTCTAGGACTCAATAGAAGTTAGTCAACACTTCAAATACTCTAAGAAGTGTGTTATTTATGGTGGAAATAGTATAACACCTTTCTTTATTTTTCTATTGTAGGATTTGTAATATTTATTATTAGAAACATTTCCCTTACCTATGTTTTTAATATGGTTTTTTTTTTTTTTTTTTGAGGGGCTTTTAATATGGTATTTGTAGTACTTTTTTCCAATCATTTTCTAAATGTGGGACTTTTTTTATTCAAATTATTTATATTTTATTATTTATAACGTCGTCACAATTTAGTTAAAAATGGTTTGATTATAAACTTTAAACATCTCCCTTTTTCAATTCTCTTAACAGTTTCTCTTTAGAACATTGAATATTATTAAAAAGGTAGCATCAACATTACTGCATATTGAATATTATTGATGACACCTTAATATTTAATTGATTTATTCAGCCGCTCATTTTTTAGCCCTTTGGGGGGCCTTCTAGAATCGATTTGGAGGCTTTTTCTTCAACGTTGGGCTTGATTGAAAGTTTTACAAAAGGGCTGAGGTCACATTAAAAAAAAAAAAAAAAAAAAAGAGAGAAAAAGAAGAGAGAAGAGAAGGTTCAGGTCACGTTGAAAAAAAAAATGTTCAGGTCTGAGGTTACGTTGAAAAAAAAAACGTTCAGGTCTAAGGTCATGTTGAAAAATAAAAAACGTTGAAAAAAAAATAGGTAGGAATAGGGCATTTTTGTAAAAGTGCTGCTATAGCATTTTTCTCTCTAGATTTTCCTTCCGATTTGGAAGGAAAAAAAAATGTGGGCCCGAAGAGAAAACTTTCTCCTGGATTTTCTCTCCTTCCTATTTTCCTTCCCCAAATGAACAGTGAAAAACAGTATTTTCTATCTCATTTTCCTCCCTTTGTTTTCCATCCTCCCTATTTTCACTCCAAACGAACGGAGCCCTAGTCTATATTCAATGTTGGCATCATCACAATTAATGCGCATGTCCTGAGTTTTTAAATTTAGCAGCTCTACATTCGCCTCAAGTATATTATAAAATATAGTATTTAGCAAATTTAACATTTAATATCTCAAAAAGTTAATTTATTTATTTTAACAACTAACTTTATAATACATTTAATATTAAAAGTTCTATTATTTTACTACTTTATTTAAATATTCATTTTTTATGCTTTCTTTATTCTTTGTTTCCAAAGGTATTTTCATTTGATCATATGAATGTAACAAGCATATTTTTTGAAATCTGACTTTTTACAATGAGATTTTTTTTTTTTAATTGAACAATCATATTTTTGAAAATCCATGTTCGTAATGACTATTATATTTTTGGATATTTGTTTTTCCTTCAACAACCATAAATGTATCTTGTGCTTGACGCGTATGAGATATTTCTCTCATTGACATGTGGGCCCCACGTTGGGCGTAATTGAAAATTTATCAACGATCACATATCTACTCCAATTGAACTAAACTATCAATCTATCAAACACTATTTACATAAATCATATACTAAACTATGAACCTATCAAAAGGCAAACATATTATAAATGCAATATAAAATTCACCTTCTTCGCTTGAAATAGATTTCAACAACACTAAACTAGCAATGTAGTCCACAAAAAGTTCACATACATAGCTCATATGAAATTACAATAAAAACTCATACACTCAAGTTCCTGCAACTCGCCATGTACTTGCCATAAATGATTGATAAGGTCCGATTGGAGTTGAGCATGAATTTCTTGGTCTCTAATGTGTTCATGACTTTGAATGAATGTCATAAATCCATTTGCATGCTCACGTGACACTTGTATAGTGATAGGCCAAGAATGTATTGACCCTTTGGTAACTTAATCAATTAATTTAGCCAAGTGAAATTAATTAGATTCAATTACATGCAATAAGCATGATAACACAAACAAATCACCAACTAAATTAAATGCAGTGGAAAATAAATTTTACACAGGTGATTTGTTTACGAATAGGGAAAACTACCGAGGCAAAACCCCACCAGGTGTATTCGAGGTCACTACTCCCGAGAATCTACTATTATCAAAACAAGCGGTTACAAGTAAAAGGAATCTCAGTACCTAATACCAACCTACAATTTAACCCTTACCGTAATACCCAATTGGACTTGTAATGTAGTGACAATCTCTCATTTCAAGTACATGACTAACACACTAACTTGAGGAAGATGTTGGCTGCAAAGTTCTTTAATTCATCCAGTGATGAAGATCAAAAAGTTCCTTGGTTATAAAACCCTTGGCACAAAGAAGCAGCAGCTTCTACAAAGAATATGATGAACTAGGGCAAATTCTGTCTCTGGCCACAATTTGCATGCACGATCAATTTGCATTGAGTTGCATCACTTTGCATCACCTTTGACGGCCCTTATAATAATTATTATATATGTCTAGGATTGTGAGAAAAGAAACCCTACACACATACACTTGAATATGCGTGAAATCAGATTTAGAAATCTGAATTTCGTAATCCTCGATAGATACAACTTCTGTCGAGCTTCCTCATTAAACCTCGATGCATTTGTATTTGTCGAGCTATCTGTCGAGTTTTAATGATCAGCACTTCTTCACTTGTTTCTTGGACAGATTTGCATGGTTTCGAAACTAAACTTGAACTCTTGTTCTTTGAAGTACTAAACTCATTCTAGATCTACCCAATTACAAATAAAGTGCGTTTTGTCAAAGGATTAGCTAATTTACATAACATATATCTCTAACAATATCCACATATGTCCTAACATATAGGAGGATTATTCACTTCATCAATTTGTTCATAATCACAGTCTACCACTTCATTTTCATTTTGCTCATCTTTAACAATCATGTTATGGAGAATTTGTTGGGGTTTACGCCTTAAAATCCAATTTGTTGGCATGTCATAAATAATTAAATTGTTTAATTATATGAGACTATTTACAAATGAACTAAAGGAATATTATCTTAGTCCATGATGTGCATCGTATGTGATTTATGTGAAAAGTCACAGAAGATATAAATCGCAAGTTCTTTGTAAACTCAGAATTTTAATTTGTAGTCGTTAATGAAATTGGGCATTTCATCTGCGAAAACTATAACATATCAACTAAGATGATTTGTCTTGATCATGGAAGTGGAGACTTCTAGTTGATATATTGATATGTTTTAAGAGTTAAGACATATTAAACTGGACCGCTGTGAAATTTATTATTCTCCCAACGACTGTCAAATGAATAATAATTTCACGACTTCTATTTACATCAACCCTATATCCTGAGAGAATAATGGACCTGATCATGAGATGTAGATTGCTTTGATATATCATGAGTGAGATCTATAAGTCACAATCAAAATCTTAGTATGTTGGGTAACCGTATTTAGTGTTGATGGAACATATATTCTCAAGATGAAATCATAATATCTTAACGGAGATATAAAATATTCTCTTGAGGTAAGTTTAATGGGATTAATTATTCAGAGTGTTGGGTCCAACCACTTTAGTAAGGAGTTATTAAAGTATATATTTATGAAATTGGATTTCATACATATATGATAAATAACGTAAAGGATTAAACCGGGTACTCAAGGATTAAGATATTGTAATCTTCAAAGTGGCAGTCTATATTCATGACTTTATATTACTACGAATATTTTAATGAAGGGGTTGCATGTATAATAAAGTCTTGGGATATAATTTATTAATAAAGCCTAGAGTGTAATTATATTCATATAGTAGTATTGAATATAATTAATGGTAACTTTAGACTTGTCAAAAGTTGATAGAAAAAGCCCAAAACCCATTAAAATTAGAGTCTTATTTGTTCCCTTTTAGTCCTACTCCAAGCCACATACTAGAGCCCAATTAGAATGACTCAAAAGACTAGCCCAATTAGATAATCAGTTATATATAAGGAGAGAAACATACAGAATTTCTATGATAGTTTTTGAATGGTTTTCATTATGATCACATGAGAACATGAAATGATTTGTGTGTGAGTGTTGGTTCTCTCCTTGGAAACTGATTGAGAGACCACACTTCTTGGGTATTAAGTAGAATTGGAGTGAAGATTGAAAGTGTTCCCAAATGCTTCCGATCTTTGAGTTTTGAATTTCATCGCAACAATGTACGTTTTCTTGTTCTTAAATTCTAAAACTTACATAGTACATATTATCAATTGTGAATGAAGTAGATCCGTTAATTTTCCGCTGCGTATGTTTTGTTTATGACATAAACATGTATTTTTCCAACAGAATTATGCATGCTTTCATGAACTTGTTAGAGCGTTTCAAGATACAAAAATCATGCAAGTCCACGAACAATTGCAAATTATGCATGGAGAACTTCAAATGCACGCTTAACATCCTTCCTATACGCCTTTTGAGCTTTTACAAATAATTTTCTTTTTCTCCTTGTAGAGCTAGAATTATTTTCACAAATGTTGCCCACTTTGAATATATGCCATCAACAAAGTAATATCCCAATGTGTAGTTATTACCATTGATTAAGTAATTAATTGGAGGAGCACATCGTTGTGCTAGCTCAGAAAATACAAGTGACCGTTCTAACACATTAATATCATTATTTGATCTAGTTAACCCAAAAAGTGCATGTCATATCCAAAGATCATATGATTCCACTGCTTCTAAAATAATAGTTGGCTCGCGAATACGGTCACAATATTGACATTTCTATGTAGCTGGACAATTTTTCCATTTTCAATGCATGCAATCAATTGAACTTAACATACTTGGAAATCCACGCCTTTAGCCATGGGTCAACAATTTAGCAATGTCTTTATTGTTTGGCTTCCTTAAATATTCCTCAAAGAAAATATCAACCACCATAGTAACAGATTTTTTCACACTTTGTAGGGCAGTGGTTTCTCCAATCCACACATACTTATCCATAAAATCACCCGTTACTCCATACACAAGCATCCTAAGTGCAGCAGTAATCTTTTGAAAGGAAGATAAACCAAACTTTTTGCCATCATTTCTTTTTTGAAAAAAAGTACAGATCGTGAGCTTCTACCTTAGAAATAATATGATAAAAAGAGAACAGATCATCTAAAATCTCCTCCAAAATACTTACTTTGGATAAACTGGTGAGTCTAGAAAGTAGTCAAGGTAAAGTCTTTCATGGCCTGCCAAATGGTTATGTCTAATATAGGAACGACGTTTATGTCATGATGTTGAATCCATGACAACTTCTTCGACTATTTCATCCTCATTGGAATCATCAAAAAGCAATTTGCGTAATAAAGAGCGACCCATAAATACAACCTTCAAGACAAAATTGGAAAGAAAAATATTTTTTTCATAAGTAATAAACTCCATTGAAAATGGATATGCAAACAAAAATATAAAACAAGGTAAACATATGTAACATAAGCAAAGGAGATGAATCTGCCATTAGAAAGTATACATATGTAAAGAGGTTGAGAATCTGCCCAAAAAAAAATTATTAAATAAAAGGTCATCCTATATACTAAACTTGCACATAAACAATCACAATCAAGGTGCTTCACAACAAAGCAACATACTTGTAGCTTGTATCACTATGAAGTATTAATAAATGACAAATAAAAAACCCCTCATCTTATTTTTCAAACATAAACGGTAACCAGTTTCTCAATTAAACCTACTTAACCAAATAGCAACAATAGAATTATTGGCACAGCAGTGATAGAATTTAAAATACTCATGCCCATCTCTTTCTTTGTCAAAACAGTTAAGCATCATATTTCATTTAACATTTCTAAGTCAACAAAGCCTTTCTTTAACACCGTCAGTATATAACACCTGTGCATGACAGAAAAATTTAACTATAATATGCAGAAACATAGAAATGTAAATTAGAGTGATTCCATCCAAGGAAGAGTGATTCAACTTAATGTAATGGCAAGGACAAGAGGAGAGTCAGACAGAACACAGACAAAGCTTAAGATGGAGAAAACACACGAGAACTATCAAACCTGATGCTTCTTCTTAACAGGGTCATAAGAATTAACAACACCTTCATAAAAACTGAACATAAAAACTATCCTATAAGAAAACAAAAACAGTACCTTTAATTCAGTGCCAAAGATGTCACGGGAAAAATATTAACAAAGCAATTAGTAAATGTCTAAATGCCTACTAAGAATTATGTCCAAAAGGTGATCATACATTACATATTTACGATTCTTAAAACAGCTTGGAAAGCCATAAGTTTCAACCAAAGAAGTGTGGTACAATACATCATCAATTATATTATATACTAAGGTCTTTCCTGTTGAGCTTGTGTTGCAAAATGGAGATTTCTTTTTGCAGGTAGACAACAAAAATAGAATTGGTTTCCACATGTTATTATATTCTGAATTCTTTCTTTTTTCAACTCTCTAAATTAAGCATGTTAGATTGTCTAGAATAATTTTTGTGGTCAAAACATTTCAAAACATGGATATTTCAAATAGGAACCTGCATGTTTCAAAGTTCAAAATTTACAATTTGCTAAAGTCATACCAAATTGCAACAAAGTCCAAAGAGTTCATCAAGAGAAACCGATTCCAACCAACTAGTAACAGAGGTCACAAGAGAATTATATTCAGATGGAAGACCGGCAGGATTATGAGTTAATTTCATAATCTCTAAGTGATTGACATGGTTGGACGTGAGTCCATTTGCTTTAATAGCATAAAGAGATTTGAAATATGTAATGAGATTCTAAATGGGATTTGCTTCTCATGAAATCACATAAACAAAGTAAAACTACATTCATAAAACAGCACAGAAACAAAGTAAAAGAGAACCAAATTCAAGAACAAGTATGGCACCAAAACATAACTTGCATCCATTGTAAGAATAATTTAACCATCCACACAAAAAGAGAAGCAAGTAAACATGAAAGAACACAATGATAAAATACATTCCTTTTTTATATATAGTATGTTGAGGACTCTTTTTTCATGCCACATGCATGGCATTACTTCGTTGGCAACCCACGCCACATCAACATATTATTAATTTTTTGAAAAAATCTCTTTAAAACCCAAAATAAGCTTATATCTTATTCAACTACATGAATCGAACTCACATGGCCCACAATATACATCAATATACAGATTGAGCTCAAGCAATGAATCAAAACTCATGGCCCATATCACCTCTCTCATATTCATGGAAAGCGGCTTCTCCAACAAAAACCCATATTTACACAAAATGACAACAAAACCCAAGATACGTCATCTCATCTTCGGCTTATGATCCAAAGGTCATGAGTCGCTTTAGGGAAACTTTGGGAGTTGTGGTTTGGAGGGCTAAGAGATATGTTCAGTAAAGCTCCAGCGGTTTAAAGTTGATAAATATGTTGCTTGGCATAAATGTCATGTCTTCTCCAACTCCCTAAACTCTGGCGAGTTAATGTGTAGTGGGTAACATCTGGTAAACCTCTCTTATCGCATAAACACTCAAAATGATAAAACTCCCCATTGTTCTTTGACTAAAACTTAATACTCATCATATGACAAATACTTAAAAACTCTAACCATCTAAATGCTGACAAAATAACTATTCATTTTATCTCCAACTGTTGCTATACAAATTTGGAAATCTAATCATTTTATTTCACATAAACTACATTACTACTTTTAGCTAAAATCCAACTCAAACACATAGCTAAATCTGATTAACTATCTTTAATCTTCAAATTTAAAATATTCATGATATCTTTAATACTCAGTTGCCATCTGCCATAATCAAACCAAATATTCCCTTACCAGAGCATGTAAAGCATTAAATACTCTTCTTGCTCACCAAAATTAAGTCACAACACAATGACACCTTGACTAAATCTCTATAGCTTCATTAACTATCAATCAATCATTCTATTACTTAATAAATATGTATTGTAATAGAATCTGGACTAAAAATATTGATGGGGATGTGAAATAAGTATAGTTCGTCCTTGAGTTGTCGTCTAGATCATATAAGAAACGACAAAAATTGGGCCATCTCCAGTTCGTCCAAGGTGTTGTCCAAATCCAGAAAGATTGTCCTGATATAAAGAAGGTCGTCCAACATAAGGAGGTCATCCAATCTAAGAAGATCGTCCAATGTAGAAATATCTGGACGACCCCTTAACACTTAGAAAATCTTCAGAATGAATTTATGCACCAAAGGTTATAATTCAAACCACGTTCTATTATTTTGAAGAATGAGCGAAATCATTGTCCATTGCTTTAACTTTTCACTAAACTCTTAACTTCTAATGGTAGTTATAGAAGATAAGATTAAATCTTCTAACTTTTATAGCAGTTGTAAAAGTTAAGTCTGAACCTTCTAACTTCCATACGGTTTGAGGAAGTTATCAATTAAGAAACCATTCTAAGGTTCACTATATAAGGACTCATCCACATCAAATGAAAGTAAGTTTCCACCATTCCTCAAAAGTTGGAATTCTTGAGTTCTAGGAAAAAACTAACTTAAGCATCAGAGGGTTCTTGGCTGGTTTACTCTGGTCACCTTTAATCTTGTGTTTCTTTCTTTTCAAGCTTTTCAAACAACCTCTAATCCATTGAAACCTGGAGCATTAAACCCACTAATTTGCTGTGCATCATCAAATATAAATACCCAAAAGATGAAACTTTTTCAGCAAAACACCAACAGTGTGTTCAACACTTAACACCTGGCTAAAAGTGACATCACCAGTCATTTAATGCTCAATCCTAGCAGCCAGTTGCTATACCCAAAATAGCAATATATCCTTAAAAGAGATCGTACCATTTTTAGCTAAATTCAAGAAATAAATTTTGAATATTCCCTCCAGTAGCTTGACATGATCCAACTGACCTCATCTACTTCAGTTCCAAGCAACAGCTGTCTTATGATAGCTGTAACAACTTTTTCAGACAGTTGTGACAGCTATTTCAGAACAGATGAGACAACTGACCTAGCAGCCTTAACATTACTGAATTTCCTTATTTGGTTAAAAACCAAAACCAACCAAAGAAACTATTTTTTTTTCTTGCTAAAATCATTTCCTCCTTTGCTGGTCTTTCCTCCAACTGATATTATCCAAAACAGCAAAAACCCCTAAAGTTGAACATACCACTTTCAGCCAAATCCTATGATGGATTTTCTGAAAATTTATTGCTGATAGAGATAAATTTTGGCTAAGATTCTTTGCTAAGTACTCTTAAACTCAGTTATAAATAGAACCCTCATCAATACACCAAAGCACACCAATAGAGAAGAACTAATCTCTCAAAAACTTCTCTATTTTCTCTCTCCCTCTAATTATCTTCTTAACTCTTAATGAAGTTCTGAGCTTCTGAGTTCTTAATTTCCAAATTAGAAACTAAGCTCTTTAGCCCTTAGCTCATAAATTCCCCTCATATCACTACTTATAAGCCTTTATCACCACCTAATAAAAAATCCCAGCAACATTGCTAAATACAGTATTACACACCCACACCATTACTCATCTTATGCTCATTATCTCACTCTCCATATTCAAAAAATACATCTATCTTGCTGCCCATATCTCCAAATACCTAAACACATCTCCATACTCTTCTCTTACAAAATCTTTTCCCTTGAAAAGTAGCACAAGCCATCACTATAATCTTTCCAACAGCTCTAACATAATTCCTTTACCATCTTACATCTCTCTCATACATCTCACAAAGTACATATCTCACAAAATATCCATACATATCTCTCATATATCTTACAAATTACATCTCTCACAAATTATACATACATATTCCTCATATATATTACAAACCCATCTCTCACCAAGTATCCATACTTATTACCCATACATATTACAAATACTACATTCCACAAAACATCTATATCTTTTACCATCTCCATATTCCTCAAGAAATATTAAACACTCATACTAAAAGCCCTTCTCATGGAAGACAAACTCCTAATGATATAGCCCTATCTAAGAAGGCACAAATACTTCTTACAAAAGCCCCTCTCATGGAAGACATAAAAATATCTTACAAAAGCTCTTCCCGTGGAAGGCAAAACTATTTATAACTTCAAAATAACTAAAACAACATCATCAAGGGAAAATTCATTTAAGTGCATGATAAAGGAGACAAACTTAGGCAGCCTCTACACACAGTTGGATATACTCTTTCTCCCTCCAATTGCACCCATTTTTCCCCTTCAATGTTCAAGTTATCATGACAAACTGTCTCTCCACCATTGAAGTCATTCTACTGGAATACTATCAATTCATTGACACTATACATCTAGAGCTACAAACCATGCAAAGATAAGTCACTACGTTTCCATATCTCTAAATCAACATTATTGAATACATGATTATTTCACATTTAAATACATATTACTTTATTTCAACTACTATTGCAATTATTAATCAAAGCTATTATAATAAACACATTATTTATTCAACCATTATCATGATTCTTAGATTTTGGGCTTTACCCATTTTGTAGGCCTAAAAATGCACCACAAGCCATTGGACTACTTGGCCCAACGCCGAGTTTTGGACACAACTCTCCATAGAAACCCAAGTCTAGCAAGGTCACCCCTCCAGCGAACAACACGTGGCTACACAATGAAAAACGGCTCCCAATATAGTATAAGATAACAAAATATATCAACCATTTTCTAACGTAATTAAGTTGATCTAAGCTTCAACAAAATGCATCATCAATTTTTCTAACACAACAAAGTACATCAACCCTTTTTATAACATAACAAAGTTGATAAACTACTACCAAAATAAAGTTTATCCAAGACATCATTTACATGATTCAACTACCAAACTATTTACTTGATGTTTGTCTTACAAGGATTCCCTCTTGGAGTTGTTCATAAAAAGTTTTTGTGCTCCAGACATGCCACTTGTATCCATACTCGTAATTATCTCATCCTCTACCATACTTTTGATATGAAACTTTTCTATTTTAATACTAATTCTTTCCTCCTCCATCTTTCTTCCAATTGAAGCCTTTCCGTTTTGATGTGAAGACTCTCTTTTTCTTGTTCTTGTGAATCCTCAATAAATTTCATTTCTTTGCCAAATATTCTCTAGCATCTTTCCCACTAGCCTTTTTCTTTCAATTGGCCTTTTTGGCCTTCCTACCTATTGGTCTCTTAAAGTTGATGTGTCATCCAGTAAGGACACGTCATCCCCATCGGCAATAGATATTGAATCCGAAGTTGGAGGTAGCACTACTCTCCTTAGGCATGCTCTATTTTGGTTGGTGCTTCAACACATGCCAACAATGTTCAAATTGAAAGTCTTTTTTGAATTTGTTTCTATACATATCCTTTGCATTTTCAATCTAAAAAAATTAAAAGAAATAGAACATAATTAGTATCTTTAAACTACTGGTGAATGTCTATTTTGAAACTATTGCAATATAATTTATACATTGTCCTGTTCGATTGTACCACTATGAGGGGTTGCTTCAAGTGTAGCTATGAACCCACAAAATCTATTTGTCTCCCTATTAATCATTCCCCATCAACTTGATAGAGAGACAGAAGTACTTGTGGTGCCGAATGGACTATGTTGGTAGGAGTATTGCCAAAATTTATAAAAAAATGTTTCTTATTTTTGCTCATTACCATGCACAGAATCAATACTAGTATTGAGCCATGTCGATATTAGGATGTTATCTTCGTCTACACTAAAGTTGGTACCTCGCCTCGGTATATCAGATGTGACAATCTCAACTTCAGGTGGAGAATTAGAAACAGACATTGGGTTATTTTGGGATACACCCAACAAAGGCAAGTCAACATCAAATCCCCTTGTATGATACAAGTATAAAACGGCAAGTCTCCTTATGAGTCCATAAATAGATAATGTACAAAATGACATAGCCTACTTATTAAAGACACTCCTACAAGGCACCCAAATCACCAAGAGTATGAGATGATAAAAACAAGACAATCAATTGAAGCTTAGGCTGCGTTTGTTTTGGCTTCAAATGGTTTCCAAAAATGCTTTTACACCCACATGTGTGTTTGGTAGGGACTGAAAATTTGGTCAAACGGGATTGCAATTTCGCGTGGACCGTAAAATGTGTCCTTTCTCTTGTAAAACCAATTCAGCTTTTATTTTACCTTCAAACCAATTACATCTCTCACACTCACTCTCTCCAAGCTTCTCACACGCACACTCCATCACCTTTCCTCTCCAATCGAGCTCCATTTTCTCCCTCATTTCAGCTCCAGCCCACGCACCAACCTCAACTCCACACCCAGTTTGACGCCAAGCTCCGGCTGCCCAGCCCAGATCGTGCCGCCCCCTCCGCCCAGATCACACCGCACCACCCAGATCGCACCCCAACACCGGGTCGTTCGCACCGAGATCGTACCTCAGCACCAGCGAGATCGCACCCATTCAACCTCACCGCCATGCTCCACCGCTGCATGCCTCTGATCCACCACCGCCATCACCACCCCCGCCATGAGCTCCGATCCACATCCAAGCTACCCATCTACCCACATAACCCAATCCCCATTTCGGCAAACCCACACCCACCTTGCCCGATCCACACCAACCCGATCTAATTGCCGCCGTCCTCCATTGGTACCAATCTCTCTCTTTCTCAATCTGGCCGCCGCCGTCATCCGTTGGTACCGATCTCTCTCTTTCCCGATCTAGCCGCCGCCTTCCTCCGTTGATACCGATCTCTCTTTACCGATCTATCTCTCACTCTTTTTTCAAACTCTCACCGAGTATATATTGTGAAAAATCACATGTTGATTTTATAGAGTTTGAAAAAAGAGTATAATCTGATTTTGGGAGCTTTTGCTATGTCAAAAAATCAATAGAAATCAAAATGATTTTATTTTGATTTTTGGCTGTGCTAAGGGTATATTTTAAAATTTTTTGTTATAAAATTTGTTTGGAAACTGAGAAAATGGTTGAAAAAATGTGAAGCATTTGTAGGAAAATAGCATTTTCAGAATATTACCAAACACCGAAAATCGTTTTTCGGACTATTTTCATTTGTAGAACCAAACACCCAGATTTCATTTTTCTTACGGGAATTCATTTTCCCCTGCATTCATTTTACACTCAAAATTTGATTTACATCGAACCAATGCAGCCTTAGTATAAAATACAATTAGTAATATAAAATTAGAACCAATAGGTAAATAATTAGAACTAGAGTAAATCAAGTATATGATAAAAGTGAGCACATCAAACCAAACCTATTAAAACCTAAATGGAAACAAACAGATTCCTTTATATTTCCAAAGGCTTTAGGACAATGAAAACATTCCTACAAACCCATTTCAAACAGCTCATTATTCAAACATTTCTAAAGGCCTTGGCTTGAGACTCAGCTGCAAAAACCAAATTTCCAAATCCCCAACTACATCACAACGCAACATTGGGTACAACTACAACCCCTGAAACACCTAATGATAATCACATCATCTATATATATACTAAATGGTCATAACAGATTTACTTTCATTATCTAAACCAAATTTAAGATTTTAAAATTCATTGTCTAATCCCACTAGGTTCTAAATTCAATTGAAAATTTACCTATACACACTCTATCTAAAACCAAGAATTTAAATTTTCTAGTCACAAATTCAATGAACTATAACAAAAACATAATATGATGCACAGATTACAACTAGATTGAAATGTTGAATTACAATACCATTTCAAAACTCCATAAAAGATTCAGACCAAAATCATAGAAAGATTGACAGAAATAACTTACTTGTTTTGGAGTTGAATCGGCTAGAAGCTTTACCCCAATTGGTGATGAACTTGTGACAAAAATACAAGACCCACAACCAAATATCCAAACCCTAACCCAAACCAAAACCTAATAACCCATTGTTTATACCCATGGAGCTTCGGTCTGACCCAAATGGAAGCCTAATCTCCTCCCTTGAAGCTTCGGTTTTGAGATGAGAACGGAGAGCAGATGGGTTTCAAGCTTGGGTTTTTGGGTTCGGTCAGGGAGAGAAGAGCTTGGGTTTGTGATTGTGGGTTTGGTCAGAGGAAGAAGAGAATAGGTTGGGTTTTTGGGTTCGGTCAAAGGGAGAAGGAAAGAGCTTCAGTTTTTGGCAGCATAGGTTGAAGGAAGGGAAGCAGCATGAGGCGTGGGAGAAGGGAGAACTAGAATAAAGGAAGGAGAACCCAAAACAAAAAAAATAAAAAATAAAAAATAAAAAGAAGGAAAGAGAGGTAGAAAATAATGGGGTGTTTGGTTTATGTTTTTAAACAACAATTTTCAATTTTTAATCAGTATTTTACATATTCTAACACACTTTTTCACCCACACGTATTTCAAAAAATAATAAACAACAATTTTAAACTACTTCACCAAACACCCTCTTAAGAGGGAAAAAGTTGGAGCGTGTGATGAAAATAAGGGAAAGAGCATGCGTGTCTGAATAACAAATGATATTTTTTTAAACACCTTGTTACAGTGAAAATTATAACATATAGCATGTTTGATGTAATGTGTTTTTTGTGTGTTGGTTGTTATTAATAGCATTTTTAAGCTTTATAGCATTCTGGATGTGAATGCTCTAGGTCATCATTCCTTTTGCAACAACAAACCAAACTAAAATTGGCTTAGGTAACTGGACAAAATTTAGATACAGTATTTTAGGTGCAGTTTCTTAAATTCCGATCTTAAAATTTAGCCACATAATTTTTTTCCTCATAAAATGCAAGTGTGTTTTTAATTAAATAGACACATAGTTAAATTTAAAAAAAAAATCTAAAAAATAACATAAAGGACTATACCTAATTTTTGCCCTAACTAAATTGTCGGAGTAAAAACAAAATCAACACTGGCCTCCAATGAATTCTACTATTACCCACTGTTACAAACAAGTTTCTGAAGGATTTGTACACCATCCCAACTTCCCAAGTTGTCATTAAAAAGTAAAAGTTAGTGGGAAAGCAAGCAACATTAGCTCACATTCACCAAACTCTTTGCCTCATTAATTTCCAACAAAACTTCTTTGTTTCTTACCTTCAGCAAGTCCGGAATTATGTTTTCCACTCATTCCACTCGTAATCTCATTAGCAGCACATGAAAAATATCCCCTTTCTCCCTCTCACCTAATTCCTGCTTTCTCTCATTATTAACATTGTGATCAGTTTGTTTTTGTTTTTTCTTTTTTTTTTTACTCCTTCTTGGACTAAAAATTTTACAGGTGCCTCGTATTTATTTTATTTTATTTTTTGATAGGGTGCCTCAAATTTATGAAAAATGCTAATAAGTGCCCTTAAAACATTGATCAATAATTTATTTAAAGAAAATTTTTATGAGAAAAAAAAAAGTCATTAATATTTTGACAACTTTTTTCATTTTCCATAAAAGAGCGATGTCAAAACTTTCTTAAAATGAATTGTTACACGTGCCTCATATTTATTTTATTTTTTGATAGAGTGCCTCATATTTATGGAAAATGCTAACGAATGCCCTTAAAGCATTAGTTAATAATTTATTTAAAGAAAGTTTTTATAGAAAAAAAAATTATTAATATTTTGACAATTTTTTTCATTTCTTATAAAAATAATGTCAAAATTTTTCTAAAATAAATTGTTAACCAATATTGCAAAGGCACTCATATTTATTTAACGAAGAAGGAAGATGAGTTATTTCGTATCTTTATTGATGTGTCTGACACTCTTGACTAAGTTTCTTCACCCTCTTTTTGTTTCTCTTTATTTATTACTAAAGATCTTTGTTAGATATCGTTAAATTCATTTATTGGTCTGAATTTTATAGATGAATATGTTTTTTTGAGAATTGACAAATATTTTTATTTAACACTGTTAACAGTAACTTGTTCCATCCTTCCTTAAAAGTTATCATGGTTTTTGAATAGAGTTATGTGTGCCTTTGTGTTAGAACTCCTTTCTCTTTCCCTTGTGTGTGTGTGTTTGTTTCTCACAAAAAAAAAAAAAAAAAAAAAAAAGAATGAGCAATTATCCCACATTGCCTAAGAAAATGTGTTGTGTGTAGTATAACTTGTCTCACCCATCCTTAAAAGTTACCATGACTTTTGAGTGGAGTTGTAGTGTGCCTCTATGTTAGAACATCTTTCCCTATTCCTTGTGCATGTGTTTATTTCTCAAAAAAAAAAAAAAAAAACACTGTTAACAGTAGGCTCACATGTTCCATTTACTTACCTCCCTTGAAAGTGTATATTTTGTTTTATTTTGAGCTAATTAAAATTGCTATATAATAAAAAAAAACCTTAATAATTATATATATATGATTATATATATTTTTGGATCTATATTATATATATATATATATATATATATAATATGATTATGAATTTGGAAAGTCATATCCAACAACAAATAATTGTTTCTTGAAAATTCAGGCATGATTTGAACGTGTATAATATTTGTTTTATATTGAGCTAATTAAAATTGCTATATAATAAATAAAAGCCTTAATAATTATATATATATGATTATATATGTAGTGTCTGCATATTTCTTCGGCTCAGGTTCTGTTGTTCTCCCTTTTCTGTTGGCTTGTTTGTTTTATGCGTAAGCTTTGTATCAAAAAAAAAAATATAATGGTTAAGGAAGCCCAAAGTTTTCCTCAAGGTTCCCTTACCGAAAAGGATTATTAAAAGTTCCTGAAAGATGCAACATCGCCGTCTGTGGGAATCGAACCCACGACCACGTGGTTAAAAGCCACGCGCTCTACCGGCTGAGCTAAGACGGCTACTTGATTTTAGGGCTCCACATTTTATTATTGAACTAAAATATATTTCTGACACCCACTGACCTATTCTCTATTTCATTTTTATTTTTATTATTTTTTTATTTTAAATAACCCAACCAATGACCAGTCAAAGACCATATATAATGTTGCACAATATTCATGATTTGTTTCGTCAACTAGACGTATACCATATACTAAGATTATTTTGCTCTAGCTAATTATTGCTATTAATTTGTTGCCATTGATTTATGTTTTTTTTTTTTTCGAAGGGAGATTTATTTTAGTTATTGTCTCAGTACTACTAATTCTTTGGATTTCTTCTTTGTTGGGGCCTTTAAATAAAGTATAAGTTAGTGATATATTTACTACTTCCAATTCAAAGTATAAAATGAACAGAAGTGAAGTTCAAAAAAGAAAAAGAAAAAAAAAGAGTGACCCCTCACAAATCATAAGAATGATAAAGTTGAGGATATAACATTTGAGGTAAGTTAGCAAGGTCCTTTTAGAGGTACCATTTACTTTACATTGCTTCTGGTATACACTATTTTCATCTGAAATGCTAAATTAAAAAATCTGCTTTGTAGGTGTGTTTACTATTCTCTATTCACTTAAACTTTAAACGGGGCGAAATTATCTTTATAATAGTCAATATTGTCACTACTCAAATGAGTCAAATCCACAATTTCAAACTCGTAAAATAATGAGCCACAAGTACTTTCTACTATAAATAAACCAACCTCCACGTGTTAGAGCATCCGCATCCGGTTTTCATATTCCATCTTATTTTACCATCTCAAAAAGTAACTTTATCAATTATACCATATAATTTTACAATACTCTTCCATCCCATCTTTTATATACCAATTCTACTCATTAAAATAATATTTCTACATAATAAAATAATATATCTTACAATTACTATTATTCAATACAACACATTATTTATACATTATTTATACATCATTTATTCTTTCTCTCTCTTTCTTTCTGTTGAAGAAAAACAACAACCACCACCGCTGCACACTATCACCACCACCGGCAACCCAACCCATAACCTACTGTCAACACCAATAAAAAAAAAAAAAAAAAAACCCAGATATCAGGTACGCGCATCAACACCATAACCACCACTACCCTCTCTGCCCATCAACACCACACAAAAAAAAAAAACAAAAAACAAAAAACACAGCAACCCACGAATCGAGGTGAGGGAGATCAGGCACGCGCAACCCACGAAGCGGAATCGAGGTGAGGGAGATCAGGTCCGCGCCTTTAGCGCGAGCCCACGAAGCAAGCGACGATGAGTCGAAAGAGGAGATCAGGTGTTGCCGGACTTGCTGAAGAGGACGACGATGTCGGAGGAGGAGAGAATGCCGATGTCGCCGTGGAGGGCGTCGACGGGGGAGAGGAAGGCGGAGCGGATGCTGAGGGAGACGAGGGTTTGGGCGATCTTGTTGGCGACGAAGCCGGACTTGCTGACGCCGGAGAAGAGGATGTCGCCGGAGGAGGAGAGGAGGGTGTGAGTGAAGGCTAAGTTTTGTGGGAGAGAGAGGTTTTGATTCTTTAGATGATGAGGGGGCTTTGTTGAGAAGAATTAGAGATCAAGAAGAAGAGAGAGCAGATAGAAAGAGAGAGAAGGAAGAGAGAGAAAAGAAAGAGAAGAATGAGAGAGGAGAGAGAATTTCGCGGTTAAAAGAGGGTATTAAAAAAATTTTTTTTTTTTTAGAATACAGCTACAGTAGTAACAGTACCATCTTACATTTGAGATAGTACTGTAGCTAAATCTCAAATTTGAGATTGGCATATGGCATATGGCTTGCCGGATGGAGAGAATTATTTGGGCCTTTATGCCAAATGCACTTTGCATTTGGCATATAAGAGGCCCAATGCGGATGCTCTTATCCGTAGATGATGAATGTTTTACCATTCTAGAGAATTAATTTGTTCTTCTTTAGATACAACATTCAACAATTCTGACAACCCCTCGATACCAAAAGTTAAGCAACACAAAATAACATTTTGAAAACAGTAATGTAACGGATACTGAAGAAAAACGTGAAAAGGGTAGCATCCTCTGCGCTCGTGGTTGCCAAAATGCCATTTGCATGTTCAACAAAAACCATTTCTATTGCACATATTGTGTTTTCAAAACCATATCCCGTGCATACATGGGGCTTAAAAACTCCAAATTTCAATTCTTTTTTAATATGCACAATACATTCTCAATGAATAGTAGATTTTAACAAAGTGCTTGAGCTTATTTTCTAATTTTAGTTTTTTTTTTAGTAAATTACATTTTAAACTTATATATTTTAAGGACGGTTTTAAAATATAAACCGATAATTTCAAAAGTTTTAAGGTTGTTTGGTACACATATAATTTTAAACACATGTTTTCAGTTTTTAAACAACATTAGACGCATTTTCACGCATTTTCATACACTTTTACACTCACACATATTTTTCAAAAAGACTAAAAACTATTATTTAAACACACATATCAAACGAGCTTAAATCAAATATTAAAATTTAAGATCACGTTTATTTTTGACTGTAAGAGCAAGATCAATATTAATTTTATTAATTAAACCTTATAATTTTGTTGATTTAAAATTGACCTACGCTGGTGAAGAAAAAAATGAAAAAAAAAAAAAAAATGAATACACAGTACAAATGGTAGCCTGATTTTGTTTACTCTATTTCTGTTTTCTATGTATAATTTTCCTTTAGGCTAAAACGTAGGTCCAATATAGGGTCTCTTCAAGTTACAAGTTACAAGTTACAGTCATGAAAAAAGAAACTTCACCACTCACGTGTCGTCACCGTCTTATATAGTATAGCACCACCTTTGAAATTTTTCGTACGTCACCTCTCTAAGTCTCTGTTTCTCTCTCTGACCACATAGACACACACACACACACACACACACACATACCTACACTCAAAATGTCTGGCGTGTGGATTTTTGACAAGAATGGCGTGGCTCGTCTAATCACCAATCCAACGAGGGAGTCCTTTGAGCAAAAAGAGCCACCATATCCAGGCACAGCTACTTCACCTGGTGCTCGACCCCGAGTCCTGGTCTACCTCCCAGCTAACCAAGTGATCCGATCCTACACCCAACTCGAGCACTGTCTCACCGAGCTTGGCTGGTCTCGCTATCACAACTCTAGCTGCCCAAACCTCCTACAGTTCCACAGGTCAGAAAACTCAGCCCACTTGATCTCTCTACCCAAAAATTTCGCCAACTTTAAGACCCTCCACATGTACGACATCGTCGTCAAGAATCGATCTTTCTTTGAAGTTCGTGACGCCACTGCGTGTTGAGATAGATAGATTGTTGGTACTGGAATGCTAGCTAGCTAAGCTAATTCATCAATCATCATCATCATTATTATTAATGTCACACACAAACGGTACCAGAATATATACCATGTTTGTGTGTGTGAATTAAGGAGTGCTCTCCATTCTCGCTCGTTGAATTAGAATTTTAGTGGGGTATTTTTGGACAAATTGTCTAGTTGATGCTTTGTTCTACTTTGCGTTTTTTGTTCAAAAGACTTTCTTTGGTGTTAGCTCTACTTTCCTATTCTAGTAAGTTAGTTTTGTTTATCTTTTTTTATTTTTTTTTTCTAATTTTTTAATTTATTTAATTTCTATAAAGACCACTGCATGCACGGACCATTTAAAATGAATGTCAATTTCGGACCATTAATTTACTTTGGTCGAATTAGCCAGTCCATGTGATGAACCATGTTATTAGGCATTAACACCGAGTATGGCCCACGCTGACTAGTAATCTTTGTTGTAAGATTATTAAAGAAAGTACTCCGTTTGATGGAGATTGCTCACAAGTCACAGTAAATACTCTGACAATGAGTACACTATTAACCACGACATGGTCCTAACTCCTAATATCAACAATGGCATTTTTTTTTTATTTTTTCATTTGGGATGGTCTCTCCGTTTTCTTCTTTCTGACTTGAGAAAAAAGTTTACGGAATTGGAACTATTTCGTTCCATGCAGAGCTGTATATAAATTTCAATGCAACAGGGCCCGTGTCTGTACTATGTAATGGCAGTACTACATCAATAATATATCAGAGATATCATTATTAGGGCTCTACAGTATAGTATAGATCTTTTAAACCTTAGGGTTACAGGACTAAAGTGAATCATCATGATTCATAAATGAACTCCAAGGTGAGGAGTCAGTCACTCTCATTCTAAAGAGTAGAGAGTAAAGACGCATCACTGGCCAAGACCAGGTGGGGGTGGAGTTGGTATGTGGAGCTAGCTAAGCCGCGCTGGTCCCATGGATGGGGTCATGACTCATGAGCTGTGTGCCAGGGCCAACATGGAAGGTGATAGCATTAGCCACATCAGAGAAATATACATATTTGAAGGGACAATCAAGGACACCGAAAGAGTGGGAAATGAAAGACTTTGCGTTTTGCAGCACTGAGAGTACGAATTAAGGACATCAAAGAAAAGTAGAGGAGATCAGAAACTGTGATTTGACATGTGCAGCGGATGATCATGATAACGATGGTGTCACTGTGTCAGTTCTACATGCCTACGTCGTACATACATATTAATTAGCTTTTAGCTCTCCTTCCTTGACTTGTGAAAGATGCCACTCATTGCCGATCTATGTCCTATACTCTTAGCTAGAGTGTTGAGTCCAACTTAAAGTTCTGTTTGGGACTTAACACCGCCGGGACATTAGTCTTTGTATTGCTTTATATTATATTTGATAGGAGTTGAGTAATACGACACCTCAATGAATGTGTTTTTGTATTTACATCAATATAGCTTTAGAATTGGGTGATACACTTGGTATTATTACTGTTTTATGATATAGGAGCGATGAGTCCTTATCAAAGATCGCATTTTCATTCCACCCACAAAAAAAAAAGTTCTGCTTGTGGAAATATATATATATATATATATTTTATATCTTTTTCATACACCGACATGTGTGGATTTATTCATTTACATGCATGCTTGGGTAATGGAAATGAAATTTGATGATTTGTTTTTCCTCTCATATTTTCACAAAGTTTGCAATTATTTGGTGGCCGCCGGGGCCCTTTAATGGAAATCCAAAATGTCGGTATTCACAATCCAGTAAGCAGATGAAACGTAATTCAATAATCGATGTACCCAAAGAAAATTGGAAATTTACTCAAGGGTGGTACTTTGGCTACATCCATTTTAAGTGAAATGGAAAATTTTATTTTAGAGTTAAATTTTGTTTGAGTAAAGTTTAGCTACAAAATTGGTTATAGTCTTAGGTATAATTTTACTCAATAAAATAAATATTATTGCATATTTTGAAAATCTAATCGTTAAATTGCATATTCTTTACGCTCTTAATATACATTTCAAATTTTGTGTCAATTAAATATTATTTACTATATGATCTATAAACTTATATTTTATGCATAATTTTATACTACAAAAATTGGCAATTTAAACAACTTATTAATGATATAGTTATTGATCTTTAATTTTCTAAAAATTTTGCAAGCATAGAGAATATAAGAAGAAGATGTCATCCAATGATGGATTTGTCAAAATTCAACTCCAATAAAAATATATTGAGTAAAGTTGTAGTCTAAGGTTACAACCAATTTTGTAACTAAACTTTGTTCTTTTTTTAATGTCTAAAAATGCAGTGCGCGTGCGCACACACACTTATATAAGATTATTTAGCACTTTATTAACTTTAGAGTTATAATATTTAAACTATGAAATGGAGATGTTCCCTCCCTTCAAAAAAGGACAAAGATCTAGGTTATGTTTGGTAACAGTTTTTGTTTTCTATTTTTAAAAACTTGTTTTTGGGAATATAAAGAAAAAAAAAACAATCTTCTTCTATTTTTGAAATAAAAAACACGTTTGGTTAGTTGAAATTAAAAAAATAATTTTTTGAAGAAAAAATAATGTTATTATTAGGATTTGAACTATAATGCTAATTTATTAAATGAGATAGATTCATTAAATCGAATGCATATTTTCGTTGACTTTTGAAAACTAGAAACTAAAAACAGCCTTTTGTATATATGTTTTTAGTTTCCTTCACAAATGAGTTTTAAGAACAGTTTTAATTTTCTGTCCATTTTGAGTTGCTAAACAAGTTTTTAGTTTTAAAAATAGAAATTTGTTTTTAAAAAAATAGTTACTAATCATACTCCTAGCTTATCTACCCTTTTGGGAATTGCATTAATTATCTCTCCTTCGTAATAAGTATGTGAAGGCCAAAATTCATGTTAGAAGTGGTATCATATATGATGATATCTCTCAGACTATTCATATGTTTGAATCTTACATACATGTTAGACAAGTATTGTTGTTACAATTGATTTTTCATGTTAGGTGTTCTATTCGTATCAATTCGAGATAGAGGTACATGGTAATATAGATTAATCCAAAATAATAGGACCAATATGTTTAATAATTGTGTTGAAATTATCTAAAATGATTTATTTATTAGACTAGTTGTTGTGAGATAATGCAACATGATTATATTGGATAATGTCTTAAATTGGAGTGGAGAAAGATGCCTTTTAATTATATAGGTTAAATAATAATAATAATAATAATAATAATAATAATAATAATAATAATTATTATTATTATTATTATTATTATAGGGACATTGGGTCCAGAAATTCATTACCCATTTGTATATTGTAGCATTAAATACTCTGCAGCTAACTTTCTAGCCGTATTAATGTAGAAGTGATACCTGAACAGTGTTATTCAATCTTACAGTTATTATTATTATTATTATTATTATTATTATTATAAGGACATTGGGTCCAGAAGTTCATTACCCATTTGTATATTATAGCATTAAATACTCTGCAACTAACTTTCTGGTCGCATTAATGTAGAAATGATACCTGAATCAACGAACTTGTAGGCATAGGCTTATAAGTTGATTGGCACCTCAGTCTCCAATTCCTAAATCATGGTTTAATGATGCACCCGAATCTCCATATGTGTTCGTGATGTTGGCCAAAATCAAAACCGATTCGTTTTGCATGTGATGCCACACGTATACATGTTGTGGCCAAATATGGAGTGGCTAATGGCCATAAGCTAAATATGTTGTGGCCATCTTTAGCATGTTGGGTTCATTATTAATTACTACTTTCTAAGTCGTAAAAGTTTTTGTACGTTTGCTGTTCTATGAGAAAGCATATAGAGGTGGATGCATATACAGTGGGTAAGGAGGGTGATTCCATCATCATGCATGTGGGGTAGATATGGATAATGAGAATCTTGAGAAGCATATATTGTATTTGAAATTTGGACATAGAGTTAGGGACGGACCTACATTAATTAATTAGGGCCAAATAACCATGCGTATAAGTCTTTAAAAAGGTTCCTTTGCTCAAGATATATACCTGATCTCCTAAAAATTTAGTTGACCCAAAGGAACTAGCCAATCAACGTACTGTGGCCTTAATTTGTTTTTTTAAAGACTTTTTAACATAAAACGTTTGCTAAAGATTGTTTTCTATCTTTCCTAAAGAGGTTAGAAGCATGTTTAGGATAGAGAATAGTAGAATAAAGTAGTTTCTGGGTAATGGGCTGGGTTGTGCGTGCAGATCAGACGCAAACTCACCTAGAAACACCCAGTAGGTTTAATTTTCTGTGTTCAGTTTGTTTGGATGCTCTTAGTATCATGTTTAGGCTTTTGTGATGATTTAGTAACATGCCTAGAGTCTGAGATTAATTAGAAATATGTCTAGGATGCTTTAAGCTTATTAATTAGTGACATGCATAGGGTTTAAATTTAGCGAATGATTGAGTATGAACATGCAAAAGAATATATGAGATCATGTATTATATTAATATATGGTGTCGTGGTGACGCAGTGAGACAAGTATAGGCATATTAACATGTTCATGCATATGACAACATGATGAGATGTGATGATGAGATGATAGGATGTGTGCGAAATGATGAACATATCGTGACATGAGATGAACATGCTATGTGTATGTGAGATGTGATGCAATGATAATGATGATGTATGATCAAATGAAATGAAGTGAACGAGAATGATGCATAATATGTGATGTATGATGTATATTAGTGTGAGTGCGTGTGTATATGCTTGTATATATGATAGCCAATTAAGGGATTCCTTGATAATAGTAGGTTATAGAACACAATATATAAGTGGAGACTACGGACCGGGCGAGTTTAGGGTTAGAAAGATAACAAAGAGACTAAGAGAGATGAGAGACAATAAAAAGGAATAAAAAAATGTATACGTCTATGGTTGACATCTAAAAATAGATGTCGCTATAGCAAAATGTAAAATTTTGAACAGTATTAGAGAATCGAGTGTGGAAGTGATTTTGAGTATTTTGGTGCTACTGTGTCACACACGCACACACACACACATATAAGCGGGGTTTTAACTATCCAAATGAGAATACTCTAATATGCGAATAGTACCTGTGGTGCTAAAGCCCAAAAATTGGTAACTTGGGCTTGGAACCTTAATTAATTTGTTATCTGCTGATGTTCTTGGCCCACAATAGGAAATCCCAGGAGTAGTTGGCTACTGCGATGAATTGGACCTTTATGTTAATCCTTACTTGTTCCTTGGGGTTGGGCTGAGGATATTATCCTCCTGCCAAGATTACCCTTTTGAGTACTGAGCTGTACCTCATTTCCCCCTGGTGTTTTAAATTCTCCTTACTCTCATGTTTCACACCCCAATTTTTCCAACTTCCTACACCTTAATCTTCTTTCCCTTTTATGCTTTCTTATTGGTGGAATACTCATAATGACAGAATTGCTCACACGTGTGTGGGACCTATCGAATCTGATTTTCAAATGACTATCTAGGTCCAAGACATTGTTTCCGCTTATTAAATCAGTTATCAACAGTGGAACCCAACCTTCTGACATTGGGGGATTATTTCGTAATTTGTGCTTGACGCCAATTTAGGTGCTCATGTGTACATTAGTCTCCAGATGGGGCCATGGGTCCAAACTTCAGGCCTTTTCATAACTTGCTTATCCTTGAGTCGAGCACATTCTTTAGATTGGGCCTCCCAATATCTTCGGCTCAACTCTGGAATCAGCCTAAAAACCTATCCCACTACATTACCAAATTTGACATGCGTATTTAGAATATAGAAAACATATATTTAATCTGATAGTGAGATTTTCAAAAGATTAATTTAATAAAAATTTTATAGATGGTATGTATAACATTACTTATTAATTAAAGTTACATTGTATTTAACTTGATCCTGATACTATATTTTTATATTATATTTCTTATCATAAATTCACCATTAAAAGGACTTGAGAAAGTTTCTAGACAAAAAAAAAAAAAAAAAAAACAAAAAAAAAAAAAAAACAAAAACAAAAAAGACAAAAAATTTGATACCTTTTGAATTGACTTACTATCAATCACTACACAAAACGGGGCCTTAGGCCGCGTTTTAAAAACGCGGCTTTAGGTCCTAAAAACGCGGCTTTAGGTCCTAAAAACGCGGCTATAGGCCCGAAAGGGCTATAGCCGCGTTTTTTTAGGCCGCGTTTCTTAATGTGGCCTAAACCCCGCGACTATAGGCCTCCGGGGTCTATGGCCGCACTTTTTAAAACGCGGCCTAAGACTAAGGCCTATGGCCGCGTTTTAAACGTGACCTAAGGTAGAAGCTATAGCCACGTTTAAAACGCGGCCATAAGCCATGGTCTTAGGCCGCGTTTTAAATGCGGCCATAGGCCATGGCCTATGGCCACGTTTTAAACGCGGCCTAACACCCCAGTGTCCATGCTCTAAGAATTAACCTTCAATTTACTCTTCAGCTAAACTTTTTTTTTTTTTTTGGAAAGAATCAGTACTAAGAAACACAACACTTAACAGCTAATTGACAAACACTGATACAACACTTAACAGCTAATTGCAAAACACAACTCTAAATCCTTAACCTAAAGTCAGACTAATCATCTAATTTACAAAACACAACTCTAAATCCCCACCTTGCAACACACTATCAAACAAGATCAAACACCCTACAAATTAGTGAAACATTCATCCTCCATTTACAGTACAGCAGCACATGCATGATTCAAAATTGAAACACTGAAAATCCTAAACATTTTTCGTTATGACTAAATCCAATAACTAAATCCAACAATAATATAACTAATACACAATAAAATAAAGGCTAAATTTTCATCCTGTAGTAACTAATACTCATAACAACCAAATTATCACAACCCACAAAAACTCAAAACTCAAATTCAAAGAATACCCAGAAAAAAAACAGAAATGGGAAACAAGCATGGAGTACCTGCTGTGGCCGGAGATGGAGATCGGAGATGGAGATGGAGATGGAGATCGGAGATCGGAGATCGGAGATGAAGGCTTGGAGCTCCAAGCCTCCATCTCCGAGCCTTGATCTCGGATCGAAGATCGGAGATCGAAGCTCCAAGCCTCCATCTCCATATCCGATCGGATCGGAGATCGAGGATTGGAGCTCTGATCCTCGATCGGCTCCGATCCTCGATCTTCGATCGGATCGGAGATCGAGGATCGGAGCTCTGATCCTTGATCGGATCCTATCCTCGATCTCCGATCCGATCGGAGATGGAGATGTGTGTGCATGGGAGACTCAGAGATGGAGATGAGGGTGATAAGGACTTGGAGCTCTGGAGGGTGATGTGTGAGGGTGATGAGGGCTAGGGCACTTGGGATCAGATGGATAATATATCCAAACCCTAAAGCCGCGGGTCTAAATCGCGGCTCTAGGCAAAATTGGGGCCGCGTTTTAATAAACGTGGCCCCATTCCAAACTGAAGCTGCGCTTTATTAGCGCGGCTTCAGAAAAAGCTTGAGGCTGTGTCTAAAAACGCGGCCTCAAACTCTTCTTTTTTCAAACGCGGCCTCAACGCGTTTTTTGGACCGCGTTTACAAAAACGCGGCCCATTGGAAGGACTTAAGCCGCGTTTGAAAAAACGCGGCTTTAGTCGGTTTTGGGCCGCGTTTTTGCAAACGCGGCCCAAAAAAACGGGGCCTTTAGGCCCCGTTTTTTGTAGTAAATGGTAACTAATAGGTAAAAAATAATATTAGTGATTGACTCAAATGAAAACCGTATATATAAGCTTGTCAAATTCAACTAGTGTAAAAAATATTATTAATTTTTTTTTACGCACGTATAATTGCTCAAAAAATTTGCACCAGACGTTTTGTTTAAGATTCAAGATGTTATGAAAGGGAAATGCCGAACCTCGCAGCAGAAAGACTGGGTACGTACACCAACCATTTTGACCAACATAAAAATTGGAAATTAAAACACACTTCCTTGAGTTCTAATTTCTTATGTATCATAGCTAATATATATATATATATATTCTCAAAAATATATATATATATATATATATATTTAAAGAGGAGTATTTCAAATGTAGATTTATTCACATCGCTCTACTAAAAAAAAGTTAATTACTTGACATATAACATTAACATATAATTGTCAATTGGAAAACATGACAAGAAAGATACGTGGAAGTCAATTTTTATAGTTGGTACTGAAATTTTGTTTAGTTGTGTTGACATGGTAAGGCATTCTCAAAAGTAAAACCATGTGGCGGCCGATGCCAAATATCTTGAAAATTACTCTACCACCAAAGTACCAATACTGCACTAGAGGGAAGAAGAGACATCTTTATCGTCAACAATTAATTAATTTCAAGTTCCCACTTTTTGTCGAATTGATTGACAATATGGTTAATTACTCCACTATTTTCTAAAAATAACATGTATTGGTGACTGCCTCTTAATTAATCCTAAGGTATTAGGCGTGCAAGAGGGTAATTATATACATCAACAAGTCATGTTTTGGAGGATCAGTAGAAATCATGGTTATGGTAGTCGTATACTTTAAGGCATCAAAAATGTTATCAGTAGTGGTAATGGTGACACTTCCAAAAAGAGATAGGGTTATTGACTTATTGGGAAACTCTCTTGGTGACTAACCGAGACCGAAAATGGCCTTAATTTAGTGCCTTTTAATTGTATCATCCATAAAACAAGACACAATACAAAAGAAATTTGTTAATTATTATGTGAACATGCAATTTCCCTTTTTGGGGTGCACCAACCATGTGATATTTGACTGATTCCATCATGACCAATGGGAGGCGCGGCGGGCTTTCAAAGAAAGACTGGGTACGGTTAAATTGGTTATGACTGTCAAGTATTGTTGCTGATGTGGTTATCATAAACTATTTATTACACGCTCATCATACACACACTAATACTTAGACTGGAATCGTGTTTTGAAAATAAATTTCAGTTAAAATTGAAAAATCGTATTTTCAAAACACAATCTCATAATTTCACAATTTTAACACATTTTCAAAAAGAACATGTATGGAATATGCAATAACATACACGTAACAATATTCACATTACTTGTTACATATCACCCGGCAATGTGCGTGGCCACTTGCTAGTAGAAAATTGTGGTTCATAGAAAAACTTGTGGGCATATAGAACCATTATTTTCAGGGTTGGAGGAATCGAGAAGATCTGGCAACTACAGAGAACGTTAATTTTGAGGTTAACCAAATTTGGGAGTTGCTTGTATAGGCAGGAAAAGTATATGGATGATGTTGGCTTTTAGAATATTTCTTTATCCATGTAGTTGCAACAACCGGCAATCATCTTTGGTTAAACGACTGGTAATTGTGGTTTTTCTCTTTAATGATAATGACTAGCAGTATAGCAGCACTATGTGTCGTGTTCTATAAATCTCCTTCCATGCATTTGCATATATGCCTCTCCTAATGAGAAAAAGAAACTCTCAACCTTATGATTAATATGTGAATGTGGATTACAAGCTTCAAACCTTTCCATCTGTTTGTGATCCAGTAAAATGTACTCAAACGTGCATAGATGATAAACAGTAAGACCCAAAATCCTGTTAAGTAAATAAAGACTTTATTTTTAAACCTACCTACATTTTTTAATTTTGGAATATATATTGATAAAAAAATTTAACCTACTTTAATTTTATAGAAGTGCAACGTTCACAGTATTTTCACAATAAATCATATGTGGTAGTTTGTTGTAAAAATATTATGGACATAACATTTCTCTTCATTTTAGCCTTTTAAAAGAGAAGAATTTCGTTTACATGAATAGTTAAACTTGAGTCCAAATTTGGTAAGGATGTAGTGTAAAACTCATGTTTTACTCATATTTTACACCATCCAGTAAAAGATTTTTACATTAACTTTTTACTTAAAACTCAAAACATTTTACCACACCTAATAACATCTCAATAAATTTCCAATTGGGTTGGATTTTTATATGGGTATTGAAATTGGTTATATCTATTCTTTAATATGTGATATGATGATATGACATGTTGGAATTGGAAAGTATAAAACTTGGGTTTACAACACATTCTTAAATAATTTAATCTCGTTAAACTTCAAGTGATCAAATCAACTTGTAGATGCAAGTGGGAAGGGGGGGAGGGGGGGGGGGGGGGGCGGATTATCTATACATATAAATGCACGTGCACTTTTTTATTTTTTTTTATAGAGTTTCAAACTACGACGTCAGCTTCTGATGATTGTGTTTTTTATCATCAAACTAAGACACCAAGCTATTTTTACTGTAGGCAGGGATTGAAGCTCATATCTTTTATTCAACTTAGAAATTTTACCAGTTAAGCTAATTAAAATCCACAATGCATATGCAATAAAATCTTAAACATACACACATACATATATTTATTGAGAATAATATAATAAAAAAAATCATTCATATGTATGTTAAGTGAGATCATTTATATTACACTAAACAAGAAGAAAATTTTGAATCTAAACTAATTTCTAATTATTTTTTAATTTTACTCCACGTGTCCAATTTAACTTTCTCAATTTTGTATCAAGTGACTTATTTACAATGCTCAATGAAAGTCAAGATGATCACCTTACTAACCTAGGCAAAATCATCAAATCATCACTATTGTTGAATGTTTTTGCATAGCACATGTTACAACCTATCTTTTACTAATAACACAATTAAAATATTTATTATTATATAAATTTTAGCTTTTTCTTGGGTGCATAAATAAGAAATTTCCCAATTTTTTTCCTTAATCCACTTATGACTTAAAATATTTTTAATAGTTAGATAAACACCAATACAACTTACGATACACTTATTTGTACGCTTATTTATTACATAATTTCCCCAAATTTATTATTTATACACTAATTTCTACAAAGGAGAAAATATTAAACCTATTACTTTTGAAAGGTAATAATTTATATATATATATATATATATATATATATTCCTTTTCCTTTTGTTAAAACTTTACAATGGAGAAAATATTAAACCTATTACCTTCGTTTTCCTTTTCTACATTTTAAACTTTAAAAGGCATTGATAAAATAGATTAATTCTAAAAGGACTTGGTGTAGATACGTTGGTTTACACCCTTCAAAAAGGGCATGCTACATCATTATATTACTAAACCATAAAAACATCTGATCACACAAGATAACATCTCAATAAACACTATATTTCTGGTTTTAAGTAAAAGACTGATGTTGTGTTATTAGGTGTCGTAGGATATATTGAGTTTTAAGTAAAAATGTGATGTGATAATGCAGAGAGGGAAAATTTCCGACCTATCATAAGCTAACACATCATATTACCAAGTCCACAAAATACAGTCAATTACAAAGCGCCATGTATTGTTGCTAGGTTTTGCTATCACTACTTAGAAACCAATAGAAATTTGCCAAGTGTCATGCAAAAAAAAAACCAATCGCACATCAGCGCGTGTAAGCGATGACATAAGCGTATCAATCAGGTTGTGACATGTGTCACCAATCAGACTTCGCCACATGTCTCACCCACCTCCAAACTCCTATAAATAGAAGCCTTCCTAAGGTATTTAGGAGGAGACCCAACCATCTAGAGCATAAGCAGCATCAGAGAAGATTCAAAAGCACTCAAAAGTACAGAAGTTCTGCAGGAATCAAGCCTCAAAGCCTTTAAGAACTTCAAGAAACTTCAACCTCAAAATCGAAGAACATTTGAAGCAGAATCATTCAAGCTATCAACCTAGATCTTGAAGTTTGCTGGAATCAAGCTTAAAAGCCTCCAGAAACCTCAACAAACCATAAATCAACGAAACTCTATGATTTCAAGCCTCTAAAGCATCGAAGAACTTCCACCATAAACTTTCGAAGACAAAGAACGCACCAAGCACACGAAGAACACGAGGAATGTGAAGAACAAAGAATTTCTAACAAGCTCATAGCCATAGGTTCATTGTAATTCTGTTTCAAAGATCTTCGATCCATTCCTCAGCCAAATTGAGAGATATTTTATGTTCGAGTCAAAATCACATTACTACAATTCCAATCAATAAAGTCTTGCAAGGAGATCGAATCAAAGGATCACTTTTTTTAAAATTTCAGAGAATTGTACCACCTATTCATCAATACAAATTCGCATTTGTGAAACTATTTTACTTGTTTGATTTATTTCGAACTAGAAATTTAGTCATCTACAAATTCTGGCACGCCAAATGGGACATCTCTGCCTTTCATCTCTTTCTCTTTCAAAAGAAAAGAAATTTGATTTGCTACCAACTTCAATAGCCTCTAGCAAGAATGTCCGAAAGTCAGTGGTTGATGCTTCCATTGTCGATGATTATGTCGGTCCAATTACTCGCAGTCGGTCCAAGGATCTTGACTGACTTCAGCCCAACTAACTAAAGAAAGCAAACTTTATACTGTCATCTCTCTAGAATTTCTTGCAAATAGGGAAACTATCGCCAAGGATTCATTTGTCTCGAAAGATTTGGAGATCGATAATGAATCATCCACAACAAAGACAGTTTCTATTGGCTCTTCACCCATTATGAGAATCTTAAGGAATGAAGTACCTTTGACTTATCCTGTTTTTCTCCATCATATCTAGAGGTCATGCCAGTGATGATGACCAACACCTCTACCATGGAAGAAAAGATGGCTCACCCTTCTCACAAAAGCACTTGAAGATAAGGATGTCCAAATTGCAACCTTGATGAACAAACTGGAGGTACAAGATTATGGTGAATCAAATCTTGACCTTGAGCACCCACCTGGCTTTACCTTGAAAGGAGAAAACGCTAGGGTAGATAAGGGAAAAGGAGGTGAAGGCACTTCTCAACACAGACATTCCACCTCAATGGCCTCGATATCTGTCCAACAACTGCAAGACATGATAACAAACACCATTTGAGCATAATATGGAGGTTCTTCTACAAGTTTTTTCATATATTTGAAACCCTACACCAAGCGTATTGACAATACGAGAATGCTTAATGGGTATCAACCCCCCAAGTTCTTGCAATTTGATGGCAAAGGAAACCCTAAGCAACACGTTGCTTACTTTGTAGAAACTTGCGAGAATGCAGGGACCCAAAAAGGCCTCTTTGTAAAGCAATTTGTCTGTTCACTAAAAGGGAATGCCTTTTAATTGGTATACAGACTTAGAACCTGAGTCAATCGATAGTTGGGAACAACTTGAAAAAGAGTTTCTCAACCAATTCTACAGCACACGTCGCACGGTAAGCATGATGGAGCTTACCAATATCAAACAATGGAAAGATGAGCCCATTGTGAATTATATCAATCAGTGGTGTTCTTTGAGTCTAGATTGCAAGGATAGACTTTTTGAAATATCTGCTATAGAAATGTGCATCCAAGGCACGCATTGGGGACTTCTTTATATCCTTTAAGGGATAAAACCCCGAACATTTGAAGAGTTAGCAACTCGTGCACATGACATGGAATTGAGTATCTCTAGCCGTGGAAATACAAAACCTCCTGTACCTGAGGAAAGAAACAAAAGACGGGAAATAAGGAAAAATGACAAGAATGCGAAAAGTAATATCAAAGACTCAATGAATATCAACCCTACCACAACCAAAATTTCAACAAGAAATGTGAAGGCTAATAAGAAGAGGCCTGAGGAAGGCCAACGACGTGAGATGCGTCACTCATCACTTAAGGAATGGGAACAAAAGGTGTATCATTTCCTAGATGCCGATATGCCCGAAATGCTAGAACAACTGCTCAAGTTAAAATTAATTGAATTGCCAGAATGCAAATGACCAGGAGAGATAGGAAAAGTTAATGACCCGAACTATTGTAAGATCATCGCATTATAAGCCATCCAATCCAAAAATGCTTTGTTCTTAAAGAGCTCATCATGAAGTTAGCCAAGGAAAGAAAAATCGACCTGGATTTTAATGATGTTGCTCAATCAAACCTTGCAACATTTGCTTGCGTGTTACCTAGTTGCATGTCTCTAACTACTAAGCATGGTGTTAAATACCACGCTCATCCAGTTGGTTCTCTGGAACTTGTTCAAGTTCAGCTCTCATAAAAAGCATCTGATTATAACTCAAATGATGATAAAAGGTCAACAGTGGATGAGGAAGAGGGCTAGACAATGGTTGCTCACAGGAGATGGAAGAAGAAACGAGCATTCCCTCTTCATCTGATCACCCAAAAGTCCAGAAGAGGACAGAGCCAGATTTAGCCTTGGTCAAGAAAAAGGAGTGATAAGAGGCGAAAGAGACTGGGAACAAAAATGTACGATGATTCGGCACAAACCCAAAAACCTCGAAAGCTCATCACATTGGAAGAATTCTTCCCCAGAAAATTCTTTCAAAATGACTCAGCAAAGGCCGTTCACACGGTCTCTCGTCACGAAATTCATGACGAAAGGAGGATGTGGACCATGGTGGTCCAAATGAGACTTTGTCATCTTTAAAGGAACTCCAATCTCAGGTTGATGAAGTGGAACCCTCACGATCCTCCACCTCACCAAAGAAGTGCTCACCCAAGCTCTTCAAACGCCAGAGATGTACACCATTTATACCAGTACGCTTCAACAAGCACAAGAATGTTACGCATGCTCTTTGGACTTAACTTTCACTGACGAGGATCTGTTGTTAGGCTCTAAGCCCCACAATCGTCCACTTTATGTCTCCGGTTATGCTCGTGAACTAAAGATCGATTGTATCCTCATTGATGGAGGTTCAGTTGTTAATATTCTACCAAAAATGACAATGAGACGACTTGGTCTTACTATGGAGGAATTATCTCATAGTCGTTTGGTCATTCAAGGTTTTAGCCAAGGAGGACAACGCATAATCGGCATGATACACTTGGAATTAATCATTGGAGAATTGGCAAGCAACGTTTTGTTCCATGTCATTGATGCCAAGATAACCTACAACATGTTGTTAGGACGTCCATTGGTCCATGGAAACGAAATAGTGCTGTCAACTTTGCATCAATGTTTCAAGGTCCTTCAAAGTGGAGTAAAAAAGAAAAATGTCGATTTGAAGCCCCTCGCTGAGACTGAAGCTTACTTTGCTAACGCAAAGTTTTATGTAGAAGATGACATTTCTAATGAAGTTCTCCCAATTGAGATCACGTCCATGGGAAGCAAGCAGGGTGGAAAGGAGCACGTTAGATTTATCATTGGAAAGGATATTCCTTCCCCAAAGCAAGGTCCAGAATGTGGGAATAATCATTCTAGTGAATCTACCAGTAATTCAGTGAGGGCGGAAATTCCAACGCCTTCCAATAGCCTTCCATTCCTCCATTATGTACCATTATCACACTACAAGAATGGACAATCACCATTCACAGAATGCCTTCAATCTATAGAAGACACAGGGATGCCTCCTACAAAGCTCACGATGGAGGATGTAGCCATATTGAAAGAAAATCATGTTATGCCTTTAACTTCATCCACAAATCCTTTGCCCTCGAAGCCACTAAATGGATTCGTGAGGTCTTCACGAAGTCTGACAGAGTATGGTATTCTACCAAATGTGCGGACGAAGGAATGGTTCGACCTTAAGGCATATAGGTTGTTAGCCAGAGCAGGCTACAATTTCTCAAAACAAAGGGACTTAGGGAAACTAATTCCAAAAGCCAGCGGAGAAGAGATGCATGGCCTTAGCAAAACACAAAGGAAAATGCAATTTGAAGGGCATAGAATTCCTATCCCAAAGATCGGATTAGGTTATACTTTAGAACAACTACCTCAAATACGGATCAAGAGAAGAAGCAATGCTTCAAGTTCCCAATACATAACAGTGAAGGTCGGCGAAAGTTTAAATCAAAGAGAAGATCACTCTTCATTCTTCATCGCACGTCTCAATATTTGATCGCATCGAGGCCTTATCATCACGAATCACAGTGTTTGATAGGTTAAATACAACTTGCTTAACACAAAATCGGGACATTCTTGCTTGTAAATCAATCTTTGATCGATTGGGGGCAACAAGAAGGCCTGTTGATAGTCATTCTCAAAATTCAATAAACTTTGAGGTTCAAGGGGAGAAGAAAGCTAATGATGAGATCCGCAGCAGTATTCCTTCATGCATGAAACGTAACTCTACCATCGAAACTATCCAGAAAATGCTAGAGCCCAAGAATCTATGAGAACTTAGAGGCTTGCAAGGAAAACTAGCCTACATACGACGATTTATTTTGAACTTGGCTGGTCGATGTCAACCTTTCCATAGATTAATGAAGAAGGATGTGCACTTTGAATGGGATGAGGCTTGTAGCAATGCTTTTGCACGCATCAAAAGATACTTGCTTAATCCTCCAGTCTTAAGTGCTCCTATCCCAGGAAAGCCTTTGGTGCTATACATCGTGGCACAAGAAAAGTCTCTAGGTGCTCTTATGGCGCAAGAAAATAAAGAGGGGAAGGAAAGAGCCCTTTATTATCTAATTCGAACTCTCAATGGGGCTGAATTAAATTATTCTTCTATCGAAAAGATGTGTCTCGCTCTTTTCTTTGCCATAAACAAACTGGAGCACTACATGCAAGCATATACATTCTGTTTAATAGCAAAAGTTGGCCCAATTAAATATGTCCTCTCTAGGCCAGTGGTTTCGGGTCTTATAGCTCGATAGGCAGTCTTGCTACAATAATATGACCTTGCATACGTTTCACAAAAAGCTGTCAAAGGACAAGCATTGGTAGATTTCTTAGCTGACCACCCAGTTCCATCTAATTGGGAGTTCTCCGATGATATCCCAAATGAAGACATGTTTTTCATTGAAGTAATGCCACCGTGGATGATGTTTTTCAATGAGGCTGCAGCACGTCGAGAAGGAGCGGGGGCAGGTGTAGTGTTTATTTCTCCACAACAGCAAATACTTCTATACTCGTTCACGTTAAGCGAACTTTGCTCTAACACCGTAGCTGAATGTCAGGCATTGATTATTGGTCTACAAATGGCTATTGAGATGGGCATATTGCAACTTGAGATATTTGTTGATTTCAAATTAATTATCAACCAAATCTTGGAGTAGTATGATGTCAAGAAAGAAGACCTTATCCCTTATTGCAAATATGTGAAGAAGTTGCTAGCAAATTTTGAAGCCATCACATTGGAGCATATACCAAGGAATGAGAACAAACAGGCTGATGCGTTAGCTAATTTGGCTATTGCCTTAGCATTATCCCAAGAAGAGACAGCCAAAGTTGCTATTTCCTAGAGGTGGGTGGTACCTCTCATGGTTGAAGAAGAAGAAGAAGAGCAAACCAACATCATTTCTATATGCCTTGTTGAAAAAGAAGATTGGCGACAAGCGATTATTGAGTACCTTCAACATGGAAGACTCCCGGATGATATACGCCACAAGACCGAAGTACGATGAAGGGCTGCTCGATTCATTTACTATAAGGACACTCTCTGCCACCGTTTGTTTAATGGTTTGTTTCTCTATTGCTTAGGAGAGGAAGAGGTTAAACAAGCCTTAGAGGAGGCTCATTCTGAAATATGCAGCGCACACCAATCGGGTCCTAAGTTACACTACAGGATCAAACGAATGGGTTACTATTGGCCTACGATGGTGCAAGATTCCATGGAGTATGCTAAAAAGTGCGAAGCTTATCAATATCACGCAAACTTCATCCACCAGCCGCCAGAACCTCTACACTCGACGGTAGCTTCTTCGCCTTTTAACGCATGGGGGCTTGATGCAATAGGGTCATTACCAAAGTCATCCAGTGGCCATTTGTACATCTTAGTTGCAACTGATTACTTCCCAAAGTAGGCAGAAGTTATGCCTCTTAGGGAAGTGAAGAAAGAAATGGCTGTCAATTTCATTCGAATTCACTTGATCTATCAGTATGGTGACCCTCGATATATCATAACTGACAATGGCAAACTGTTCTACATAGGCTAATGACGAAGCTATGTAAGAAGTTTGGATTTAAACAATACAACTTCTCCATGTACAATGCCCCGACAAATGGATTAGCTGAAGCCTTTAACAAAACACTTGGCAGTTTGTTAAAGAAGGTGATATCCAAAACAAAGCGAGATTGGCACAAAAGAATCGAAGAAGCATTATGGGCATATTGAACAACATTTCGAACGCTTACTCAAGCGACACCTAATTTTCTTGTTTATGGAGTGGAAGCTGTCCTTCCCTTAGAACGCCAAATCCCATCATTATGGATTGCCATTAAAGAAGGGTTGACTAAAGAAGAAAATGCTAAGGTCAAATTGCAAAAATTAGAGGCACTTGATGAGAAAAGGCTCGAGGCCCAACAATGCCTTGAGTGCTATCAAGCTCGTCTTTCAAGCGCATTCAATAAAAGAGTTAAACCACGATCATTCCAAGTAGGTGACTTAGTCCTCACAGTTCGAAGTCCTATCATCACAACTCATCGTACAGGCAATAAGTTCACTTCAAAATGGGATAGACTTTATGTTGTGTAAGAAGTCTACACTAATGGAGCTTACAAGTTGATTGATCATGAGGGTATAAGGATCGGCCCCATCAATGGGAAGTTCCTCAAACGCTTCTATGCTTGGATATCGAGGATTGCTCCTTGATAAGAGCTTAAACTGCCCACTGCAACGCTGCAAGGGTACATGATGTCTTCCCATTACCTTTGAAAGCATAAAAATAAAGAAAAATGAATCCCACTCTACGTCACCATTTGCGAGTGTGGCGTAGTGGTTGGATGCCTTTGTCGCCCTTGAGGCCAAGGTCTCGGGTTCGATTAGTGGTGATACCCACTATGCACAATTGGTACCCACGAAATACTGTGGGGCGTAGGGCGAGGATTACACACGCGAGCCCTCATTTTTCTTATTAAAAAAATCATCATAAAAAAAAAAAAATCTTTTGAACTATGTGGTGACTTGATCCCTTAACAAGGTACGTAGGCAACTTAGTATTATTTACTGAGTTCAGTCACATGCAAAAAAAAAAAAAAAAAGTGGAGATAATGGTGGAGAAATTAGATTAACGAGTGATGCAAAGAGAACTAATTTTATTAGCTGGAAAGAAAGACATGAAATGTCTACAACAAAGAAAACAAGAGGGAGATGCTACAATGATTATTGACTGCAAGTACAAGTCAATATTTCAATTGTAATTCTCCAACTCATCATGTGCTATCTCCAGCCCTTGTTTCAACAATTGCAAAGATTCAATGTCTGCATCACTTAAGGAAGGAGCAGTCTCTATGAAAGAAATCTCATCTCGAATATTCAAGATGATAGAGCTTTGATTTGACAACTTTTCATCATTATTGAGAATCGAAGCTTCAAAATCTTTATTGTGATTGGATAGATGTTCCAGTTCTTCTTGCAGCTCCACTATCCTAGCTTCAACACTCGCCAGTCCATCCTTAAGTGTTTCACCACATGCTAACAGTTCATTCTTTATAGTTGGCTGCTCAGCAAGGCGAAAGTTACAATCTGTCAATTGCTTGTCACGTCGTTCAGACATCACACTCGTAGAAAAGGAGGATTGAAGTGATTCAAAAATTATGGCCTTCTCAAAATAATCAGCGACAAAGCTTTGCAATGGTGATGGATCAATAGCTTTATTGGTTGCTATGGCATCGAAAATTTTTTGAGCTTCTCCCATGAGTGAAGGGGCTTTCTTGAAAGGGGTCCTAGCAATCCTTTACTGAAGACTTTTCCAAAGGTTCAGTGCAAGGTCGATGCGATTTTTCAAAATCATATCTTCGGCACGATAAACAGAATCTTCAAGGATATCAGAACTCATGGTCCTCTCCATAAATTTAGTGCTAGGCATCAGAGTTACATTTCCCACTGATATGGCAATAAGTTGTGGGCTAGAAATTGAAGTTTCACTATCAATAGAAGTCACCTTATCGCTATTGACTATGCTTAAGGCTTGTTGCCTAGGCTACAATCAAGAATACGTTACATCAAAAAATATACATATATAAAGACTAAAAAAAAAAAGTAGAATAATATAAAATAAAATACTTGACCTGCAGCAACTTCAACATGTTCAAAGGCATAGGAGGTCCCTTCAACAAAATTGAATTCGCTAGAAGTTATCAATTTAAGCTTTTTCTCAGCCCGCCTCCAATGACACTCCTTGTCACTGCTCTCACTCACTTTCTCAAGATATGAGTCCATCTTTTCATTAGATGCCACGCACACTCTTGGAGGCCCTTTAACAAGAAAAGCTTTAAAGGGAGGCATCTTTGGTCTTACTGTGATGTCTTGTGACTTTACAAATTGAGTGCTGTCAGTTGCAAATTTCTAGCCAACATGTGCAATGTGATCGTCAGATAATTGAATACCCCCTCCATAGTCATCCTTATCATGGTTTATTTGACTCGTCTTCGTTCTTGGTAAAGGAGAACGTGTGCTTGAAATCAAAGATGCTATGCGATCTTCAAGGTATGTCCCATGCATGCTATTCCACCAACGCTCATAACTTTGAGTAGTGTGGTGCTTTAAGTTCGATGGAGGAGCTGGCAAGAATGCTTGCGACATGGTCTTAGACTTGGTGCATAATCTCCAAATTTCCAAGACCTCATCCAAAGAAGCACGACGGATGTCTTTCTTTATACTACCTACAATGCTTTGACAAAGTCGAAATTGACGACTAAATCGACAAGGGCAGTAGGGTTTTATGATGAAATGATCATTTTGTCGCATAGACAAGTAAGGTGACCGAATACTGATAAAGTGCGCCAGTGAAGTACAAGAAAGGTTCCCTCCGTCTTCAAAAGTTTCATTCGCATTCTTAACAAGCAAATTGGCACCCCATAGCATGCGGTTGCCTTGAATCAACCTTTGGGCTTCATATTCGTCAAAATATCTGGCCCCTCCTACACTAAAAAATCTCACCATCTTTGGCCCAATGACTTCCAATTTAACTCCATGATAAGTATCAAAGTAGTAGCCTAGCCACCCATAAACGTAGTGCATGGGAAGGCACGCCTTTGAACTACCAACAACAGGAAAACGAGTAAGCTTATTTAATCCTCGATAAAGGCTAGTAAGAACGAGTATGGCAAGACTGAAAGGCCTACCTATAGCCATAAGGCCGCAACCTTGAATGTTCTAGGACCGATAGTATTGAGATCTTCATTCGGTAGCACAAATATGCATAGCCAACAAGATAACAAGGCAGCCAAGTAAGTTTCTTCACATAGCCCTTTTTGAACCTCAAGGTCTATAAATGCACCTTTCTCTTTTGAAGACCTTGCATGGGCCTTACCAAATGAACCATCAGGATTGTAAGTCTGCTTAGGGTGACACGACCTCTTCGACCTTTAAGGAGGTGGTTTCATGTATCCTGGGTCCCCTCTAAACCAAAATTTGATCCAGTCATTTACCGAAACATGTGCCTTCCCTTCTTTCTCATCATGAAGTCGATAAAAAGCGGCAAACAGATATTCACAACTCTTTGGAATGAATCTGCCTTCCTTATCACATCCTGTCATTTCCTTATAACAAGGGACAACTTCATCATAAAAGCTACCAGTGATGGCAAGCCCACCTAGACGATGAAGGTCCAAAGAGAGATAGACATCTCACCAAATGGGGTATGAAAGGTATTGGTGTCCAGGCATCATGCTTCACAAAATGCACGTATAATGTCATTGTTTCGATCATATGTGTATAAAGATGCCAGGACTGCTTCAAAAATCTAGGCCTTGATAAGAGTCTTCTTGCTACAAGAGAGGACGTCTTCAAGCCATTCCCAATAGTAGGGTGTATAACCAAACTCGCCATTGATTCTGAAAATTGTGCCCCAACGTGTTTTGCTAGAAATAATACGGCAGCCAAGAGTCCTTAAAGGATTTAATCTGTGGTATTCTTGTGGAGGGAAGTACATAAAGACCATGCTCTAGAAGGAGAATCAGGATTTTGGGAAGTGTCATACGTCCACTCAACAATGTCACCAAGATCATTTTGTTTCAGCCATACTGGTGAAAATCGACCAATAATGGGTTTCTCGACGAGCAATGATAATCCTTTCTTCGTTACATCACCTTGATCTTTTGAAATAACAAGATGTTTCTTGTCAGACGAGGAAATATCTCTGAAGTACACCATATCAAGAAGCAAGTTACTACCAAAAATAAAAAGTAGGGTTAGTACAAGTAAAGCATGTGAAAAAAAAAAGGTAAAAAGGCGTGGTTTCTCTGCACTGACAATATTATGTTAGTTACTGAAGGATACGCTTGTGCAACTTAATGCATGGTCCAGGAGGCTTTATATAGAAAACTTCTGAGATAACAGACAAAAGGAAAAAGGAGAGTAGAGAAGCCATTAAATGTTGCCACCAAATAGATATTATTTGAAGTCAGATTTTGCGACTCGAATGCAATCAAAGTTAAAAACAAAAATACTGCACTAAATGCCCATAAATGGATCATGCTGTTAGAAAGGAAATACTGCACTAGACCTCAGAAAAAGCACTTATAGGCCTGCAAAAGTACACATGTCATCTAAAAAACTACTGCACTAGACCTGGGATGAAGTTCTAGCCTGCATATTGTTCAAAGTGACTGTGCTGCCGACCTTGAAAGCAGAGACATTTGCTGATTCACCAATCTGCCTGAGATGTCAAACACGGTCAGAACCACAAAGTAGACTAAAATGGCAACAAAAAATCAACTTACAGAAATCTTCTAGGGACTTCGAACAACAAAACCCAGAAAAGACGTCCACAGTAGAGTCATGACGCGTTGCCACCAATTCCCAACGACCCGCGGGTTTCTCATTCAAATCTGCGTAAATTTGAGAAAAATTTTACAAAACCGATGCCACCACTAGATCCATCAGCCTTCAATCTACAAAACCCAGAAAGATCATCAACAATGGAGCCACCACGTGTCGCCACAATCTCTCAATGACCCGCGGCCTAGTTCTTCAAATTTGTGCAAACTTGCTCACACTTTTAGAAAACTGACAATAACTAGGGTCTTCTTCGACCTTCGATCTACAAAACCTGAAAATTTCAGGCCCAAACGATCAGCCACGCACCACCGGAATATCCAGCGTCCACAGCCTCAGATTCATGCGCCGACATGAGCCACCTTCATCAAGTCACGTGCTCCCACGCACTATGCGCTTACACGCGCCAAAACGACGTCATCCTCCACTACGGTTTGACCCATTTGTCCAAGTAGACCTAGTTTTACCCGCTCATCTTGACCTGATCCAAACCGCCTGAAATAAAGTTTTTTTTTTTAAAAAAAAAGGAAAAAAAAGGAAAAGAAAAGGGGCTTTGACCGAGTTTGACCTTTGACTTTGACCAAAAAGTCAAAATTTTCCAAATGGACTTGTCCCACTCAGTTTTTCGAGTACATTCCGATTTTGGGATCCGTTTCATCGTTTAAAACTCAAAAATTTTGCAAACAGTCCAATTTCCAAAAAGTTGACTTTTGCACAAATCCGAACCAAAAGTCAAAGTTTTCAAGAAGGGCCTGTCTTGCCCAATTTTTCGTGTAGATTCCAATTTTGGGGTCTACTTCTTCATTTGAAAATCCAAAATTGCTCAAATAGTTTAATACTAGAGCTGTTGGCTTTAATGTGAGCTTTGACCTGATGTCCGAGCAAAGCTTGTCCTATTCAGATTTTCATATAGATTCTAATTTTGAAATCCGCTTATTTGTTTTGGACTTAGAAACCACCAATCAAACCCACTTCTCCGAAGTACTAGCAGTGTCCAAAACTTAAGCTCCCAAGATCAAAATTGGAGATTCATCCATTTGGTTTGGATTCCTTCAGGGTTATCCTCCAGACTTCATCAAGGCTTCTCTTTCAAAGAACAAATGAACTCTCACAAGTGTATCCTAAACTGGGAATTACTTCGGGTCACCAATTCAACCTGTCATTCCCGTTCGGTGCCTACCAGTCTCCCACCTACCATTCCCTTTCGGTGCCAAACTTTCCCATCTACCATTCTCACCAAAAATTCTTATCTGCCATTCTCAACTACCTATCTACCATTCTTCGTCTCTTCGCTATAAATAAAAGGTTCGGATTCATTGAAGCTTATCAAGAAAAACACATTGAATCATGAAATGAAGATTTGCTTCTTTCAAATTTTCAAACCCTCATTCTCACAGCCATTTCTCATTATAGCCTCATCATTCTCAACACCTAGCAACCAATATTGTTTCATAATCAGTTTGAAATCAACCCTCTCATGGTTTAGTAGAAACCCTCTTCATAACATCATTATAGTTTTGAGATCCAAACAAATTTTGTTTCTCCCCTTGACAACCACATTTGTCCATAAAATTATTTATAAGAAGGCTGATATCGTCGTTCCATGCTTCCTCGGATTTGGTTGACCAGGACATCTAAGTCCAGCAGAGACACCTGTTCCTAAGCTCAGGGCTCTCGTAGTCTCTCTCCAATTGCTTGGTCTTCCAGCAAAAGCAGTGGTTCGGAACAAACAGCAACTTGGCTAGTTTCTAAAACCAGGATCACAAGTTAGGTCCATCTTTCATTTTTCTGTGCTTTTCCAACAAATGGCATTAAGTGAAGGTGGTAAAAGGTGTTGGGGTTTCCTACAAATTTTCCCCCATCCAACACTTACGATGACCTCCAAGGTACCAGCTCATCAGAGATCAGCCTTTAGTGTTGGTAAATGGTCACCACACACTTTTCTAGAATTACTCCAACTTAAATTCCTCTTGAAGTATTTCAGAAAGTACTCTTCTGAAATTACTTTGACTTAACGTCCATCAGCATGGTCCTATTACGTAGGCACATTCGATGACTTGCCGCCAGACCTCAGTTAGCATGCAGTCAGTCCCGTATCCCAAAGTACACTCCCCAAAAACATCTACACCAGAAAGTCCTTGACGTACAGGGCCAGTGCCATGGTGTCAAATGTTTCACCCATTCACTTCATCTTCATCCCCATCTTTTTCGCCATCAACATCAGCATATCCAGAATCCATAAGCTTCTGAAATTACCTCAGCTTAACCTGAGTGGTGCAAATAACACATACGCACTCAACCACTTTCCCACATGTCCTCTCTGTAATCCGAAGCATATTCTTCCGAGATAACTTCACCAGGAGTTCTTAAAAACACGAGGCTAGCCCCATAGCTCTGCATGCTGTACCCAACCAACATCCTCGCCTCTTCCCCATCTTCTACACCCTATGATCGCCGCCAATGATCCAAAATACTCTTCTGAAATCACCTCAGCTTAACCTCTGCTGAAATGATTCAATATTGCAAGTACATCCAACTTCTTGCAAATAACTTTCAGCCTCACCAACCCACTCCAAGTACCATGGAACACTCTTTTGATATTACTTCAACTTAACCTCTGTTGAAAAGGATTGGTCACGCAAATACATTCAAATACTCGCAGACCCTTTTTCGGTCTCATCAAAGCCTTTCACATGGTTGGGTCTACTCTTCGGAAATTACCTCATCCTGTTGAAAGCTTCATCACCTTCAACTACTTTACTTGAAGAGTTGAGTGTCAAAATCCATTCTTTTCAAGACTCATTCCCTCACTACACTCTGAAACTGTGTACATGAACGAGTCTTGAGGGGGCATTTGCAGCGCATGTAAGAGATGACATAAGTGGACCAATCAGGCTATGACATGTGTCACCAATCAGACTCTGCCACGTGTAGCTCACCCACCTCCAAACTCCTATAAATAGAAGCCTTCCTAAGGCATTTAGGAGGAGACCAAGCCATCTAGAGGATAAGCAGCATCAGACAATATTCAGAAGCACTCAGAAGTACAGAAACTCTGCAGGAATCAAGCCTTAAAGCCTTCAAGAACTTCAAGAAACTTCAACCTCAAAATTGAAGAACATTTGAAGCAGAATCATCCAAGCTATCAACCTAGATCTTGAAGTTTGCTGGAATCAAGCTCAAAAGCCTCCAAAAACCCCAACAAACCATAAATCAATGAAGCTCTACGGATTCAAGCCTCTAAAGCACCAAAGAACTTCCACCACAAACCTTTGAAGACGAAGAATGCACCAAGCACACGAAGAACACGAGGAACGTGAAGAACAAAGAATTTCTAACAAGCTCATAGCCAGAGGTTCATTGTAATTCTGTTTCAAAGATCTTCAATCCATTCCTTAGCCAAATTGAGGGATATTTTGTGTTCGAGTCAAAATCACATTACTACAATTCCAATCAATAAAGTCTTGTAAGGAGATCGAATCAGAGGATCACTCTTTTTTAATTTTAGAGAATTGTACCACATATTCATCAATACAAATCCGCATTTGTGAAACTATTTTACTTATTTGATTTATTTCGAACTAGAAATTTAGTCGTCTACTAATAATTTCTTATTGAATGGTATAAAACATGAGTTTTTACACCCCATCTTACCAAATTCAGACCCTTGATAAAATAGGAAAGATTTTCTTCTTTTTTTCTTTTTTTTTTATAAGAGAAGTGCTTCGTTCAAAACATTTTCACAACAAACCTTAGTTGGTAAGTTGTTACTTATTATAATTTGAATATACCACTGAAATTACTTTTTTGCCTACCAATATCAACCAGTAATAACTTGTCACTTAGGATTTGTTGTAAAAGTGTTATGAACATAGCAGTTCTTTTTTCTTTTTAATGAATTTTGATATATAACATAGTTAATAGTATATTGATTATAATTATGATACAAAATAAGAATAACAACAAGATATACATAATAGAATTCACTAAAAGAAAGAAAAAAAAATCAATTTATAATATTGGCTAGGTGGGGTTACTGAGGGGGCAAAGTTGTGAGCCAACTATTGGTTTTATGTTTTTTGGCGGCCTAAGAAGGAAAAAATGAGCAATCGCCCCTCTCAACTCCCCTAGCTCTAACCCAAGTAGATGCTATTAAAATATGTTACAATCACATCAGTGAAGAATTCAATTCCATTGTGTTGGTGGCTTATAGAATTGGGACTTGTTATCTTTTACAGTAAAAGAATTGTTGTATGCAATAGTTTGTGTGGGGGGTTCCACTCAAATAACATCTATAATCACGTATTTTCTATTTACTTACCACCACATATTCTCTTGAGCACCTACAATTACACATCTCTCCGTAGAAGGAAGGGAGACCATTTGATATGAGGGTCTCTCTCTCTTTGTGGTCCTCTCAAGGACATCCTGACCTGGCCAAGGACATTCTCCCGATTAGTCTCTCTCTCTCTCTCTCTCTCTCTCTCTCTCTCTCTCTCTCTCTCTCTCTCTCTCTCTCTCTCCATGCTTTTCACTAACTTAGCCATTGGGGCCTCTGCGACCAACCTCTAGGTTGGGCATGAAGGAATTTAGTTTTCACTTTGATATTTCAAGTTTCTAGACCCAAGATCATAGCTATGATCTAAGGAAGAACCTCATTTATGAATGAATTATTATGACTTTAAAAATTCACACGGAGTAGGCTTTATACGCGCGCGCGCGCACACACACACATGGATTGTTAAGCGTTTTGAACCCTTACTGAATGTTTGAGTTGGAGCTCAAAAATGTGTCAATTAATTAAACTACAAGATTAAGTGTTCAGCTAAGCTAGGTTTAATACAGTAATTAGCATTCATATGACCAAAATAATAATAATCAATCATAGACCCCCCAACTAACCTGTGGGGCCTTCAATGTCAACTCTCTCTGTGTCCCTCTCTCTGTATCTAGTTTATGGGTACATACCCTCCCTCTTCAGTCAGTCCACACCACAGTCATCCTCACCCACTATCTGTCTGCACCACTCTGCACTTCCCTCGTGATCCCCCTTCTCTGTCTTACCCTTCACAACACGACATTAATCTATAGGGCCCAGTTGGGTTAGTTGGGCCTCCCTCCACTCCCAACACACACAAAAACAACAAAAGCAAAAACACAAAAAACAAGACACACAAAAACAGAAACCGTTTTCTCATTACTACTACTACAAATATGAAATAGCCGCCCATTTTCTTTTTCAAAAACAATTATAATATCCCAATCCCAATACCACTCCCCCACTTTCTATTTTTTGATTTTGATCTCTCACCTATTCTCCCCATTGACTCATTCTATAAATACCCAAAATAAAAAATAAAAAAAAAGCTCTGCAAGTTTAAAATAAATATAAAAATGAAATGCTTCCATTTCAGCAACGGCGAGCGACGCGACGACGAGGACGGCGCCCCCGTCGTCGTCTTTCCGAGGGCCTCGTCGAAGGTGTCGTGGACGCGTTCCCTGAGCGTGGCTTCCACCGCCAGTGCCACGCTGGACACGAGACGCTCCGAGTTCGACAACAGCAGCAGCGGCAACAACTACAACTACTACGACTCGCGACTCGGAGGTGGAGGCGGAGACTTTTCTGACTCGGCCGTGTTTCATGAGTTCTTGAGTCAGCGCCGAGCCAACGATCTGCGAGTGTTCACCTTCTCGGAGCTGAAATCGGCTACCAGAGGGTTCAGCAGGTCGTTGTTGATTGGGGAAGGTGGGTTTGGGTGCGTCTTCAGAGGCCTCGTTAGGGTTTCTGATTCCAAAATCGAAGTCGCTATCAAACAGTTGAACCGTAACGGTTTCCAGGCAAGCCCAATTTCTTCCTTATATTTATTTTTGCACAAAGATTTTTTCTGGGTCTGTGTTAGATTTCAGGAGTATTTTGTTAATTGGGGATAGTAATGAACAATTATGTTTTTGGTTTTAGAAAATGGGTTCTGTTGGGATTGTTGAATTGAAGTAAGTGTGATTTTGTTTTTTGTTTGAAGAGTTGTAATTTGGAAGAGTACAACAGATCAACAAGGCTTTTGTCTGAGCTATGTGGGGTCGGCCACACTTGTAACTTTTGTTCAATTTACGGTCATGGCTCATTTGTTGTTTGATATGCTACATATTGGTGTTACAGTTGAAGACTTTGGTGCTTATTGGCTATAAAGATATGATCCGGCGAGTGCAAGCGTTTGATTGTGGTTATTTGTCATGTTGAAGAAACAGTTAGATTTGGAGGGAATTGAGCTCTCGTTGCTTCAATTGAGACTTATTTATGAGATCATTGTTCAATTGGTTTGAGGGCAAATGGGTGTTTTGCTTTTTCCTCAATTCTTTTTGGTAGTTTAAGATCTTTGTAGTTTTAGATTTATTTTATTTTTTTATTTTTTTTTTAATTGTGTTTCGTGTGTATACTTCCCGGCCATCCAAAAAGAATGAATAAAAGAATCAGCTGGATTTGTTAGATTTTGAGAGTAGAAGCCATCGTTTCAATACCCATGATCTAGGTCTGTTGGGCTGGTGCTACTTGTTGTATTATCAATGAAAAATTTGTTAGAAGATTGATTATATCCTTTTTTTGAGATTGTACTTTTGGAAACATGTATTAAGTTATGCCTTATACTCTAACTTCATCTTATGTGGCTTTCCTATTTTGAATTCTAGTACTCAGGGGCATAAGGAATGGATTAATGAAGTTAACTTCTTGGGTGTGGTCAACCACCCAAATCTTGTCAAGTTAGTGGGATATTGTGCAGAAGATGATGAAAGAGGTATTCAACGACTTCTAGTCTATGAGCTTATGCATAACAAAAGCTTGGAGGACCATCTATTGGCTCGAGTTTCATCACCTCTCCCATGGATGGCAAGACTGAAAATAGCTCAAGACGCAGCCCGAGGTTTGGCATATCTGCATGAAGAAATGGATTTTCAGGTATACTTTTCTTGTATGCTTCAGAATATTGTAAATGTGTATTTTGTAGTCTTGATTCAATAGTTGTATGAGTAACGGTCCTTTTTGTTTCTTGTAACTTGTTATAACTTGTTAGGCCTAAAATTTCTCTCTAAGTCTGGAGTAATTGCATGACCGTACATACCTTCATTCTATGAATAAATTGAGTGGAAAAGCTTAAGCTAGGTTATCTGCATTTGTGTCTTTTTCAATTTAGTTTAACCACAATCATCCTTTATTCTGCCATTTTTTTTCCCCCAGAGAAATGGAAATTTGGAAGATGCAAGCACTTCCATCTTTTATGCCTTTTTGCATAGACAAGACCCTCTTTTCATGTTGACTAGGTTTCTTTACTCAATTGAATGCTGGTCCATATTATTTTGAACTGCTTCATAATTGGTGCAGCTAATATTTCGAGATTTCAAAACATCAAACATTCTGCTAGATGAGGACTTCAATGCAAAGCTCTCAGACTTTGGACTTGCTAGGCAGGGACCTCCAGAAGGACTCAGCCATGTGTCAACATCAGTAAGTTTTTCGTTTTCGTTGGGGAGCAAGTTTAAATGATATATCATTTTGCTATCATCTAAACTCTTTAGCTTCAAGGAAGATGGTTCAGAGTAAAGTTTGGAGGAATATGTGCAGATTTACTGATTCTCGTTGTTTTACTCAGTTTATAGCGTTAAATCGAATGTCCCTAACTTGAATGGTCGATTTTAATTAGTCCTGCATGTTACCAATCCTGTGGTAGAAAATTCTCACTTATTACCTTTATTTGCAAAGGTTGTTGGGACGGTAGGCTATGCTGCTCCAGAGTATGTTCAGACAGGCAGGCTGACTGCAAAGAGTGATGTTTGGAGCTTTGGGGTGGTACTCTATGAGCTTATAACTGGGAGACGAGCATTGGAGAGAAACCTACCTCGGAGTGAACAGAAACTCTTGGAATGGGTGAGACCCTACGTGTCAGACTCAAAGAAATTTCACCTTATTGTTGACCCTCGACTTGAAGGACAGTATTACGTTAAATCAGCTCAGAAACTAGCATCCCTTGCAAACAAGTGTCTGATGAAGCAGCCAAAGTCCCGTCCTAAAATGAGTGAGGTGGTTGAGATACTAGGAAACATCATTAGTGACACAACATCTCAAGATGAAGATGGCCCGCCAGTCGTCAGTGAAGCTGAAGAAGTGAAGGATGAAACCACAGGGGAGACTGAACCTGAGTCCACTAGACAAGGGAGCAATTATCGGAAGAAGATGTTTGATATCAGGGAAATGGTCAACTTGAGAAACAAATCTTTTGGCAAGTTAGATTGGAGAAATTGGACACCTGGATTGGTAAGAACTTGGTGATAAGCTATCGGATTCTGGATGTAAAGAGAATACACCCCCCATTCTGGAATGGACGACGGATGTAGATACATCTGTGATTCCTCTAAACACACGGATGTTATATACTCTCTCCATTATTTATATTTGGAGTATGTAAATATTGCTTGTGAGGGTGGCTGCATTCTATACAAACAGGAGGCGAGGTGCTAATTCGTTTGCTCTATTATATCTGTTTTGGCGTTAGTAGTGTGCAAATGAATATGATGCTGTCTATCCTCTTCCTATACACACATTTTCTGTATGTTCTGTGCCAGATTTTCCATTTTCTGGGTTTTTGTGTACTCGGTTGTAGTGGCTTACAGAAAAATCCATATCTATGACCCAAGCATGGGGGCAGAGCTGCAGAGTTGGAAGTAAAACCAATCCCCTGCTAAAACAATAAAAGAGAAACTTGTTTCCATGCCTGCTGCAAATTTTTTGTAGAGTCCAAAAAATGCTGAAAGGCTAAAATACTTGTTTGGTCCTTATATTTTGTCTTTATCTTCAATTTAGTTTTCGAGTTTCACAACAATTTTTTTGGTCCATATATATTTTTTAATTGCTGTCATTTTATACAAAAAAGTGAAAAACACTAGTTTAAACTAGCAATGCAGTCCATTAGTCAATTAGTTATAATGATTGTCGTGAAAACCTGAGAATCAAATAAAAAATATGGCCAAAATATAAGAACCAAAAAGTCATTTTTGCCATGCTGAAAATGTTCCAGCTAAAGATGATTAATGCACACAATGAAATAAAGAAATCAGGTCAGCTTTCTTAGTGCCATTCAATTCCATCCACTTCATCAAATTGTATGTTAATTTTGGCTTGTTGGGACTTTTCATCAGAAATGCCAATGCAGATAAAATTTAGACCAATAGACCATTACTACGTCAAATATAGCATGAAGGAAAGTCATGTAGGTTGGGGACTGCAATTTAGACCATAACTCCGTCAAATTTCTGCAACTAGGGCTTTTTATTATTATTAACTAGATAATTTCTCGCACGGACACTTTACAAATTCATTTGAAATAATTTTTATGTTTTTTAAGACTTATTTATAATACTCATTTTATTGTATAATATTTATGTTTTACCAAAGTATTGTTGAATGCTTAGAAACTCAATTTTCTTAATTCATATTTTATATAAAAAAAAATTGTCATAAAATTGGCTTCCGAATATTGAGTGAAATTGCTCTACTAATCTAAACTTTTAAGGTTGGAGCAATCAAGTTTTTTGACATTTGCAAGAGACTTAACCTATTATATTATTTGTAGACTATTTTTAAAATTGGTTAGATGATTTTGAAATTGAAATTTATAAATTTATATTCAAATCATAAAATACTTTCATATCTTAAAATAACAAAAATTCAAGTAACCTCCTAAACACTTTATTAACCAAATACTGATCTCTAAATCTCAAACACTCATTTCATTACCTCAACAAAAGGAAATTTTTTGTAAATACCGGCATATAGAGAATGTGATAAGATATGGAAAAAATAGTTAAAAAAATTTCATTTATCAAGATTTAATTGCCTTTAGCAATGCTTCCACATTTAAAAAAATAAAATAAAGATTTAATAAAGCACAAAAACACTCTAAAATCATCATTGACTTTTACTTTTATCGTCATAGCTTATATCAATATTGTACTAAATAGTAGTAAAAAAACTACAAAGGAACTTATGAATTATGAGTTCTAAAACATTATAAAAAAAAGCAACTAATCTCATCAATAATCAATTATAAGGTTTCTTTTATTTCTCTTTAGTTCTAAAAAAAAAACATTTATGGCTTTTTCACACTAAATACCCAAAGACGTAAAGCAACCATAACTTTTACAAAACCCAAAACATCTTATCTCAACATCAAAACCATATATAATCCGTCGTCACTCAATAAAAAAAAGCAAGCCTTCGTCCTTGGTTATAGTCAACTCATACGGGTTATAAGATTAGATAGAACGACGAAGTTGGAGCTGGGTAGATGTCATTGAAAAGTTAAAGATAAATGACATCATTTTTGGTCGGAATGTATTTGAGATGAGATGCATGAAGGGTTACGGGCTATATATAAAGGAGTAGAAGTGTAAGAGATTTATCTTGAAACATTGAACCAAAGAAATTTAAGAGTTATACAAAGAATCTTTATTCTTTAATAGGAAAAATCTTGAAATATTGAAGTCTTTATTATTATTTTTTTCTTATATTATAACTTCAAAGTATTTCAATTTTCTTTTTAAATATTGCGCCACATGACAGCACTTCGTACTTTTACGCATGAGACCTCTACTTGTATATATTGAGATTGATTCAGGGCAGTGCATATTTTGATTTAGAAAAGTTCTGATATTGCGTCCCACAAGCAAGCTAAATATTTAGCATAAAAAAAATAGGTAAATATAGCCTCGAGCTTGTGGACCATCTTTGGATTGAATTCTCTTTCCTGCAGGACCAAATCAGACAAATGACCGCAACTCAAGAACAAGACGTCGCGTCAAGGTAAGTAGGAAAGAATTTTAGGACTAATAAAGAGGGGCTAGCGCCTTGTGCTGCTGGATTTCTCAATTAACAAAATTGGGGAACAATTTTCTTTCTACATTTTTCAATAAGTTTTTCATTCATTCAAATTCCAAAGAAGCGGCTAGATAGGATTAGTATTAATTTCAATCTGAACTTCTATCATGTCAAATTGGGCACCTCTCTAATCATATATATATATATATATATATATATATGATTTCTCACCCTGTAGCCCAATAATTATAGCAGTGAAGAAAGTCTCCCTTTCTTTGGACTAAGTTTAACCCTACCCAATCCCAGAAATGACTTTCCTTTTAAAGTATAGCCTATTGGACAAACTTTAGCAACCATTCTCCACCACCACTTTAACTTTAAGCGGCATTTCCCTCTTGGAGAGTTGGAAAAGCCACTTGGGCTGAATGCAGAATTCTAGAAGTGGATCCCTCGCAGGAAACCATTAAATTGGTGCTGTGGAGTGCGGACCCATTTGATATTAAGGAAATACATGACACACTCGATTATATAACTTGCTAATTTGTGCAACTGTAACCAGTGAATACTTGTTACTCATATAGACTTTACAATTTTTTTGTCAACTACTCACAATCACACAAGTCAATAAATTATAAAATTAAATGTACAATTAAGCTTATTTTTAAAAAATATTTCCCAAAGCAATGGCCCTCAGCCATTCCTTAACCCTTTACCCCCTTAAATTATTTAAGGGTCTTTCACTTTCTGATCACATTTCAGATTTCCACAAGTCAAAAAGCTAAAAAAGTTTCAACTTGAAAATCATAGCTTGTGTACCCAGTACCCACGTGTGCCTCCTCATCTTATAATAAGACACTTTTCTGGTTTGGCTTTGTGGACGTTAGACTACAACTTTACAGTTACTCATGTCTCTTTTTAGATCGCCTTTTCTTTCTTTTTTAGAGGTCTGGGGGAGGATACTGTTTTAATGAATTAAACTCTATACTTTCAAATTTATTTGTGTCAATATAAATGTATAATCGTGACAATCAATATCACCATCTCAATGTTGATTTTTATACTGCAAATCTAACACAAATACACACACACACACACACAAAATAAAAAAAAAATAAAAAAAGGGGAGAGTTTTACTCAGCCTTCTTGATATCAAGGGAAACCTCACCAAAAAGGGGAAAACTCTTTGAAACCATTAGTTAACAAATAACACCAACTTATAAAATGATGTTTTTGTGTGTATTGGTGCCAAATATCTTATTATTAAGACCGAGTATAGTTGTGATTATTTAAAGAAGGCAGAATATAATTGTGTGAAACTAGGAGTTTTTTGATTGACACACTTATGAAAGTGAAGTTTAAATTAGCACAATTAAATGTATGGAGTTAATTTGTCATTGGTATAATTTTTTGGCTTTTTCCCTTCTTTTTCTTATGAATAACGTGAACTAAATGAACAAAGGCATCCCAACAATGAGGGTTCAACCCCATGGGAGCATGGTTGTCACCGTCAGCTAACTCTCACGTGATACCGGGTGAAATGAATATCATCCGGCATGCATCGAGAGCATATAGCCAGACTAGCCTCCAAGCAATCTGCAGTCGGCATGCCCACGACAAAAAACACTTACAAATTTTTTTTTTTTTTTTTTTTGAAACCTACAATTTTCTTTTTCATAGTTTGTACAAGTTGTGATTGTCTCATTGGTACGTTACTTTTGCATGAGTCTATTACTACCAACATTTTTATTGTATATCAATCCCAACATACCAATTACCAACTCAACAATTTAATAAAAAATATTTATATATAGATGTCTGCCAAAAAAAAAATTGTTTCCAAATTGAAAGGCAATCTCAATCTTACATTTTCACATTTTAAACAACATTATACACATTTTTACACATTTTTTCATCCACACATATTTTAAAAAACTACAAACAACATTATTCAAACTACTCTACTCTGCCAAACAGCTCTAGTTGTTTAGAATAAAATAAGTTCTCCAGAGAACCGAATTTCTTCTCTCTTTTCCTTGTTTCAGGGGGGAAAAAACATGCACAAATTTAGATATGTCAGCAAACTGGTACGTGTAAAGGACAGACAGACCCATCTAAAAAGTACAATCAAATGAAATCTATACCACCCCAGGCTGAAAGGAAAAGGAGAGCTACCTATAGTCATACAACAGCACATGCATCCCTATTTTCCAAGCTGTTTCCAAATGTTACAAACGTGTAAGACAAACAATATTGTGGCATTCTTTATGATACAAGCTCATCAGGACATCGTCAACAGAAAGCTGAATTTTAGAATGCATTAGCCAAAATATGAACTGTACAGTTATTGGACAAATATACGTATGCGCTCAAGATTTTTAGATCGACACCAAACCACATCGCAATGGTATTTGTAGTCAAGATCATAGATTGACACCAAACCACCTTGCAATGGCATTTTTAGTAGAATGAGAAGCTGCTTTTGTTAAATTCTGCTATTCCATTTCAAGCATAAAGAGGGGAAGCAGAGGGCCGAGGGTAAGCAGCTGGTATCCTTCCCCCATGAGCATCATCTGCACTTTTTCTTCGAACCCTGGCTCCATAACTCAAATTGCTCTGAGGAACTCTAGTGTCGTTTGATTCCTGTAGCTGCTCCAATGCTGTTACAACCTCATCCATGGTCGGCCTGAACTTGGCATCCATGGATAAGCATCGTAATGCAAGGGTTGCTGCCTTATAGGCTCCATCCATTGTATATTGGCCTTCAAGGCGATTGTCAAGGATTCTGAAGATCTTACGTTTGTTTGCCAGATTGGGTTTAGCCCATTCCACCAGATTGTGCTCTCCAGATGGCCGATTCTTATCAATTGCTCTCCGGCCAGACAACATTTCTAATAGGACAACCCCAAAACTATATACATCACTTCTTGTAGTAAGATGACCTATGGTCAGTAAAAGAATGAAGTGATTATCAGAAGGGCAGAAATACATTAACATTTGGGTAACAAAGCGTGGATAGCCAAAGCAACTAGCAAGGACTCTGAGTTGAATTGTCTAGAAAAACTGTCAATTTCCCAAAGAATATTAAAGGAAATTGAATTAATTGAGAACATAAGTGATGCAAAATGAACAATACCTGTGGCCAAATACTCTGGAGCAGCATATCCGTAGGTCCCCATAACCCTGGTAGAGACATGACTTTTATCACCTGTCGGTCCATCCTTGGCCAACCCAAAATCAGAAAGCTTTGCGTTGTAGCTCTGTGATTCCATCAGAGAAGAGTTTTTAGAATCAAACAGGTAAAAAGTTTCCCCTGAACCCATCACAAGTGTGAAGTGACCATATCATAAAAGTAAAGAAGACCTACTTCACAAGTCACATACCGAATCAAGAAGAATATTAGAAGTCTTGAAATCTCGATATATCACTTTTGTTTCAGCACTATGCAGAAAAGCCAGCCCCTTTGCAGCACCGAGAGCCACTTTCAAGCGGAGGCTCCAAGAAAGAGGTTGGAAATAAGAACCTCCTGGTGCAGCCACAATTATAAACTTTGTCAATTACATAACACAATCAAACCATTTTAATTCAATTGTGTGAAAAAATGTGATGGAATAACTCACTCCTGAATAAATGATTTTCCAAGCTGCCTCGAGGCATGAACTCATACACCAGTAGTCGGTGTTCATCTTCCAAGCAATAGCCAATCAACTTCACGAGATGAGGATGAGAAAGCTGTCCCAGATAATTCACTTCTGCCTGTAGGATCAGAGAAATCAAAAGAAAGTAAATCTGTGCACTTCAAGATAGGCATTTTGTGTGCCACAAATATAAAATGAACTACTGAAAGATTCCCCCAGTGGGAATGTCAAGTAGGCAAGTTATGGTTTGAGTCTCCACCTCCCCTTTCCTTGGGGCCACTCAATCAATTATGCACACAAAAAAAAAAAAAAATGGCATCCAAGTTCCATCCTGTAAGATCACTTGTGGACATCTAAAGACACTAGCATATACAATCTCATGTGCCCCATTCTCTTTGAGCTAAAAGGAGGGTAGAATTTAACTCACCAACCACTCCTTATGACCTTGGAAACTTTCTTGATTAAGCCTTTTCACAGCTATAATAATGCCAGTCCCAGGCTTGGCTGCAGCAAATGTATTCTCATCAATCCATCCCTTAAAAACTGAACCAAAACCACCTTCCCCTAACACACTATCAGGACGGAAATTCCTGGTGGACGTTTTGAGTTCGGCAAAACTAAAGCTCTTCACATTGGTCGCCTGCAAGATCTCACCCTCACTCCGAGGAGTCTGAGGCACTGAAAATGATGAGACCTTGCTACTCGTACTGCTAAAATCATTCCCATCCGTGCTAACATATTTTGAATTTGCCCCTGCACAAGTCAATGCATAATCTCTACATGAATCAATTATCATGGCATGTTGCACAGTAAATTTTTCATGTTTTACCAAACTCAATCCCCAGAATTTTATTTTGATAAAAGAAAAAAACTAGTGTGAAGTCCAGAAAACATTAAACCTCAGTAGCCCCCTTATCATTGCTCAATTTTGTAAAAAAATAACAATAGAAGAGCCACCTATAACTATAGACAAGTCCAGTAAGCACTTTTCTTTGTTGTTGCAATGAAGCCTAAGAGAGAGGCCATTAAAGGAATGCACACATTGATTTCCCTATCTAATTTTAGTAAAGCATTAATAATTTAATTCAGCAATATAGTCAGGCTGACTGCAAAATAGAAACAACCACATAAGATTTCAAATTCCCATTTCTAGGTGAATTATTTGCAACAGAACAACTACTGACGTGTCAACTGTCGAGAGTCGACTATATCCAGATTTGCATCATACTTGTCAACATACAATACAAAATGAAGTTATTGTTGCCAACAAACAACACCTACTAAGGAAGAGGAACAAGCAAATTGTCAAACAAAGGACAATTTCCAGCTATGCAACACTCCCAACTACAGGAAAAATCCACCTCACCTAACCAGAACCTCAAAAAAAAAATACCAAAAAAAAAAAATTCACCACGAAATTAAATTTCAGGGAAGTGAAAGAAATGAAACCCAGAAATTTTCTGGACCACCAGATTATGTAAGTCATTTGCAGAGAGAGAGAGAGAGAGAGAGAGAGAGAGAGAGTAAAATCTTAGTACCTGTGGTACATGGGCTCTCAGCTTTAATCTGAGCACTCAAGCAAACCCCCATGAAAACTAACTACCCTTTTGATTTTCCTTCCTGCAGATCACCCCAAAAAAGAATTAGACACTTGGCTAAGCTGCTTAAAACTTAGAAAGAACCGAACTTGAACAGTTAAAGAAGGCAGATCTAAGTGTAAAGACACGAGCTTTACTACAAAAACTAAGACAAAAAAGCTAGGCCTAATCCAATGGAAAAATTAAGTCTCTCCAATCGATTGCTTTTGACTGCAACTTGAATTGCTTAAAAAACACAGACACACATAAACACAAATCCACCAAAAAAACACATAAAGAATTCAAATATCCACCTCTATTAAGTGAAGCCTTTGCCAATTTTTACAGAGACAGAGATGGTTACAGAACCAAGTTTGGTGGCTGAGAAGCTTTTAGAGAGAGAGCTTGAAGGAAGTTTCAAGCTAAATCGTGGCTTTGACTGGTGTACCTATATAAGAGATAGAGAGAAAGAGAGGGAGAGAGATGGGAAGGTGGGGGTGACTTGCATTAATGGCGCGCTGGTCCCCCTCTTTAGCTGATTAGCTCAACGTTTTTATACGCTGTCTTGCTTTGCTCTTTCTCTCTCTCTCTTTCTTTCTTTACAGAGTCAAGTCAGAGCTGATAAGCCTGGACAGGGCTGCTATTATTCTCACCCGTTCGATTTGAACTTTCAAGAAAATTCATATATTCTTTTTTCCATTTTTTTTTCCATGCTTGAAATATGGCTACTTGGCTAGCTTGACAGCATTGGACCCGCTTGGCTTCGCAACATTTAAGGTTTTTTTTTTTTTTTTGCTAAAGTTAAAATTGTAAAAACAGCTTTTCAAACCTCTACTCTAGTTTTGGATTTCTTGCAGTTTTTTTTTGTAGCAGTGTGATCATTATAAATTGAATTTCTTACAAGTTACCCACCACTGATTTGAAAAAAAAAAAAAAATCTACTTCTTATTATAATAAGTTCTGTGACGCAAAATTTGCCAGACATTTGACATTTGTAGTATTTTAGTGGTTTACTGGTTTTACTTTCACAGAAGCAAATCTAATATATTGGTTTATAATAAAAATAGTATTATTAAGTTAAGAAAAAAAAAAGTTATATAAAAAGTTATGTATGGCGAATTGCTTTTTCTTTTTCTTTTTTTAATTAGGAAAATGTTATGGTTCCCATTATCTTCGGACCCCACATTGTGCCAACGACGAAGGTGATAGGATACTGACTGTTCATGAACCAATCAGCTGGCAATGGCCATAACTCATATAACAGTGTTCATAATTTTTTTTTTGGTAGAAATTGCTAGGAGTGTTCATAATTTTAACACTTACTGGCTTTATCAGTTGGTTTTAGTGAGGATGGGTCCCGTGTTTTGAGCATAGGCTAATGTAACAGTAGGATCTAAACAAAATGGGATTGGAATATTATCTCCCAGGACAAAAGAAAAAGAATCAAATTGTTTGTACCATTGATTTCATTCTCTTTTTCTGCTTTTGTACTACAACATTACCTCACATCATGTAATGGGAAAGCTAGTTTGATTCAAGGAAGGAATTCTAATATTGGTAAATTTTAATTTGGAGTAATGTAAGGAAGACAATATCTTTTTTATTTTATTTTAAAGTTAATATAGAATAATTTTATTGCAGTTTCTTCTACAATTATTTTGGTGAAAAAAAAAAAAAAACTAAAAGAAGGACCTTTCAAAGTTGGAACAATATGGGCTTCAATTCATGATTGCAGAAACAAAGAGATGGGTACACAGTGCATCAAAAAGGGGTCCTACAAGCAACAAGTTGGGTTTTTGGGTTTTAGTTTTGCCGCCTTTATTTATGGCCATCTGTCTCTGTCTGATTGCAGGCACAGTCTTCCAAGGGCCCCATGCCAGCTCTCTTTCGTGATGAAGAGGATAAAATCTGATGATTTTCCCCATTTGGGAATATACATATATACACATCATCATTCATCAGTGAGGAAAGTGAAGAGCTTGAAGCTTGGACACTTCAATTTGACCGGAAAATATCATATTTAAATGATCTTCATTTGGAAATTTTAATGTTAATAAGAACGTGGTAAATTGCATGAGGGGTAGGTAATCATATAGTGTTTATGCAATCTTAATCATCATCTTATATGCATAATACACCTTTCATTGTAATTCTCTTTCCTTTCTTAAAACTTACCTACAAAATTTATGTTAATGTAAACATGACGAAATTATATAGCTCAATGGTAAATATATAAAAAAATTTACAATATTTTAACAATTTGTTTGGGTGATAAATTCTAATCAAAATAAGCCAAACAACATAATTATAAATATCACTTTTTTATTATGCATCAACTACAATAGACAGTAATAATTGTGAAACAATTTATCTTATTAGAACGGAATATTAAGACAAAAAAAAAAAAATCAAACATGACCTATAAGTTTGATGAATTGTCATTTTAGTTTATTAAATTTAGATTTTATCGGTTTAGTCCATTTACTTTGTCAATACTAATATTTTAGTCATTCCATTCATTGCTTATTGAAAAATATTGTTAACTCTCTTCTTATATGTGATGTGAAACATAGTAGCTTACTTTAGAGTTTAGACTACTATAAGGGAAAGAGAACTGATTGTTATCTATGATATAATATAGGTACGAATTAGCTACTCAATAGAGCATTATGTACACAATTAAATTTAAAAATAAAAATTAGATGTTTATGGTGAGAATGAGATGATGATCTCGTCCACTAATTAAAACAAGAAAAAGAAGAGGATTCTACTACTAGTTGTTTTGTCTGGATCATGCAAGACTTGACATACGTTGACTGGGTTTATTAGTCACTTGTGGCTATCATGCAGCAACATGCTCATTCCATCTGTTCCTCGGAACGGTTTCACTTTCAAGTTTCAACTCATAAAAGTGTCCATTCAACAAGGAACAGCACCTCTTGCGTAAAACATGCGCAACCAAGTCAAGCATGCTATTGCTAGGGCCTATTGCCAAATGCCAAGTATACTCTCTCACAATACAGACTTAATTGCCTATTATTATCATGATCACATGCATGCATGATTTTGCATTATATAATTTGTGTATAATGTTTATTTCCTTTTATTTTCTTTTCTTTTTTTTTTTTTTTTTCTTTTTTTTTTTTTTTGCATATATCCTGAAAAGGTGAAGTAATGAGGTTTTGTTTAAATGCAAATTGACATTTCTACTGCATCGACCTATGCCACAAGCAACCATATCTTCAATTCATGTTAGTTCCCATCCTCATCTCTCAATTAACAAAATAGATTGGGTGCCAAGAACTTTATGGTTAAATTGCAATGTCACATTAACCTGAGTTTGATTCCCTTTCCTCATTTCTCGTAAGTGAACAAAAATAAAATAAAAGAAGAAGAATAGATTGGATAGTTCCTGCACGTTTAGTTAATGTTCCATTGTATCACAATCTATTTTCTTGAACTCATAGTAAATATTTTAATAAATTGCAATAATCTAAAAGAAAAAAAACAATGACTTCTTTTCTCCCCTCTTCTTTAAAATTTCCTTGCTTTTGCAACTCTTCAAATAGCCTGTTCAGAAAATAGAAATACTTCAAATTTTAAAACTAAATTAAGGATAGTTTGGATTAGTTTTATATATATATATATATATACCTATTTAATTTTTTTAATACAATTACTTTTTAATTTGTTTTTCTTTTTTTTTTTTTTTTTGAGAAAGAAAGCCACACACATCCACACACAAGGAGAGAAAGAAGTTCTAATACAAAAGTACACTACAACTCCACTCAAAAGCTATAATAACTTTTAAGGGAGGGTGAGATAAGTTATGCTACACACTCTTTAATTTGTTAAATTCAATAAATAAACAAATAAATTCTTGATAAAGAATGAAATAAAATGCACACTTAATCAACTCTTTCACTTTCAAGTAACATACTATATAATATATATATATATATATATACACATATATATATATATATTATATGAGAAAGTTTATAAGGAAAAAATTGTGCCACAATTTTTATTAAAATTTTGAAATAATATAGAGATTTGATGAAGAAAAAAATTATAGATTTATATAAAAATTATTGTGAATTACTTATATAATGAATCACTTTGTCAAATTGTTGTAAAAGTATGACAAATGATAAGGTAGCAGAAGTATTTGAAGAGGCAAGCATTCTTCTAATCAGAAAGTCCAAAATCGTGTGGTTGAAAAGCAATGCCATTTTTTTCTTCCTCCGGATTTTGCAAATCTGGGAACCAAACAAACTCATGACATTAGCCTAACCAACTCACACACAAATTGGGTGTGTAATCCAAAATTTTACTTTTGCATATACCTAAATGACGTATTATCTTCCGTATATATTGCGTAAATATACCATCATCCCTCTATACCCACACCAACTCAAATCTCAACCGTTCAATCTGTAAACTTTTTCCCCATCAACCATTAAATTTTTAAACCATTTTGTCACAAAGACAACAATTTCTGGCTGTAAATTATGGTACCTATTTTGACTCCATAATTAAGCAAAAAGGAGAGGGGGACCCACAATAACAATGGGCCACATGCATGTAGGCCAGGTGTAATCATATAATCAATTTTTATTTGGGTTCCAATCTTCTGGACAAACCCACGAGCCACATGGGCTGGCTTGATCAGCCTGAGCCGGTAAGCTATGCTATGGCTAGCTACTTGGGCAACTGTGCCGTACAAAGTATAGACTCTATTTATATATGGGCAGCTTCGAGAAAACTAGTTATTAGCAAGCATCGAGGCATCGAAATTTATTTATCAATAAATTTAATGAAATTCCGTAATATATATTTTTTAATGAAATGACCAGCACGAGAGTTACTTTGATGGTTGAGTCATCCGTTTAGAATTGTGACGTTAATTTATATATTATATTTTTTAATAATTATAAAAATGTAAATATTGTGTATATAATAAAATTAATGGTCACAATGAATCTAGTGAAAATAATATTATATCAACCAAGACTTACCAACTTAACCAATTGTGAAAAGATATGAAATTTTTTATATCTCTAACATTATTAATATTATAGAATACGGATAAAAGTTTTCACATTTTTATAATTAAAGTAACATTATTTATATATAGGTTCTTTACTAGTTATATTATTTTTAGAACATCAATCACGGCGTTTCACATTTAAGAGTTATAAGAAAAAAATTATAAAAATTGGCGTGTAGTTAAACTAATTGTTACTCTTTGTTTATTAAGCTTGGGTTAACGAGTAATTCAAGAAAAATGTAATTATTTGTGTGGTACTCATTGCACGTGGGTTTGGTTTTTTTTTATTTTTTTATTTTTTTTGAGTTTTGAAAGTTGCATAAGTTATAATGCGTTTGGATACCGCTTATTTTGTTGAAAATTGAAAAAAAATAAAAAATATTTTTTGGTACTGTTTATTTTACTATGCTGCATTGTTCATTGGCCTATTTTCACTATTTATAGTCAATAAACAGTGCCATACACGGTAAGCTGAAAAAAAAAAAAAAAAAAAAAGCGCTGAAACGCGTTATACAAACAGAGCCTAAAGTTTTTATTTTTTTTTTTTTATTTTTTATTTTTTTTATTTTTTACGGATTGCTTTAAATATTTAGACAATAATACCTCATGTTCTTTGGAAATTACCTTTAAGATACTCCTTAACAAAAATAAAACTATTAATGATTATTTAATACGAAGTAGTAATACTAATTTTCTGTGATTGACGATGCTTTGGAATTGGGGGCGGGGGTGATAAAAATTGTTTATGCGAGTGTAAGATTAATAATAAACTAATAATGCGACAACTAAGATTAGCAAGAGGAAGGCGGGTCAAAGCGGACTGCAATTTTGGCCCTAAACGAGATTGATGGGTACCAAAGTTGTTCCGTACATTTGCCCCTACAAATAAAATAATTTAGTGGATTTGTTTTTTCCTAAATAGTTACTATAAGTGAAAGTTGGGAAACATATATTTAACTATTTAAAGGAGCGAAGAATACTATATCCCTTCCATCTCTCTTTTTATTTCGATTTTGAGAGATATTAAGTTTTTTTTTTTTTTTTGAAAGTAACGCCGTTCATTAAATCATAATAAAATCAAATTTTGATACAAGGCTTTCATAGCTGGAGGGGGAGAGTCCTCCAACCAATACAAATCATAATCTAAATTTCTAGCATGTTAAGCTAAAACATGTGCTACCTTGTTACTCCCTCTCCTAATCTTACTAGTTGTAGTCCACTGTAAATTAGACATCAAATGGCGAATATCATCCACCACATTGCCAAGAAAAGAATAGTTAGCCACATTTGAAGAAATTGCTTGCATAACATTAGAATTATCTCCCTCTATCACTAGCCGAGTAAAACCAGCATCCACAGCAAATTCAATCGATCGCCGACACGCAAGGAGCTCAGCTTCTTCACTTGTAACCACCTTTGGCCCAATAGCAGACATACCAGCCATGACCTCGCCCTTATCATTCCTGATTATAGCACCTATACCAGATTTCTCCTGTCCTGAAAAAATTGCTGCATCAAAGTTTAACTTGTATTCCATAGACGGAGGCGGCTGCCATGCATCATCAATTCTCTGCTCCCTTAACCTGCCATCCAGAGACACTTGTGCGTGTTTAAACTCCTCTAGAAACTCCTCTACCCTTTTGTTAAGACTGGTCGGATGTTTCAGCTTCCCTCCATACAGAATACAGTTACGCTGATTCCATATCAACCAACACTGAACCCAAAACAACTCCATCTCTTCAGTTGAAAGCTGGTCCACCAAGTGCTCCATAAGCTGTATGAAATTGCTGAAACCAGTAACACCTTTTTGCAATTTTGCAATGCTCCCTGCCCACACATCCTGCACTGCTGCACAGTTCCATAAAGCGTGGATTGCTGACTCTGCCTCCCTAGTACATATGTGACATTTGTCATCAGTTATAATTTTCCTCTTCACCAGATTACCCTTTGTCGGTAAAATGTCATTACATGCCTTCCACCCGAATATTTTTATTTTATTTGGAATACAGAGCTTCCACAAAACTGGCCAGATGAGCTTCCCAACACAGCCCCCTGAAGATTCAGCCCGAGACCCTTCACCTCTCAATCTTCGTGCAACCTTGTAAGCAGACTTGACAGAAAACTTTCCATTTTTATTGTGCAACCAAACAATTAAGTCCGCAACATCCCTTCTACTAAGGGGAATCTTTGTAATTGCAACAGCATCGTCTCTATGGAATAAAGTCATGATCATATCACCTCTCCAGACATGCAACTCCGGATCAATTAATTCTGAAACAGCCATCTCCTCAACCACTTCATGAATAGGATGAAGAACTTTGTTAGTTGGATAATTAGGGATCCATTTATCGCCCAATACACTTATTGAAGACCCATTACCAACTCTCCAACAATAACCCGATTTAAGGATAGGAAGTGCAGCCACCAAACTTCTCCACACATACGAACATCCAGGTGACTCCTTTGCCTCAAGGAAAGAAGACCGAGAAAAGTACCTTGCTTTAAAGCATTTTGACAGTAAGGAATCATGATCTCGGATCATTCTCCAGCCTTGTTTAGCCAACATAGCTAGATTAAAATCTCTTAAGTCCCTAAAACCCATTCCACCCTCCCACTTTGAGGTTGAAAGCTTATCCCAATTCCTCCAATGAATTTTCCTGTCATTGCCTACTTGACCCCACCAAAATTTGGCGCATAAATTATTCAGTTCATCACATAATTTCATAGGAAGTTGGAAAACACTCATGGTATATGTCGGAATGGATTGAGCAACTGCCTTGATCAGAATTTCTTTTCCAGCCCTAAATAACATCATTCCTTTCCATCATTGCAGCTTCTTCCACACTTTGTCCTTTAAATAAGAGAATGTGTGATACTTAGCCCTCCCAATCAATGTTGGCAGGCCTAGGTAAGATTCAAACTTCAGCACTTCCTTGACACCCAAAATCTGCAACATCTGCTGCCTCTACACTTCTGTTGTGTTTGTGCTAAAGTAAACAGACGACTTTTCCAAATTTATGCTTTGGCCTGAAGCGTTTGCATAGGTTTGGAGAATCTCCATGATGGCCTCCCCTTCGTTCTGTATAGCCTGGCAAAACAATATAGAATCATCTGCAAATAATAAGTTAGTAACTCTGGGTGCTCCTCTACAAATAGAGACTCCACTTATCCTCCCTTCGAATTCTGCTTTTGCCAACAAGGCCGTAAAACCTTCTGCACATAACAGAAAAAGATATGGAGACAATGGATCTCCCTGACGGATTCCACGTGAAGGATACACCATGCCATAGGGTTTGCCATTCACCAAAATAGAAAAGGATGGAGAAGTAACACAACTCATCACCCTTTCTATCCACACTGCGAGATATTAAGTTCATAAAACTTTTAGAGTAAATTTTAGATGATAAGTTATTACTGACTTGTTTAGTTAGAGTGCGGTGTAGGAATCATTGTCCACCAAACACAATATGCTAAAATGGAAAGTAGTTTAAGATTGTCTTTGTAACCTGTGTGAGGAATATCCTAAAGATGGCATTCATGCCCTATGGTTGTGTGACCAAGCCCAATTCGTGTGGAAATCAGAACCTACCAATATCTAGTTATATCAGAAGAGGCTTATTTCTTTTTCAGATCTCTTTTGTTTTGTGCTTTGTAATGGCTCAGCCTATTTTGTGACACTCTCGATCATATCCTAGAGTCTTTGGCAGAGAAGAAACTGTATTTGAGAAAATTAAAGTGGTTAAGGCAAAGGAAATGTTAGCGGAATTTCTTGAGGCCCACAAGCAACTTCCTAAGGTTGGATTTTCTGAGATTTAGTTCATGAAGCAGAGGTTTAGCTCTCATGTTGACTGGTTTTTAACTCATTTTGGATCCATTGTTTAGTGTATGTGTATATATATTAGGGTTTGATGTAATTAAAAATTGTATATCACAGTTACCTTTGTATTTTTTATTTTTTCTTTCTTGATATAATAAAATCAATGCAAGCTTGCGCACGTAGGCACATTGCCAAATTACGTAAAATTTTTGTGTCATGTGATTGTTTCTCCGCATAATTTTTTCTCTATTTTTTGCATGTGACAGATTCTAGGAATTAGGTTAAATTCCTAACAATCATCAAGACATCAACTACTTAGACTCACACTATCAATCATTAGTCTTCTCTGCATGTATATTATTCAAATCAAAATAATGCTGTTTTGTCTAAATCTTGCATTTTCCTTGTAACCTCACATGTGAAAGAAAATATGAAACAAACAAAAAAAAACCTTGTGCACCCCGTACGAGATTGCAAGTACTCCGAGTCATTCCTCCTTGTTCTTCTTGTTAAGGAAAAAAATAGTCATAGTCAAGTTCAACAGTGACCAGTCAACAAAGGAATCAAGAAGGCAACATGTACGCATTATTTAAACACTGAAATTTAATATGGTGCAAGATAAAAATAATAAGACGGCTGGGAATGATAATATACCTAAAGTTCTTAAAATTCATGTGAAGCCATCATCATGCCAATTTTAGAACTATAAATACCACTGTCTCGCAAAAATTAATATGGATTAAGTTGTTGGAAAGTTTATCCTTTATCTTTTTTACAAATAATACACTCACTAATTTTTTTTTTAATAAATACAATAAAAAACTTTACCAATTGAGCTAATTAGGATATTGCACGGGATATAGTATCTCCGTGGTTGAAATTGAGAGTTAGAAATTAAATTTCAATCACATCTCTTAAATTATAAAAAAAAAAATCAAAAAGTTCAAAAAAATGTTTGATTTAAGGATTGAGATTGAAATTTATTTTTATTTTTAACTTCTAATCTTAGTCTTTGGGAGTTATTTTGGTCCATTCAGTTGCACCAAGTCTTAATCTTCTTCTTCTTCTTCTTCTTTTCTTATTTATTTATTTATTTTTATAATTTTAAAAATAATTTATTTAAGAACTGTTTGGGTCCCAAATTGTCACTCCATTTAAATAAGTAAAAGACATAACATATGTAATATTTATTGAACTTTTTGTAGATGCCATCAGCTTCTATATATGTATTAATGTGTGTGTGTGTGTGTATATATATATATATATATGTATATATTCTGTCTTTGAAAATAGCTTATATATTCAAAACATAATTATTACCTAAGCTATTACATAGTGTATAAGATTCTTTCTCTTTGAAAGGGATTCAATTTTGATAATTGCAGCTTCCTATTGAAGGAAAAGAAGTTCTGTACTGGAATGGGGTTGTCCCATAGGATGCTGTATAGTCTGTACTATAGTTATTTGGTCTATATATAATCATTGGGGGTTAAGACATTAAGCTTCAGAGTGCTTTTAGATGAAGACTTCTTTAGGTCGTCTCATGTGGAGGAGCATGATGCCCACTATATAGCCTGGTGGGTGTTGACTCTTTCTCTTGTAATAGAGATCTAGTTAATAGCGAGAGTGAGTGGCATATTCCCACAAACAAATACAAATAGAAGCCATGAGTGAATCTAAAAGGTTGGCTTAATAGTTTCTGATGATGCACAAAAATCGTCAATGAGTTGATTGTCCTCGAACGCTCCAATGGGTACTTGAAGAACAAGAAACCAAGAACCAATAGAAAACACCGGTGGGGTGTTGGCCAAAGACCCTCCAAAAGTTAAGTCAGTGAATGAAAGATCTCCAAAAACTCTATAGTGAGAGAGTTAGAGATTTTCTACGTACCTTAGAGAAAAGGAGGTCTGATACTTATATAGTGGTGAAGAGTGAACTAAAACCCCTTGAATGTAGGAGTCTTTCCTTGTAGAGGAGATTTGGATTTAAGGCTCAAAGATTATGGGTTCTCTTTCCATATAGGGGAGAGATGGACGTCTAGTAGGGCTTTTGGACATGGTGCGCAAGTTATTTCCATGTAAGGACATATGCGTGGAGAATACGTAGAGGATTGTGGGACTTATCATGCCCATCCATTGGTATAGTCATCCATTTGTTGGCATGCAAGTGGCGAGGTGTGAATCGTCCGTCAAGCATATGCGAAAGATGCCCGATGAGTTTCCAAGGAGGGTAGCATATCCATCCGTCTGAACTTTAAGAGGTTTGATGGGGTTTCTATCAAGATGGGCCCGGGGCATCTACTACGATGGGCCCATGGTTGGTCGGTCTTGTGACTCGTTAGTCAGGATGGTAAGGATGGGAACCGTCAGTCATTATGAGCATCTAGCCAGATGGAGAAAGGAAATCTTGGTCCAAATTCTTGTGCCTGACGAAGGCCGAAGGATGGATAAGCAACGAAAATTTTACAAGACAAAATTACCCTTATCAATTTCTAAGACCTCATGAGATTTATGAGATCTTGAGTGAGAAACTTCTATCAAGATGGGCCCGGGGCATCTACTACGACGGGCCTATGGTTGGTCGGTCTCGTGACTCATTAGTCGGGATGGTAAGGATGGGAACCATCGGTCATTGCAAGCATCTAGCTAGATGGAGAAAGGAAATCTTGGTCCAGATTCTCGTGCCTGACGAAGGCCGAAGGATGGATAAGCAACGAATATTTTACAAGACAAAATTACCCTTATCAATTTCTAAGACCTCATGAGATTTATGAGGTCTTGAGTGAGAAACTTCTAGCCAAGTATCTTAGGGTCACCTCCAAAAAATCTTCCTCTATAAATATCAAATGTGTAATGGGATCGAGACTATATATATATATATATATATATAGAGAGAGAGAGAGAGAGAGAGAGAGAGAGAGAGAGAGAGAGAGAGAGAGAGAGAGAGAGAGAGAGAGAGAGAAGTAGTCAAGTGTTTGAAGTAGTGGTGGAGCTAAAAATTTGCCATTAGAGGGACCAAACAAAAAAAATCATGAAAATATATACTATGTTTCTACTGTGTATAGTAATATAACAGAGTATTATAAAACTGTAGGGGTATTGGGCCCAGGAGCTCAGTATCTATGTATATATTGGGCCTAGGGCCCAATCCGAGGATGTAAAGTCGTCTGAGGAGAAGTAAACATTGTCAGGAGAGTCCGTGTTAGTAAATGAAGAATTTAGTTACAGCCATAAGGGCCTAGGAAGGTGGGCCAAGGATGAATGCCTCCTTGGCCAACCAAAGCTGAGGTTCGAAGAAGTGATCTGCCATCCAGAGAAATGTTTCAGGAAATTCTATTAGTACGAATAAGCATTACAAAAACATAGGACAAGGAAGAGTCCTAAAAGGTCTAAGGAGAAAGCTGCTACCACCGCATTGAATGCTCTGCAGCTAACCCTCTGGCCACATTAATGTGGAGGTGATATCCAAACAATGGTTTTCAGCCTTACAGATATTACACAAAAACTTCAGGAAGGTGCTGATGAGACAAGTATCAACAACAACCATTTGGTCTGCATGTGGAGGGTAAAGATGAAGGAGAAGAGGGTATAAAAGGAGAAGGAGACAATGAGAGAAGGGGATCGAGAAATTAAGAGAAAAACATTGTAGCAATCAATAGTTGAACTTATAATCATACTTGAGAAAAATATACAAGAATTGATCTTCTCGGATTGTGCTGAGGATGATTTTCTTTAAGTCAAACTAGTCTATCTTCATCTTCTTGTCATTTGGATACACTTTGATTGTTGTCTAATTCACTAAAACCCAGTTTTCCAACCCACCCTTTACAAATTCATTATATTGGGCTTTTTGGGCGTGGGACTCAAGTCTAGTCCTTACCAAAACAATTAAAAATGTAAACTGAGTATCATAAAACAATTTAAAATGTAAACTATATACTTTATAACTTTAAGATGTGTACTACAACAAATATGTAAGGTTAAAATTTATCAACCATTTTGTTAGCTTTATTCCGTGCCAATTTACTTGTAATTCAGTACTTAGAAACCCTGTATTTAGGTGGGAATCATGTAAGGGTAGTGTGTGAGCGAGTGTGAAGAAATGTTCAAGACCGTGCAGTGAAGTAGAGACTCACGACTGGATCTCGCGGGTGGCTCATAACTGGCAAGCCGCCAGAAGATGCACACGAGTGAAGCGTGCAGAGAAGCTGAACCGTCTGCCAGCTATTGCACTACATGACAAAAAATCCAACTTGGCCTTTCAGTTAGCTTGCGGTTTGAACTCGCGACTCAGTCAAGTCGCGAGGCTAAGCCGCTAGCCAGCTCTGTTTTGGAAAAACTGACTCTTCGCATTTCATTCTCACTCCAGTATAAATACCCCTTATACCCATGAAATGTAGAGAATTTCCAGAGAGAATTTTGAGAAAGAAACCCTAGAAAAAAACAAAATTGACTTATCCACAATCTTTACATAGTGACTCTTCAAATTCCTCTACTCTCACCCTCTTCATTGTTAGATCCTTGAGAGGTTTTTTAACCAAATCATTTTCTCACTATACCCATATCTGTGAGAAGGCTTTTTGGTGTTTTGGGAAGCAATTAGGAAGGGACCAATTTCATATTGGTTGATGTTATGAGCTATAGCAGAATCCGGTAAGTTAAAGAAGAAATAAGTTCGGCGTAACCTCGTTGGAGTAAGAGCTTGGAGGACTTAGATACACTAGGTAGATTAGGCTTGGAGGGTCTTCTGCTATTCATGTATCCCAACTACATTATTTAGTGGATTATTAACCGCTTGAAGGGCGGCGGAGAGATTTTACGCCGAGGGCTTCAGTTTCCTCTTCATTAACACATCGTTGTGTTGTCCTTGTGTTTGCATCTCTCTTCCTTTAATCTTTGCCATTTAATTTCTATTGTGAATGTGATTTTATTTAGTTTAGATTGTTTATCAATTCTGTTATAAGCTTATATTCATTTTCCGCACATAATTTGTTTGATATTAAGCTTGAATTGGTAATTTGTTGTTTGGGTGTCTAAACGTTCGTAGTGTTTTATACGCTATTTGAACATTCAAAATATATCTATTAAATTTGATAAACTGTGTAAATATTGATAAAAGGATTTAATATTTTCAATTTGTCTTTAATCAATAATATTTAGGCACTAGACAAGTACTAACATAAATCATAATGCAAAAACTAAGTATCTTTATTTATATTACAAGCCACAAATTAAGTGAAATGGTTAAATTGTTTGTTTGTTATACCTTGATTATTTGAGATAATTGTTACCATAACTATGTCCATTATAATTTTATGAATGTTCAATTAAGTTAAGTAATTAGTATATACTGCTTATCACTAATAAGATTGTGACTATATTTAAACAAATATAATTAACCTTATACCTTATACCTTTATTTTTATTTTTATAGAAATTATATACTTTAAATAAATAAATGAATACACACACACACGTATTTATGGTTCCTTTGATTTATACATAAGACTCTTTAAAAATTTGGGCGGCCATGGCTCCCTTGTCAAAGACCCTGCACCATTGGCTTGAAGAGCTCTAGACATCCTTATTAGCGGGGAAAAAAATCAAGAGTAATTCTTAACTGCTAATCAATTTTGATTGAGAAAGCATAATTTGTTTGGAACTATGCCTCATAAAGCAAATATCTCTAGTTCGAATTTACTCTCCTCTCTTTCCTTGGAGTCAAGCTTACTTATATAAAGGTTGTCTATACTCTAGTATAGAGTACAAAACTCTCACTTTAAATATAGCATTTCACCCCAATGTGATAAAGTTTTGTGCCTAAATGGTTAGGCATCCTTGAAAATAAATAGTGAGCTCATGTCATAACACATGGGTAACTCTAATGTTTTTTCAATAATGTTTCTAGAAAATGAGTCATTTTTCAAAAAGTGTTTTTTATAAAATTATCTAATTTTCTTATATTTGATAGCAACCTTAAATGAGTTGAAAAACAATCTCCTAACTTCCCTTATTTAGCTTGTTGTGGATAGAGTTGTTTTCCAAAAAAATTAGTAGAAAACAATCTCTAAAAATAAGTTATATGTTTTATATTAATCATTGGTAGTTTTTCTTTAACTAATTTTTCTAATGCTATCAAATACTTAAAAACACAAAAAACTATTTTTACACAAATTTTTTCATCGAAAAAATGAAAGCATTTTTATGAGCATGTATCATCAAATAAGTACTTCACTATCTATTTTCACGTATTTTTAATAATCTATATATAAAATAATACCATATCTCAAATCTCTGTGAGTTCCGTATTTTATGAAATTTATGTAGGGTTTTTGTGAATTTTTTCTGTGAAAAAAAAGTTTTGAGAAACCACATGGAAGTGCATAGAGTAATTAAAATGTTAAGAAGGCCCACCAAAACAATAAAACTAAAGTGAAACCAAACACAAAAACAATGGTTCATGGCGGTGGAGATGTTTCAGATTTTATATAATAGTATATCTTTTACTGTTCAGGACACTCAAGAAGTCAAGCTTGCTTTTCCTCTGTCAAGAAAAGTAGTCTAATGAGTAAGTCGAAAAGTTGTTGGAATTTAAAATATAAAGGACAATAAAAAGGAAACTTCTGTGGAAAATCTCCTGGGAATTATATGTCGGTAAAACATGAATACGAGAATTGTGCCTGATATTCGAAAGGATGGTATTTATCAGCCTCACAATGGAACTTTTCATGGTAGCCAAGTAATAATAGTGAGGATGAAATGAACAGCAAAATAATAAATTAATAAAAATGAACTGAGGCCATTTTCCCCTTTGATGCTAGGAAATGTCCTCGCTGTTTCGACGTGCTTTCTGGATTTGATTGTCATATCATTTGTAGCTAAAAAGTCTTCGATTTTGTAAAAAAGGTAAGGGTCGTAAAGTAAGGTCAAACTTATTCGTCCACTCAAATCTACACATTAATTAAATTTAAACTCACCTAATTATTAATTAAGTTAAATGGGCATCAACTCAATTAGACCCAGTGATTATTGGATTTTAACTAAAAATTCATTAAAACTCATTTAACCCAAAAACAATATACCCCAAATTCAACCCAGTCCTTCCCACAAAAAAAAAAAAAAAAAGGCAGAAATCACATTTTCGTCCCTACATTTTCAGGAAATTCTCATTTTAATCCCTAGATTTTATTTTTACAGCTTTTAGTCCCTATCCTGAAAAACGCTTCCCGTTTTGGTTCCTGCTATTACATTAGTGACAGAAAATACAAACGTGACAAATGGAGTGCATTGTTGGCACATTAAAAGTTGATGTGGCCATTAAAATAATAATAATAAATTTTATTTGGCATTAAAAAATGCCACATCAGCATCTAAATTAAAAATAATAATTTATTAATTCTAACTAAATAAAAAAAAAGAATTAAAAACCAAAAATTACATGAATTGAGATTTAAGTGTGTCTTAAATAAGAACAACAAGAACACAAACCCAGATTTAAGAATACAAACCCAGAAATAAATAAATAAATAAATAAAACACCAAACCCTAAGATTCGGATCTCAAAAAAAAAAAAAAACTAAACCCCTGAGCTTGAAATTGACCTCACCAACCTTTCTCTGAAGCAAGCGTGATTGTTTATTCATGTTGAAGAACATGAATAAACAAGAACTTAAACCCATATTACAAGAACACAACCCTCGATCACAAGAACGAAGAACATAGTACTCAAAGATTTTCTTTTCCAACATTTCTCATAGCACAAATTCAACAAAATACATAGAATTTCATCCCAAACATATCTCCAAAACCAGTAAATTAAAACCCAACCAAATCAACAACAAAACATCTAAATCATCCAACATCAAAAACAAAACAAAACCCAGTCATCAAACCAAAATCCATAAATTACAGACCACAAATCCTCAACAAACCTAAGAGAAAACCCAATCATCAACACTGATTCGTGCAGTGCTAGAGCCTTCGCCAGGCCACGCGGTTCCTCCGCCAAGCCAGCAGCCGCCGTGTGATGCGCGAGCCGTCGATGATGGTTTGGGAGATTGCAACGGAGCAACTCAAGGAGCGCCAGAGCAACTGGGCCTAAATTCACTCAAATGGCCAAACTGCTATGTAAAAACGCATTAAGGCTGCGTTTGGTTCGGTGTAAATTGAATTCCGAGTGTAAAATGAATGCAGGGGAATTTAAATTCCCGTAAAGAAATTAAATTCCAGGTGTTTGGGTGTGCAATGAAAAATAGTTTGAAAAATAATTTTCAGTGTTTGGTAATATTCTGAAAATGCTATTTCCTACAAATTTTTCACATTTTCTCAGTTATTTTCTAAGCTTCCAAACAAATTTTATATCAAAAAATCCACCAGCAACCACAAAATTTTCACACTTTCTTAGCCATTTTTTGTAATCCACCACCACCCACACAGCAGCACCCATAGAAAACACCACTACTCACACCACCACAACAAAAAAAAAAAAAAATCAGAGATCAATGAGAGAAAGCAGATAGTGGACGGTGAGATCGGCGCGGACGGTGAGATCGGCGCGAACGGTGAGATCGGTGGGATGATCTGACCCAGAGGACGGCGGTGACGAGATCGAGAGGCGATTTAGAGGGCGGCGACGGCAACGATCAGACCCACGACGATCTTCAACAATCAAAACAAAAATCAAAACTGACAGGGAGGAGGAAGAGACGCGATCTTCACGACGCGAAAAGGACTACGCGATCTTCACGGCGCGAAAAGGACTGCGCGATCTTCACGACGATCTCTCGTCGGACTGTGGGTGGAGTCGGACTAGCGTGAGGGAGATGATCGGCTGCGCGTGAGGGAGAAGGTGGAGCTCGGACTAGAGAGCTTGGAGAGGAAGGCTATGTCTAAGGAGTGTGTGTGAGAAGAGAGAGTTGAGGCGTAAATCATTTGAAGGTAAAACAGACCCTGAAATGAATTTACGCCAAAAACGCCTCATTTTACAGTCAACGCGGAAAGGCAATTACATTTGACCAAATTTTCAGCATCAACCAAACACACATGCAAGTGTAAAAGCATTTCTGGAAATGCTTTGAAGCCAAAACAAACGCAGCCTAAGTTGCGTAAGTACTTCTCCACAACCATATAAATGCACATGTCACCCAAAAAACCCATTGATTGACTAGAATATTTCCCTAAAATTACTAAAATTACCAATATGTACCCTTGAAAGACATTATATAGAACAAATGACTCTTCCAAAGCCATTAAAAAGGCCAAAGTGCCATTGAAAATGAAGCAAATTTCAAAAATATCCCTCCAAATTCATTAGAATCCCCAAAATACCGATGAAAAATCTACAATTACTTAAAAAGACAACTAAAACCTCGGTAAAAACGCAAAAATTGTAAAATTGTCAAGCTAAAATGATAGATATTGCTAAAATGCCCATAAAAAGCAATTAAAATTCTAAAATGACCCCAAAAAACAATTATCAACTGGATAATTACCCCTAAAAAACCAATGTAACGGCCAATTGGCCACTAAAACCAACTCGAAGCCCGTGGTGATCCTCAACGTGCTTTGGAATCTCGCCTTTGAGCTTTTAAAAAAAAAATTTGGTGGAGTTGTTTGGTGGCTAAGAAAATGGGGGAAAATTTTTGGTGATGGGAATTTGGAGCTTAGGTTCTTGGTTATTTATGATGTGGGTAATGAAAAAGGTTAAGTTTTTGTGAGGTTGATGTGGTTATATAGCTTAAATGACACTTTTTTTTTTTTTTATGTGTTTTTGTTTGGTAGCTGAGAAAATGAGGTACAATTTTGAGGATTGGAATGTTAGAGCTCGGGTTTTTGGTAATTGTGATGTGGGTGCTTTTGATTTTGTTTTCTCTTCTTACTTGAGTGTTCTTCATTTAGATTAAGAAATAATTAATTAAGATCAAAGAATTGCAAAGTCCACCCAAATATGAATTTTTCTAGTTTTGAACTTTTCTGGGCTTGAGGATGTATGTACTTACAGGAAAAAAAATGAAAAGTAAGAAAAAATATTAATTAGATTAATGTTTTATTTTAAATTTTATATTTATTTTCTGGCCTAGGTTTTTATTTTCTGGGCTTTTTAATTTTTTATTAATTAAAATGCTAATGTAGTATTTAAAAATGCCAAATAATTATTTTTAATAATATTTTAATGGCCACGTCAGCTTTTAGTGTGCCAACAGTGCACTCCATTTGCCATGTGTGCATTTTTCGTCTCTGATGTAACGACAGGACCAAAACAAGAAGCGTTTTCAGGATAGGGACTAAAAACGGTAAAAATAAAATCTAGGGACCAAAGTGGGAATCGCTTGAAAATATAAGGACGAAAATGTGATTTCCGCCAAAAAAAAAAAAAAAACCAGCCCTCAGGTTTTACGAGAGTTTTCATTCTCCCTCATTTTCTCGGCTTCCAATCACGCTAACCGCTTCTATTTTCGCACCGACTTTCTTTCCCTTCCAATTGCTCCGTCCGAGCTTCGACGATGGTTTCAATGAGTTCGCCGATGTAGCGTAGTTCACCTTCGAAACTTGTTGCTGCTGACACCACACCTTGTTGCTATTGCCGATGTTGAAACTATGGTTCAGGTACGGGTTCAGCATCGGAAGCGGCTGTTGTGGATTCGGCTGGCTCTTCATCATCATCATCTGCGACTAGCTCAACGCCTGCAACTGAGCAATCAACGGCAATTGGCTGAGAATCTGCGGCGAAGGCAGAGGCTGTTGAGCCATCATCGGAATTTGCGGAGGTTTTGGCTCATCATTTTAGCCTGATCGTTCATCGTTTATTTAAAAACCCTAAAAGAGCAAAACGAAACCCTAGAAATTCTGTGTTTCTCTATCAATCAGAGATCGGAAAGTATCAGATTGAGGAAAAAAAATTTCGTGAGTTAATTTTCTAATTTAATCGAAAATGGAGACAAACAAAACAATTAATATTCTGAGTTAATTTTTTTTTCTCAACTATAATTTAGAAAAATAAATTTAGTTGTTAAAATAAATTAAATGAATAAATTTTTAATTTTCTAATGGTTTAAGCTTTTAAGATAGTTTATGATGGTAATTTTCACTTTAGTGGCATTTTGGTAATTTTGATAATTGGGCAATTGGGTGAGTTGAGGTTTTCATCTAATAATTAGGTTGGGTTGGGTTGGATTGGGTTAAAAGCAATTAGTTAAATGTGTTTTAATGGGTAAATGAGTTTTTCATACCCAACCCAATTATGCCCACTTTTAAACCCACCCAAAGCTACTCATTTGCCACCCTACCAAAAAGAAAGAAAGTAAAAAAAAAAAAGAGTACATTTTGTCTAATCTATCAAAGATTACGCAATCAGTCAATTACAAAGGTGCGGATCATATGAGGACAGGCAATGGGTCTGTAAATTAAGGCATCACAAGCTCTACAAAGTGAGTTGTATAGCGCAAGATTGATAGGAAGTGGATGCAAAAATAAGCAAAGGAAAAAAAATTGTGGTTGAAAGTGATTAGGGTTGTAGTGTAACTAGAGCAACAGTTTTTCGTGTTTAAATAATATTATACATACTTTCATATACTTTTTTACCCTCCACATACTTTTAAAAAATATAAACAATGTTACTAAAATAACATTACCAAACACCCCTGTTACTTAAAAGGGGAAAGAAACAAACCGTTATGGAAATCTTCCCTAGTTAATAATGCCAATGGGCTTAGCATGCACCGAACCGTTAAGCGGTTCAATCAAGCAGTCAACAAGAATGGAAAAATATTTTGGGTGGGAGCAAATTACTCCAACAATAAGCTTTGGACATACGCAAATTATTTCCTCGAAAACAACATATCCAAGTCGCACCCTTGTGCATCGACTAGAAGTGGACAATGATATTCAGTGAGAAAACAACCTGAGTATGTATTAATTCTTTAACCTCTTTTACACAGTAGGAAGTGTGCTAAGAGATGGATCTAAAAATAATGATGTGACAACTAAGAAAAGATAAATCTGAACATAATGTAAATTCGTTCCACTTTGACCGCTTGTTATTACTTATTATTAAATAAGCCATTACCAATTGGTTTCTTTTCAAGCAGTAATCAAAAACATAAAGAGTCAACCAGCATCAAGTCCACAGAATCAGGTAATAAGTCCTAAAATTTTGAAGTGAGATCCATGCCTTAAATCCCACAAACAAAGATACATTAAGTCTTATATACTTTTTAATAACTATCTTATTATAATTTTCTTGAAACTATGCCTGGCTAAAATCTCCAAGAACAGACCACAATTACAATATTATAACACAAGTTTTCCATTAAGCATTCCACAAGGATTCAAGAAGGCAGTCATAACAACACACGGTCCCGAATTTCAAACATTCTTCTTCACTGTGGCTGACTTGATAATGTCAATGAACTCGGGCTGTAAAAGAATTGTCGACAGGAGAGTTAGTCAACCAAAGCTACTGACAAGAAACCAAATAAGTCAAAATAATGACTTCAAAGAGAAATAAACACCTTAAGGGAAGCTCCACCAACCAAAAATCCATCCACATCTGGCTGTGCTGCCAGTTCTTTGCAGTTTGCTCCATTTACAGAACCTAGAGTAGATATACTTTTAGTAAGAATGTAGCACATCTGTGTTAGATATGTAAAACATCTTCCTAAGCTACAGAGGTAGTGGAACCAAATATTCACTCTAATGAATGGAATAGCTATCTTTATGACTGGTAGACCACTAAAACCAAGGAAAACATCCACATCATAAATGAGTTGAACATGTTTTTGGTGCCAACTCTTAAATTGAACTAAACAAGCCAGCCAGGGTTGGTTGTTGGTCTGATATCTGTTTAGATATATAACGATATACAAACTGGAATAGTTCTCGAGTAGGCAAACCAATCCCAATTCTAGGACTAATAGTAATAGTATAAAGGGTTATAGATGGAAAAGGAATTATGCAAGACGATATAGGATGCAGCTGACATCTTGTGCTGCCATATACCCACTTTTTAGTCTTCAAGATCTTTAAAACTGGGTTCAACTTGCTAAAACTTGGTCTCTTTAGACATTTAGTTCAGCCCAATGGAGTTTATTTTATGCGAACCAATTGATTTACCCACAACAATATTACTGTGCAATTACAAGAACAGAAAAAAAAAAAAAATATATATATATATATATATACACACACACACACACAAGAAATAAACTACTATTCTGACAAAAAACATACAAGACAACCAACAATATGTGCACTATTACTACTACAATCTCTCTCTCACACATGTACATATATGCATGTACTTGCATACACACATATAATTAGGGCAGATCAACCCAACCCAGGCCTGAGAAAAAACGTCCTGACCTTAGTCTAAACCAATTGGGAATGGTTGGCTCTGAGAAAGAGTACGGTCAGCAGTGGGTTTCAAGTGAGGAAACCCAATCAGGTTGAGTTGACCAGACTCCTTTGAAAGTTTATTTTACCTATATATTTTATGTGCCTTTTCTGACTGGGCCTTCAGATTTCTCACCTCCCACTAGTTGACATGTAACACACGCCCCATCCCATCCTCTCTCCCTTACATGATTGAACCTGCTCCCCTCCATCCAGATCAGACCTGACTCCTAAGAGCCAAACCAATGAAGCCCCAACATCCAATCCCTGACCATGACACACACCCGGTATTCCAAGTCTCCACTACTGTCAGATCGAAGCTTGGCCACTCCATCATTGACAACAGTAGCACAGATCTGCTTAAACATGAAGCATCATCTCTGTGCAGACAATCCTGTAGTCTTGAGTAACCCCAATCTAATATCCAACCGAGCTGAACCGTGAAACTGAAGGAGGGTTCGGGATGGTTTGACTGATAATTGGGGAATTTCCTAGCCTAAATGAGTCACAAGTGGCAGGTTGATATCAATCCCAAACCAACTTGGCCATAATCATCTCTACATAAAATTATTCCTCAAGGTAGGCAAGTAGGAAGCACGGACATGGACACGAGTACAGGTACGACATGGTGACACAAGCAATTTCTGAAAAATTATAACATAACACAGCTGGTACGACACCGATACAACATGGGTAGGCACCCTTAAAGAAGTGTCCATGCTTCCTAGTAAGCAACTGGTATGTCATTGAAGAGTTTGAGAGAATAATGGGATGGAGAGCATCACTCATTTGAAAGTTTACCATGGTGATCTACTTATTTTCAAGAAAACAAGACGAGAATCTGTGGTGAAGAGAGAAAAAAATCTTTCAACATCGAAATATCAGTAGGAAAAATAATATGCAAATTCCTGGAACACTCCATAAAAATGTGGAGAAGAACTAAAACAGAATGGTCCATACACACACACTCACAGATGTATATGCCTCTCAATAGATATATTTTCTCTTAACCATGCCAGTCCATGGTGGCCTATGGCCATTAGTAACTTGATTTTATATGAAGCTGGTTTATTTACATATACTAAGTATAAAAGCAAAAGAATTTTAAAAAGTGGTTGCATATGAATACTAATGCAGGGGAAAAATACCTCCATAGATAATTCTGGTTGATGCAGCAACTTCAGCACCAGCATTGTCATGAAGCCATTTCCTCAATTCAAAGTGAACCTGGCAGAATCACCCATGAAATGTTGTGACAAAAGAATTTTGTTCTGAAACAACCTGATGCAACATCATCTTTGTGAATACATATAAATGACCTCCATTTACTACAATCTGTTACTGAAATTTATGTGCACAGAAAAATAATGGATGGGAGAACCTGCAAAGCTCAAAATGTATAGATATGGCAACTCTCTTGTGCAACTTGAGGACGGGAACACGATGTTCCAAACACAGCTAACACAAAGATATAGCTGCAGGTAACAAACATGTGTGCACCCTAATACCCTATATCTGCAGATGAATTACAAACAATCTGTGTTGTGCTTTGATACATGTAGCAGAAAAATAGACGGTAGTCTTAATAGTTGAGTAATAAGAATATGTATCTGTGAAAAGGGCATTAATGTATCATACAAAAAGAGATCAAACTGTCAGAAAAGCATAGCTCATGTTACTATAGTGGCTCCACTGATCGTTGTATGGTATTCCCCAAGACTCTTTTAAATATAAACTTCAGAGCTAATCAGAGCCTTCCTTTCTTTATTCTATCTTTTACTGCTATGGGGATCGAAAGAAAGAGATTCCTTTCTTCTTGTTTCGTTAGATTATATAAATAGAGAATCTTTTAAAGAGCCCAACTTTAGTTTCATGCATAACTTGCCCCCAAGCACTAAGATATGCTAAGAAGAGGATTGGGCACATGAATTGAGTAACTTATTTGGAATAAGAGTCCTATCTACCCTGGATAGATATACTGCCAGATTAAATCATTAAAGTTAAACTTCAAATTAAAGAAGAGATAGATTAAAACATTCTCAGAGCCCTACTTACTTCCTGAGCCTGAGCAGGGGTTGCAACCTTCCCAGTTCCAATGGCCCAAACTGGCTCATAGGCCAAAACAATATGAGCCCAATTTGATACTTTATCTGCAAGAGAATAGTAAAGGGATCATTCATCCATAAAATCACGGTATAGATTATTGAAGGAGAAAGGAGCAGAATATGCAAAAGCTAAAGCTTGTTAACCAATGTGTACGAGTAAAATAAAAAGATCCTAGATCAAAAATTGTTGTGTAAACTTCTCTATGCATTTACAAACAACCATCTCTTAATCCAAATTACATTCGGAAGAAATTTCCATAGGCACCATTCTAAAAAGACAGTGTCTCTTAAACCAAAATAGATAAGAGAGTTTAAAGTAACAGACAAAAAAAGAAACAACTTTTTCTTTTCCTTTATTAGTACAGCTAGGAGGTACCTGCAATTGCTTTTGTTTGAGCAGCAACAACGGCCACGGTAGATCCTGATTCTCTCTGCTCAAGAGTCTCTCCAACACAAGCAATCACTTTTAAGCCTTGAGATAGTGCATATGCAACTTTATCTCCAACAAACTACAAAGAGAAGCAAAGAAAGGAGAGATTATGACGACTGCAAAACAAACAGTACATCAATTTATAACACAAGCACCACCACAGGAGCAAAAATTGTTTAGGCAAACTACCATATAATAAACATATGAAAAGATACCAATGGAACGTTGCTTACCTCATTTGTCTCATTTAAAAGTGCTCTTCTTTCAGAATGACCAAGGATGACCCAGGGAACACCCAAATTGATAAGCATCTCAGCACTGTAGAATGAGACATCAGCTTCACATTATTTACATAAAAACAATCATTACACCAAACCTGAACGGCTGATAGTAAAAACTGAAAATAAGGGGAAAACCCAAACATAGACTAAAAAAAGAATTTAAAATCAACCTGGTTTCCATTTATGACATGAAAATAGAAAAGGAAGTTTCAATTGCATATAAACCACCACAGGGGGAAATATGTTAGATTATTTTAGGATCAACATTGAATGATCTTGAAAGTGGTAAAAAAATCCACTTATTCCAAGCACTGACAAAGCCATAAGCATCCTTTGTTTCAAAGAGAGGAGGACAGGTTATTACTTATCCTTGGATAATATTAACAAACTAATCAAACCTATAAAAAAATTATTTATTCTTGGATAACTGCATAAAACAAAAACATCTAACATTCAAGAATTAATTACTGAAATGTGGAAACTGGGAACTAAGGCTGTGTTTGGTTCAACGGAAAATATTTTCTTACTGTAAAATATTTTCAGGTGAAAATATTTTTCGGAAAAGAAATTATTTTCAAGTGTTAAATTGCGTTCCTGAAAATGCTCTTGAAAATATTTTTCATTGTTTGGTTGCATTTCAGAAAATACTATGGAAAACATATTTTCTACTACTGTCTCACATTTTCTCATCTCCGAAGCACATATATAATATAAAAAAAAAGGGAAAATTTTAGATTAAAAAAAATCATGATTAGGACTGGCTATGGCGGCAGCCAGTGACTGTGGTTGGCTACCGGAGACGGAGGCAAGGCCGGTCCAACCTAATTTGGGGCCTAAGGCGAAATATATATGTGGGGCCTTTTTTATATAAATATTAATTAAATAAAATTATTTAATATAAATCAAATTAAGGTTAATTTGATGTATTAATACATAATTTAATGAATAATGCTAACTAAAACTAAGGTTTATTTCATATAGAGAATTGAATATCATAGTTGAAAAATTAATTTAACAAAAAGAAATTTAAAAAAAAAAAAAGAAAATTTTTTTTATTTATCTTGGATATATAACGATACATATATCGTTAATTACATTTATAATCTGTGATATTAATTAATGTGTGGCTTTGTAATAGATTAATTTACAAATACTAAAGTTTCAAACAATTAGGGAGGATTAATCATCATTGATGATTTAACACATTTGCAATTTTTTTTAAAACCATTGTTAGAAATAAAAAAGGAAAATGTTAAATGTACTATAAAATGTTCACAATATAATGTGACAATAATAGTGAAGGATAAGCTTCAATAATGTAATTAATGAATATTTAAAATACTTTTTGTGATTAGTAATATGTCAGTTTGTAAATCTATAATAAAATTTGTGATATCTCTAACATCACTAATAATAAAAAGTGCACAACAATTTGAAAAAATTCATATTTTTTACAAAATTTTGGGCCTTTTACAATGAGATGGGGGCCTTTTTTGTAAAGGGTAAATATTTATTTGTGGTGGAGGCCTTAGGCCTAGGCCTTGGGCCGACCCTGGACGGAGGGCATTAATGGGGGCTGGTGGTTGGGTGGCAGACATTGGGGGTTGGGGGTGGGGGTTCGGTTGATAAGTTTCAGGTGAGGGGGAAAATGGGTTTACAGAAAATGAGAGTGTAAACCAATTTCCACCATAAATTCCTTTATTATACAGTCAACTGGAAAACAATTTCCGGTTGACCAACATTTTCTGCAGCCCCAAACATCTGTAAATGCAAAAAATATTTTCCGGAAATCAATTTACATGGTACCAAACACAACCTAAAGTTCAATAGGGAGTATCCATTTAGATAGCCCACTCAACAACACTAACATCAATAATGGTTAATGACTTTACTCTAACATTTGCCACACAGAGTAACTTTAAACTGCAAAAGTTATAGTAACTAGCAAACCATGGCTGATCATTTGGCAAATCATTCTAGCTAAAAACTGAATGCCAAGCACTACAGTGATAAATGAAATCTGAGCATACCTAATCTCTCCGGTAAAAGCACCACCTTTGCGGACCCAGCAGTTTTGTGCGGCAACTTCGAAATCAGACCGTAATAAGCTCTTTACAAAAGGAAGAAACACAAATGGAGGGCTTACAACAACCTCTGCAAGAAACAAAACATCTGAGCCATATTGAAAACAAGAATATGATGGGCATCAAAGAAGCTCAAACAAAACATACCCGCTACATCTTCAGAAGGAACTTCAGCTTCATTCAATGTGGTAACAATCTTCTTCACCTCCTCAATTGTCCCATTCTGCAACACAATCAAGGTCACAAAATTCTCAACTCTTTATTCTTTAAAAGCTTACGCACAATTCAGTACAAAGGTTGCCAATGAGTTCTAGCTCAAATGGCATCTCATATCTCCTCTCCTTGTGTGAACAAGATGGAGGGTGAGAACATATGTTTCAAGAACCACTAGGTGAATGTGTAGTTAGCAATTAAAAAAAACAATTCAGCACTAGGGTTACCTAGCCTCTTTTACTACATCCAGAACCCGAGCAAAGAACAAGAATTCTTATCCAGGGGTTTTGTCAAAAAGGCTGTTATGTTAATGACTTACTTTCAAATACTATCTATGGCTTCAAAACTATGTAAGAACCTATGGTAGTTATAAAATCATGTTTGCAAAACGTGATTTCATATATTAACATGATTAAAAATCGTGTTTTTGAACTCATAATGTTACCTGAATTCTTATTTTTCAAACACAATTTCATGTAAAATCAACCGCTGCATTTAAAAGAAATCATGCTTTTAAACTCGCAAGTTTAGTTGAAATCATATTTTCAAAACAGTGTCAAGTAAAATCGACCACCACAAAGAACTGAAATCATGTTTATTGAACTCACAATTTAGCTTAAATCATATTTACAAAACACTATTTCATGTAAAATAGACTGCCACATATAACTGAAATCAAGTTTTTGAACTCATCACATTAACTGAAATCATACTTTTTAAACCCGATGTCATGTAAAATCAACTGCCACATATAAACTGAAATCATGTTTTTGAACTAATAACATTAACTGACATCAAAACACAAAGTTATGTAAAATCGAACCCAACAGATTACAGAAATCAAGTTTTTTTTTTTTTTTTTTTTTTTTTTTAACTTTAGCTAAAATCATATAATTTCAAACTAACTGAAACCATGTTTCTGAAATGACAATGTTTGGTTGAAATCATATTTTCGAAACACGAGGTCAAGTAAAATCGACCGCCACAAATACATAACTAAAAAGAATAATGTTTTTCATTGAAAAAGAATAAACAATATATAATAATAATAATAATAATAATAATAATATATAGGATGATCATGAAGAAGAAGAAGAAGAAGAAAAAGGATCAGAGAGACATACGCATTTCCAGTTGCCGCCGACGAAGAATTTCCTGCCCATTTTTTTTTTTTTTTTTCAATGAATCCTTTGCTTTGATTTTGCGATCAAGAGCTACACTTTTTAAATCGGGGATTTGTGACTGTGACTAGTGATTTTCAATTGTCGGTGTGTGAGAGAGAGAAGGTGGGGCTTTTATAGTTTTTAGTTTAGGAAACTTTTATTAAGAAATTGAAAATAGTAATGCTGTTTAAAAATTTAATCATTTTTTGTTTTTTTCATAAAATATTTTTTTAAATAGTTTATTAACATATACTTTTAAGGGTATATATTAGTAAAATCCATTTGTTTAAGATACTCGCCTAAAGTTTTAAAAGTGTTTGGAAAGGGCTTTTAAGTTTTAACACACAATAAAAAAATGTTTAAAATATTGTTTAATTTCTAAAGTTTGGATAAATTTCCTTTTTTTTTTTGTACTTAAATTTTAAATAGTTCATTGTTCATCCTTGAAAAAAAAATTTTAGTAAATAATTTTGTATGTACAAATACATATTGCAATGGCCAATGCATTTTGGAGTTGAGATTAAATTTTGTAATGATTCAATACAAAACTCATAATCCTTCCAATAAAATACTACCAAGTCAATTTTTTACTTTTTATTTTAATAAGGAATTGACACACAGAGTTACAAACCCTATTAAAAACAAATTCATTGTTTAATTCTCAAATTATATATTAAAAAAATAATAGGTGAAAGAAAAACAAGTAGACATGTTATATGGGTTGGGAAAAATAATACATATTTTATATTTATTATTGTTGTGGTTAGATTATTTGGAACAATAACCTTTAAAAATCGTGTTTTCACGATTTTAAACATTGAAATTTCAAATTTTTCATTGAAATGATATTTTAGAAGCACGTGTTTTCAAAAAATAATTTAAAAAAATACTATTTTCCAAAATAATTTTTCTGCTAAATAAAATAATATATTTGTTTCCAAAAAATCTCATGCTCCTAAAGCCCATCCTTAAAAATAAAATAATATATTTGTTTCCAGAATATTCCATGCTCCTAAAACCCGATCTCCTAAACCCAACCTACAAATGACAGATCTTCAACGACTTCATCATCCTTTAGAAGAGTTGAAGAGAGCAACAGGGTTTTTTTGTGTTTACAATTGGAGGAACAAAGTAACAAGTTCTTGAGTGCTTCATACTTGCCTATAATACACAAACAGGGTTTCTCTGTGTTTACAATGAGAGGAACAAAGTAACAAGTTTTTGAGTGCTTCATACCTATCTATAATACACACACATACACACACAAAAAACTTAAAAAGGTTTGCCTGTGATTTGGTCTGTTAATTTCTTTCCTTCTTTAATTTAAAAAAAAAAATAGAAAAGAAAAAGAAGAGATTGACAAATAAATGACATCTTTGGTTCCAATGAAACTATAATGAGAGCTTTCATTAGGCAGACAGTTCTTGCGTTAATTCTTACTACAAGTGAGAGCTTTTATTAGAATAAGTATCATATTAAAATAGGGTAGGTTATCAAAATATTAAAATAAGGTAAAATTTTAAATACTATACCTTAAATACAAAAAATTATACAGTCCTTTGGTGGACCACGTCATCTGTCCACTATTCCACTAAAAAACTCTCACTTATTTAAAATTGCTTAGTCAGTATTTTAAAAAAATTTCCAACTCAGCAATTTTAAACAGATATGAGTTTTTTAATAGAATGGTGAACTATGTCACTTGTCCACCACATGGACCTTATAATTTCTCCTTTTTTAAGTACAGACTGAAATAGTTTTCCAAATAAGTGAAGCACCGAAAGCCCTCCATTCTATTTGCTTTCCACTGTGGTAAGCACCAACAATGATGAATCATTGAATATGATTTATGCTTGTAATATGTAAGAATATATGGCAAGAACACATGCCACATACTTTTGCCCATAAAATCAACCAAATATCAATAAAAAAATAACATGGGACAGATAAGCAAAACTTAAACCTTATATCAATGTGATTGCTGATCTATATAAAACATAGATTTATGCTTTAAATTGCTCGACTTCTTTGTAAAAGCATGGCATGTACTTTATGTTAATAAAATTGCCAAAGAAAATGGTTGGAACACACCTGCCACAAGTGAGCATTAACGTTTCACATCACATCTTGATTCATATTCCAAAAATAGAAAAACCTTCTAAACATTTGATCTTGAGTTCTTGCAACAATGAAACTCGTTTGAACAAGGATCCATCCTAGAGTTACATGTTAATTATAAGGAGAAAGAAAACAAAACAAAAGGGAATATCAAAAAGTTAAAACATCCTACAACCTAGAACAAGAAATGCCAAATGGCTATTCAATTGAGCTTGGCTGTCGAATGAAAATTTCATCAAAACCAACCCAAAAAGCTAAAAGAAAAGAAGAGAGAATTAGAAAAAGACTTCTATTGGTCAGTATAGGATGGCATTCTTAATGATACAATGGGAAGGTTTGGAAATGTCTTTCACAACAATTTCTGACCATTGTTTTTGGAGCTGAAGGCCGTGAATGCAGCTTCCCATTCTTGCACAGTAGTCTGTGGCACCTTTTTGTCACCAGTAAAAGGAGCCCAGGATCCTTTCGAGAAATCTGTAAGAACCCACTGGACCTTCTCAGGCACATTAGAGAAATCAAATTTCAAAGCAAAAGTCTTCGCCTTCGTGGCAGACTTCTTTTGTTTCTGGCCCCCAGAGCCCTCCTTATACAGACAAGAAATTTGAAAAAGCATGTTAGAAGGGAGATTGGACTAGTGAAAGGGAATAATTTCCAATACCTTCAAGAATACTAACATTTTCTGTTAACTCACCATCGTATCAGCATCAGAGTTCTCACTTGGTTTCCTTGTTTTACGTTTGGTTCCTGTTTCCAAAAAGTAAAGAACCTCCTTCTTCGACCGGAATCGGCTTCCTGAAACTGAATGAAAATAATACTGCACAATACAGAGACAATTTAGGCCTTCTTTGGAAGTCCACCATCAAATGGAATATTTATGTCATCTTCTGTACCTATAGCATTTTATGAGATAGAACAATTGCAGGTTTTTGGGGCCATCACAGCAACTGAAAATTGAAACGGGAATGTTTATTAATGTTCTTTACCAACATTTGCAGCAAATGATTCATTTTAGATGCCTAACAAAACAAAAGGAACTCACTTCAGATTCAACACCCCCTTTTTGTACATTGCAGATTCGACCTAACTACAGCAAAATTATTTCACATCCATATGGATATCAGAATCTAGTCTTTTACTTCCACCCCGTCCCCTCCTCCACACCCCCCCCCCCCCCCCAACACCCTCCCCCCCCCCCCCCCCCCCCAAAAAAAAAAAAAGAAAAAGAAAAAAAGATATCAGAATCTTTTCTAACAACCGATTATTGTCACCAGCCACATGAATGTCTGTTGAAGCAGAACTTAAAGGAGACACGTATTAGCATTTGAACCAAGCAACAGACTACTTTCCAAAATCCTTAAAAATTTTGAAAAAAAAAATTAATTGTGCCAAGAAAAATGGGATAAACTCACCAAGTTCCAATCAGATGCAACTTGCAAGAACAGATTCATTTCCTCTGAAAGATTACGAAATTATCCCCTTTCATGGAGAAATTTTTAAGACAAGATCTGATCATGAAAGTAATGCCTAGAGTTTATGCAATTTACTATTAAATACCTCAGAACAGCCCCCTACTTAGTTCATGGTACCTCCATTGTAGTATTGTACCATATACCATCTTAGGTGGTGTACCATCTTCCTGCTTCATAATCCATATCGCAGTTAAGAGCGATCATATCATCATACAAATTTAGTTAGTTTTTTCAACTTCACTTTTTAATAATCAATACAAGCATTACTGCAATTTTTTTTTTTAAAATATGAATCAGAGATTTTATTAATAATGAAACAAAGAAAACAAACTATAAAAAGACTGAGAGGTCACACCACTGGCAAAACTACCGGGCCAAGTTCCCCCCATAGACTAAAATTTTAACAATTACACAAAGTCATCCTATCAAATATCAATTAACCACAGATGTAAATCAACTATCCACCAGCTGAGAACTTGAACGGGAGAAGATTAATCCAACAAACAGCCAGCAGCTTGCCAAAATCACTCCACTAATACATTCCTGATCCTTGCAAGGCAAAAAACCAAGGAGCTTCTATTAAACAACAGCAGCCCTAGCTAGAAGCAAAACAAGAGCAGCAACTATCTGCAACACCCCCAATCAGTACCTGCGTCTTTATGCAGGAAGGCTGCTATGTTTGTTTGCAGATAGATGCAGTCGGCAGACATCAAGTAAGCAGCCTGTATACAACTCAGCAACTAAGCAGAGACAGTAATGCACTGCAGCATCTTCAGATCAGTGAGCGTCAGATATCAAGATAGAGTTTTTTAAGCCTTAATGGTAGCGGAGGATCCTGTTTAGAGTGGAATTGGGGAATTTTACTTTGAATTCAAGTTGACCACTAACATCTTTCTTGATCTCTGTCAGGATCTGTTCTTCAGTCAAGACCGGGCCATTCTGGATGATAGCATTCCTCTGGCACCAGAGGATTACAGCAATTTCCAAGAGAAAAACAATGTGCTTCTGAGGAATTATAATATACTACCAAAGCATGAATAGAAAGAAGAAAGAAAGAATAATTGGATAGTTACTAGGGTGGTCAGTAACCTGACTCGTCTCTAAGAAGTAAGATTGTCCATCTAAAAACTTCATTATTGTCCTTCTTTTTCAATGATCTCATAAGGTATATTGCTGTTAAAATTCTAAGGCTCTATCCAGCTTTTGGTAAGCTCCTAATTGTTATTACTTTTTTTTGTTTTTGTTTTGAGAAGTCTCCCAATTGTTATCACTTTCTTCCAAAAGGTGAGAACAATTCCAACATCAAGATCACATAAACATCAAGGAAATATTCTCAATATATCTGCAGATAATTATCTCTACTTGTGTGTCATTTTCCATGTCTCACCTTTAACATAGCCAAACTCCATGCTTGGACACATTGAACAGGACAAGAGGATGCTTGGCGTAAATCATATAAAACCCAACTCAATAACCATATACTCTTGAATGCTCCAATTTACGGGCACAAAAGGTACCAACGTATAAATCAGTAAAGGACTAGCCAGGAAAAGTAAAAGACCCCAAAGAAACACAAATCAAAGTCGCGAAGTAATAAATTATTACCAACAGCTTAACAGAGGATAACAAATACAACAACCAGGTGAAATGTTAGTCTATTTTGAGATTCTAAGAAAGATTCCTAACGGGACAACAACAAAGCCATGGTCTCAAATGGGGTCAGCTGTGAATCTTCAACGTACTAATCTACCGCCGGTGTGATCAGGGTCGACCATAAATCTCGTATTTGTTAGTTAATTCATGAAACATTATCATTCAACAGCTTTACCAGCTGTAGAAACAAGCAAAGAGAATTCACTCGAGACTATAACAAAAAAGATAATTTATATATTGGATACTAACATCAAAAAAAATTAAATATTTCTTTCAATAATTCCTTTTCTTGTTGAGTTTTCCCAGCAACCAAACAAAGCATTAGCAGACACCACACATTCAAATATTGAATTTATTGTTAATAAATAAAAGCAACAAGCTAACAATGAATAACATGAGAAATGAAATTTACCCTATCTACGGTTCCAGCAGTGAGGCCGGAGCTCCGAACTCTATCTTCGACCGTCCAACCAGCCGGCAACCAATCCGGAGCCGCCGCTGGCGCCCGACGCGGCGGAGTTTCGCCCAGAGACGCGGCGCTCTCTGGAGCCGGAGCCGGCGCCGCTTCCCCGTTAGACTTCTCTGCGGCCAAGCAAGCTGGCGCGGCGTCGTCGGAAGATCGGCGCAGTTGTGGTGGCAGCTCAGCTGTCGTACCGTCTTGAGGTACGGCAATGAAGGTGCCGGATTTGAGAAGGGGATCGGGTGGTAACTCGGGAGCTAGGGTTTCTTCGGGTCTTTTCGGGTCTTGTTGGATCGAGTTCGGATCATGACCCGACGTCTCGGCGGTAGACATGTTTGAGAGAGAGAGAGAGAAGTTTCGGCTTTCGCGTGCAGTGCTTAGGCGGAAAATGAAATCAGGAAATGGTTTGAATTTCCCGAGTTTGTTGACTTTTAACTATTTTTGATTTAAATGACTTCCCTTGTCTCGAGTCTACACTGTTCTTTCTTTGGAAAATCTAATGCTTCGTTTCGCTCGGCTTGGATGAGAGTGTTTTGGGATAAAAGATTGCAGAAATAATAATAAAAACCCAATATAGCTCTTCTTGTTCTTGGGAGATTTTTTTTTTTTTTTTTTTTTTAGAATGTAAAAAATGGTGGAATTGGAAAGGAAACGGGAAACGTTTCCGTTCCAATGATACACATTTTGGTGGAACAAGGATTCCACTTTTTTTATTTTTTTTGATGGGATTCCACTTGTTAATAAATGTTAAGGTAGCTTTTAGTAACTCTGCTACATTTAGATTTTAATTTCTACCGGAATACGTTTTGCTTAAAAAAAATGTTTTGTATGAATTTATTCATAGTTATGCTTTTTTTTTTTTATTATTAAAATTCAGAATTATTAATATTTTATGTATATATTTTTTTAATTATTAATACATACTATAATATAATAAAAGTTTACTTCATTTGTTCTTTACATGAGATGCCTTAAATTAAATTTTATTACTAATACCATCGTATGTGATGGTCACTTCACAAGTATAAGTGTTTGTAAGGTGTGAGAGGACAAGAGTCAAAGTTCAAGTCTTCAAAAATGAACTTCACACACATATACACTTAGATTAAGTTTCAAATAATTTCTTTAAAAGAAAAAATTTGAAAGTAATTTAAAATAAATTTAATGCCCATTTTAATTGTTTTGATTTTATATTATTATTTTACCTTTTACTACAATTACATTTACACATTACACTCAATTTGCACAAAGTGGCTCAATATATGTGTTTATCACACTTACTAAAATTAATGAATTTTTATTATGTAAGTCATAACACGGCGAAGGTCCACAACACCACACCATCAACAAAGACCCATAGACATCAAATTCACAAGGCCAACCAAATGGCTAGAAAGCACCGGCGTGACTCTTCTTTGCCTCCTCTTCCTCCCCATGCCCCAGTGCAATGAATAGGTCTTGAACCAATACCTTACTCTCTCTTTTTTTTTCTTTTTTTTTTCTTTTTTTTTTTTGTTGTTGTTGTTGCTAACCACCAGTACCTTACTCTTTATACCATCATTATGCAAGGAGGATATAGCATTTAAGGGATTATGTTTTGTTCGAACGATAAACGTTTTCTTACGTTTGGTATGGTGGAAAATGCAAGTCAATAAAAGAGAGGGGGGGGGGGGGGGGTGGGGTGGAACGTTTTCCAATTTTTTTTAAAGAAAGTTTTCCACTTTTTATTAGTGGAAAAAATGTTTTTCATAACATCATGTACTCAATAAATCACCATAAATAAACTCCATAGTCCATACCATTAAAATAAAAAGAAATTAAAAAAAAAGGAAGAAGAAATAAACACAAACACACACACATGTCACACACACACACACACACTTTCAATAGAAGCCTGTCCACATTTTTCTCTCAATAGATCAGCCATTGACAAACCGTTGATTTTTTTCCAAATGACAATCAATTATATTTTCACTTAATATATTTTGCATAAATTTTGAATTTGGGATCTATTTTCCCAAATTGTGATACCCCAAATTGATTGGATATTGATTAAATGTGTTGTGAGTGTACGCTGAGTCCCACATCAAACATATACTAGATTGATACGAGTTTTATTAACAACTATAAGAATTTAAGAAGAGCAATGCCAATACCAAAACATTTAATACAACTTTTCCCACAACTCACCATGTAGCAAGTTGTAGGTGGTGAAAAAAAAAATAATGAGTCCACATTTTCAACACTCACAACCTGTCACTTGACAAGTAGTGTAAAATATTGTGATAATAGCCGACTCAGTAATCCCATGTGGGCTCAACGACATTGCTCTATTAAGTGAGCCCTAATGAAGACATTAGAAATATGAATAGGAGAGCTCGTGATGCACTAAATTGATTGGATATTGATTAAGTGTGTGTTAGTCCCATGTTGGGTATATAGTGAGTTGATCTAGACTTTATTAACAACTACAACGTCTCAATTGTCATTTTAGAGTATAGCATAGATGTAGCTAGTACTTTTTATGGAGGATATGATTGTGTGTGATAGTCCCTAATCATTAATTTGTAAAAATCATATGTAGCACATTATTATTGGAGGGTGTAATTTTACACCACATCCTTAATGAATTTAAACTCTACTTCTTTCTATAAAATTAAAAATAAAAAACTAAAAAAAAAATCTTCTTTAATTTAAACATCCAAATAAAAGAAATCAAAATATCATCATCCATTCTATTCTTTCCATTTCCTTTTATTTCACCATTTCCTTTTCATTCTTTCCTTTTATCAACTATCAAGTATCAAACACCCTGTTAATGTGTTTTTCCCCCCTTGAAAATAAACACAGGCTAAAGCATAAAAAATAAAATGGCGATAACACATGTAGCAACCTCATGCCGTCCTGGTCTGTTTCTTTCGTTTTCATTATATATTAGTAGATTATTATATTAGGTTAGCAATATTTATATTATGCATAAAAAATGGGGAAAATGGAAATAAGCAGTACTTGTGCGGTTGACAATCAAGCTAGATTGCAGTTTCTTCAACTTGGAATCAAAAGAATCTAATTTACATGAATTTATGCTGATCTCATTTAGTTGATTTGAATCAACTTCCCCTAGTTATACTCAAATGGAGAACATAGGCAAGCAGTCTCATAATAGTATATTTATTAGAATTTTATTACATTAACGGATATGTAGTAGAAATTTATTTACTTGACACACTGTGAAACGAAGGATCTAAGACTTTCCTGGACAGCTTACATAAAAGACACATACAGAGAACATTTCAACGTACAAAAGACTCTTTCTGAAAGAAAGACCCGAACCTTTATTTTGACTCTTAATTTCCACTAAAGATGACAAGAAGAGGACACTCTTCCAGAATTTTAATGAAATTACAACCATAATTAACAAAAATAGAAAGAAGTTCTGTAACTTCTCATGGTTTAGCAAAAGAGTACTTCGGGCTTATTGAGTTACCTTTCAGCAGATAGGAATGAGTTTTAGCTAAGGCAATTGCAGGCATGTTAAAGATTGCTTGGCAATGCAGCCTTTGAGGCAAACCATTTGTGGTGCACACAAAAGGCAAAAATCATAAAATCCTCTGCAATACCTGTCATCCAATTTCAAAAGTAAGGCAAGAACCAACCAAATTATGAAAGGTATATTTATATAAATATATAAATAAATATATATATATATATATATATATGTATATTAAAGGGCACTTTGAACCAAATTGAGAAAGACACTAATGGGGAATCCATATATTTAATTGTGAAATGGCAATGAGTTTACAGGGCCACAATTGTTCTGTTCTATGTTGTCAAATAGTGAGATCATACTGCATATATGCTATGAAGTTAGTTACACACTGTATTAAGACAACAATCAAAGCAAAAATACGTAACAAGAGCAAAGTTAAAAAGGAAATTACATGATTAGTACAACGACCAAGCATATGCACTTCAGTATTCGAACTAGGCTTGCAAAGACAAGCAGAGCTATTCTTTACAGTTAGAAGCCACCTGAGCATGCGATGATATCAATTTAATAAGTAGTCCAATCTGCTTTTGCAGCAATAAACAATCACCATCAGAGGTAACTTGTATGTATAATAACAATTGTATAGCTATTTGTAAGCAAATGGGATACCTTTGTACCATGTACAATCCACTCCAGCTATTATTAGAAAAGTTACAAATTGCATAGCGTCCATTAGAAAACAATGAGATCAATTAACTTCATTTCTTTTAACAATATTGCATTTCCTCAATTTCATGATTTTTCTAAATACAACCAGGGGTCTGATCAAAGGGTGGACTAGGTATATCAAATGACAAATACAAGTAAAATACATTCACATAATTAATTTACCAAATAAATTTTGAGGAAATCCTTTCTATTGGACACAAATATAAGAAATGAGATTTTCATGTTGTTTATTCAACAGCAGAACTATAAGAAGTACTAGGTTATAGTAAGGTAAGTTCCACAAGCTATAGATTATTATTGTAGTGCATAATCAAGTGAAGAAGAGATAAAAGGCTTACACTGAATTATGGAAATTTAACCTCTTTGCAACAGTAGTCAGTTTGGGCTAAAACAGCATCTTCATATCTTTGTCTTCACATTTCACATTTCCTTAATATCCATGTCTGAATGAGTGCCTGAAGACTTGAATCATGTATCATTCTTGGCTCTAAAAATCATATTGTAGATAGAAATCGATGGTTTTAAACCTGACTCTATCATCGCTTTAAGTAGGACTTCAGCCTCAGTCCACTTCCCATTCTTGCAAAGAACTCCAATAGTTGAACTGTAGGTTGCCACGTTTGGAATTAGTCTATTCTCACCCATTTCTTTAAGCAACCCTAGTGCCCTGTAGGAGCTGCCCTCCTTGCAGTACCCAAGAATCAACGTATTATATATCACATCATTTGGCTCTAAATGCTTCTCACTCATTGATTTAAACAGCTTAGAGGCTTCCTTCATGTTACCTTTCATGCATAATCCATGTATAAGGACACCGTATGTATAAACATCTGGAACCAAACCCGCCTTCTCCATGGAAGAGTATATCTGAAATGCTTTTTCCATGTCATCTGACCGAACAATGGCATCAATTAAAATAGTATATGTCACTTTAGAAGGGGAAATTCCTCTCTCCTCCATCTCCCTAACCAAGTCAGCAGCTTGGACAAAATTTCCAGCTCTACAGAAACCTGAAATTAGAACATTGTATGTCACCAGTGTTGGAGATTGACCAAATGACTTCAAGTGATCAAATAAACTAGAAGCTTTGTCCAACTTTCCAACCTTACAAAACCCATCTATCAGCATGTTACATGTAATTATATTTGGACTTATACCAACGCTTTTCATTTGATCCACCAACTTCTCAGCCTCCCAAACCCTCCTCTCTCGACACAACCCACCAATCAACGTGTTGTATGTAACAACATTACAAACCATCCCTCTTTCACGCATTTCATCAAACAGTTCAAAAGCTTCACTTGTTCTTCCATCACTACAATATTCATTAATCAAACAATTGTAAGTATATAAATTAGGAAACACCCCATTGTGCTTCATTTCCTCATACAGCTCAAACCCATCCTTCTTTAGCCCTTTCTTGAAAAACCCATTGATCAACACCGTGTAAGTGTATTGATTAGCAACCAAACCAAGCTCTCCCATTTTACAAAACAACTTCTTGGCCCGCTCAATATCTCCATTCTTACAACACCCATCAATCAAAGTAGTGTATATGACAACATTTGGAGACCAACCCATCTCCTCCAACAGAACCAAAAGCTCAAACCCTCTATCCAAATCACCAGCCTCACAACAACCCTTTATCATAATCCCAAAACTATATACATCCATTTCAACCTTACCCTTTGTTTCATTGAAAAGGCACCGAGCTTTCTCAAAACAATTTGAGTTGATAAGAAAACCCAAAAGATTATTGAAAGTGTTTGGTTCAGGCACGAGGCCCTTATCAATCATCTGAGTGAAATAGAAGAGTGCTTGCTCTGTTAATTGACATTGGACATGGGCATTGATGATTGCTTCGTAAAGATGAACATGGGTTGAATCCAAACTCAGATTGGTTTGTGTCAAATAGTGGAGAAGAGATGAGGAAGTGAAGGTAGGGGAGGAGATTCGACCAGAGAGTATTTGTTGAATGAGAGATTGAACGTGTGGTAGCATTTTGGAAGAGAGGAGGTGGTGTATGATGAAGGACAAGGATTGGTGGCTGTGTTGGAGGCCTTGGACTGTTGAGGAGTTGAAGAGTGAGAGAGCTTTCAATGGCGGGCTTTTCACCATTTTTGGGATGAGGATCAGAGCGTGGTGCCTTTGTGACATTTTTTTTGTTGTTGCTTGTGTCGTTTGCTGTTACATTAGGCTTTCAGGCTTTGTGGGTTTCCCCGCGTGTAGAAACCGACCCGACCCATTCCACATTGGTCGGGTTGGGTTGAGTAAGCGGGTTGTGATTTCTTTTTTATTTTATTTTATTTTTTTGATAACAAATAGAAACTTCATTAATTAAAAAAAAGGCATAAATACATTATGAATAAGAGCTTGTTTAATATAACAATGACTTTCTTAATTCCAAGCACAGTAATTAACAATGCCTAAAGCATGTTTAGCTAATAAATGAACAGGTTTATTTCCATTACTACGAACATAAGAGAAACTCTTTTCGAAAATCATGAGCAGCTGCAATACTATAAACCCAAGAAGCCACCAAAGATGGAGCTAGGGCAAATTCACACAAAGCTTGGACCATGACCAAAGAATCACCCTCTAGTACAAAATCTTGAATACCAATCTCCCCGGCAAAAGCAATTCCAGCTTCAAAAAGTTTAGCCTCAGTTTCAATAGCCCCCAGAGGAACATGAAGCTTCTTACTGAGTCCTACAATGAAGTGCCCTTCATTATCTTTGATTACCACCCCCACTACAGCAGCTTTTTGAGAAGAGAGCACCGCACACCATCCACATTCACATTGTAAGTTAAACCAACAAGAGGCACCCATTTCTGCTTCACAACTTGAGGCTTCTTCACAGGTATAACACAAGCTGCCCAAAACTCATCCAAATATTGTGTACACCAATGGAAATCTGCTTCCCATTCTTTTCAACCCACCATGTCAAATTTCATTCCTATTAGTCCACAAAGCCCAAACAATGGCAATAGCCAAAGCCACATCCTCATTTGACCACCATTACAATATACTACAAAAAATCCATAAAGCTTTGGAAATTCATTGAAGATAGTAGATGAGAAAATTTAGTCAAGCACCAAGTTTCTCGACCTTTAGGACAATCCATGGACAAATGTAACAAAGACTTAGCATACAGTCCACATTCCTCACATAAATCATCTTCAAGCACATGCCTATTGACTAAATTGGTTTTAGTAGGAAGTATGTCTTTGGCAGCTCTCTAAGCAAAGAGTCTAACCTTATGAGGTACTTGAATTTTCCAAAAGGCATGCAAACTACCTCCATCTGTAGAAGAGCCACCCACATCAGATCCCTTCATCTCCAAAGAAATCTTATAAGCAATCCTAACAAATCCGTTTGAGGTCTCAAACCAGATTTGCCCCCAATAAATATTTTTACAATATTGTTAGTCACGTCAATTCAGACACATTGGATGTACTATCCAATGTTCTGTAGATACCATCTAATGAGATTAAAAAAAAAAAAAGGAATAGCCAAATGTGAGATTAGTACTAACCAATTTAAAATTTAAAGAATCACCAAATGTGACAATGATATGGTTATATGAAAAGTTAATTCTACCCAATTTAACATTAAAACCATCAGATGTGAGTAAAAAATAATGAAACTACTGGATGTAACAAAATTATAGTCATATATAATGTTGATATAGTCCAATAAGACAATAAAACTGTAAAATGTGAGTCATAAATAAGGAACTACAAAATGTGACAATAGTACGGTCATATGTGATGTTGGTACTGCGTAATGTGACAATGGAACCATTAAATGTGATTAAAAAAAAATAAGGGAATCACCGAATATGATAATAGTACGTTCATATGTGATGTTGGTACTGCTCAATGATAAGATGAAATTATCAAATGTGAGTAAAAAATAAGGGAACCACCAAATGTGACAAAGTACGGTCATATGTGATATTGATATTGCTTAATATGACAATAGAACTATCAAATGTGAGTAAAAAATAAAGGAACCACTGAATGTGACAAAATACGGTCAGATATGATGTTGGTACTTACCAATGAGATTATGAAATTGTCAAATGTGAGAAAAATATAATGATACTATCAAATGTGACAAAAGTACAATTAGATGTGGTATTGGTATTGCCTAACGTGACAATAAAACCATTAAATGTGAAAAAAAAAAAAAAAGGTGAACAACCAAGTGTGACAAAAGTACAGTCACATGTGATGTTACTATTACCCAATGTGACAATGGAACCGTCAAATGTGAGAAATATGGATACCACCAAATATGACAAAAGTATGATTAAATGAAATGTTGATACTGCCGAATGTGACAATGGAACCATCAAATGTGAGAAAAAATAAGTGAACCACTAAGTGTGATAAAAACGTAGTCACATGTGATATTAGTACTGCACAATGTGACGATGGAATTGTTAGAGCATTAGCATTGAAGGGTGTAAACACCCCCCAGTTGCTATTTTACAACCTAAGACAGCAAAAACCCACTTCATCCGGGTTTGTATACTTAAAAAAATTTGCAACCTATGAATAGTAAGGTTGCATATATGCAATCTTACTAAGAATATTAGCATCCGGGAATGAAAAAAAAAAAAAAAAACTTCTATATTGCATCTTCAAATACTACTTTATTTATTTTAGCAACTTCTTTTACAACTCATCTTATATCTTAATTTTTATTTTTACATACAACCCAATAAAATAATATAAACTATCTAATAAAATAATATAAAATACTATTCATTTTTTGCCGGAACAGAGGATCTTATTAGATAAAGAAATAGAGTTCGATAACACAAGTACAGACACAGCTAAAACAACACTTAGACTATCATACAAATGCCACTTGCCACAACAAGACATACAGTACAAACCAACTAAACCAACACAGTGTTAACAACAATCCGAAAATTGTTGTTTAAATATCCTAACCAAACAGGCCCTTAAGTGTTGGTAAAAGTGCTTAAGCATGCTTGAGTTCAAAGTTCAAAGCCCCAAGGCTCCAACGCTTTTTGCCTTAAAAGCTAGGCTCATTTTAGGCACGACTTTTTCAAAAAGCTCAAAATGCGCTTTTTGGCACCATTTTTTTTCAAAAAAAAAAAAAAAAAACCAAATTTAGATTAAAATTGTAGGATCTTGACATTATTGACATAAACTATCGATTTGACATATTTTTAGTGTAACTTACTGATCAATATATATATATATATATATATATATATATATATATATCCATATTTATTATTTTGAGTGTAACTTGTCCTGAAACCCACAACCTCCCAATTCTTCTCTATTTTTATTTTTCTTGATTTTTTCTCCTTGAAACAATAATCCACCCAGCTTCTTCTTTTTCTATTTTTTCCCTTTTGGACATCTGCTTCGTACCAATATAAAGTACTGTTCTCTCTTTTTTTCCTCTTATTCACTTTTTCTCTTCACACATAATCACAAGATTAAGCTAATATATTTTTTTACAACCTATGAATAGTAAGGATACATATATGCAACCTTACCTTACTATTCATAGGTTGCAAATTTTTTTAAGTTTACAAACCTAGATGGAGTAGGTTTTGGGTGGCTTGAGTTGTAATTGTAAAATAGCAACTAGGGGGTGAAAAAAATTAATATTTAATCTTGTGGTTGTATGTGAAGAGAAAAAGATAGTGGAAGGAAAGAGAGAGAGAAAAATACTTTTTATTATTTTATTAGGTAGTTTATATTATTTTATTAGGTTGTATGTAAAAATAAAAACTGGAATGTAGAATGAATTATAAAATGAGTTAGTAAAATAGATAAAGTAATGTTTAAGGATGCAAAATAGTTTTTTTTTTTTTTTTTTTGCCATCCCCAGATGCTAGTGCTCTTAAATGTGATATTTGGTAACTTGGTATAGCAGGTTGCTTACTTGTGAACGCCGTACCTTAAAAAAAAATGGGGTTACCCTTCAAGGAATATAAAAAAATAAACTCTCATAAACTATAAATATTTTTATTAAATGATTAAAATTCACATGATGTATGCGTTTGGATACTGCTTATTTTGCTGAAAACTAAAAACTGAAACTGAAAAAAAAAAAAAAAAAATTTTGTACTGTTTGCTACAGTATTTGTCACTGTTTATTGGCCTAAAATCACTGTTTATGGCCAATGAACAGTGACAAACACACTAACTTAAAAAAAAAAAAAAAACACAAAACATGAAAACGCCACAAACGCAAACGCAATACAAACACACCTATCGATATGTCTAAATTATATTATAAAATTTTAAATTCATCAAAACTAATTCTTAATATACTCAAATAAACAATTTGTTTTTGAAATAAATATAATAAAATAAATTTATGTATATGATAAATTTTATTGGGTCAAATGAGATGATAAAATTATTAACGTGAACTCGACTCGATCCAACCCAACCTACAAAATCTAACCTAATGCATCGAGTTTTGGAGTTCATTTTTGTTGGGTTGGTGGTAGATTTGATGCATACCCCTTGTGAAAATTATCTTTTGTGCTCGTTTTATGAAATACGCCTCTATGACCCCTATAAATGTGAGATTTTCGTCCTTATGAGAGGCTCGCTGCATGTGATGGGCATAGAAGATACTCTCTCCCTGAGTAGGCACTGGAAATTCTGCCTGCAAGTCTTTTCTTTTGCCTCTTTCATTTAAAGCAGACTTTAGCATTAAGTTTGCTGGACAGCAAACTACATTTTCTTTTAGTGTAACAATAAATATATAATTGTTGTAAATTTTGATTTCAATTTAATATTTTATTTGGGCATAGCCACCTCGTCCTTTGTACTCGGATGAATGCAACAGTTCAAAGTGATAGCCCCACCACTGAAGCCCCTAGAGTCGTAAGAAGCTGCAAATTCTCAATTTAGAGATCTCCCTCTATTGATAATTGTGGGAGATAGTTTGTTTTGTTTTCTAGGTTAAGGATTTGGGGTTTGGAGTTATTCAACATGCGTATAACTTGACTTACAAGTAACCCTATAAATGAATAGCGCAATTCATAGTTTCATTCGACTTAGCTTGGATGTACATTTATTTAGTAAATGAGTCAACCTCAAAACATGTTCAAGCTCAACTATTAAACTAATCAATCTCAAACATAATAATGTGCTCATAAACAATCTTATAAGGCTAGGTTTGAGTAAATATAATATTATATGTTTATATGTTCACATGTATAAGTATATACTATATAGACTTGAGAATGGATTGTGTAAGTAGAGAATTGTTGGTAAGTCTTTATAGGAGACTCGGTACACTAGCATTGGGATAGTGTTGGCACATATGGATAAAGGTTTCTAGGCTAGAAACTAATCGTTTATAGTCTTGGGTGCGACAGCAAGGGTCCCAGACCAAAAATCCAGACCAAAAATGTTATCCACACAATATTGATCAAAACTGGATAATTGCTCTGATAGTATAATAAAACCATGAAACCTTTCTTAACTTGCTCGTTGAAGAATCATTCTTATGGTCTCTCTTCACTCCCCACCTCAAAATTGACCCACAGCATAGCGGCCTTTTGCTTTGCGCACAAGAAGGCAGTAAAGTTCAGTTCATAAGAATGCGGTGGAGGAAGTAGCTGCGATACAAAGTACCTTGCCTTAGCTAGATCTTCTTGGTTCCACCTAAACAGTGAGTAGGCAACAGAGATGTATTCAAATTGAGTTTAGAGAAGTTTATGAATAGAGTAAAAATGAACAATAAAAACCATAAATAAAAATGGGAAAGTGTGCTTATTTTCATTATATTACAATTAGAAAAATACACGGCCATTTGTGATTGATTAAAAATTTCCCAAACATTATATTAACATTTGTCATGCATAAGAATTGAAGCATGTTAGATAATACTGCTACCATGTGCAATTTGGATATTGTGCTTGTATATTTTTTTTCAGATATGTTGCCTTCTCCGGACGGATGCCATGTTTAATGACCATCAACGCTATATTGCTAAATTTTATGCTTGGCTGTGTTCTTCCATCAAGTTCTCCGCTTGGTCTATTGATTCTCATCTCCAGCCAAAGTACTGCGTACACGTGGTTCCTTGGTATCTTGAGTTTCTTTATATTGTTTGCATCCAAGTGGTTCTGGTTTGACATTTGTTTGGTAGCCCTTATACTATTGTATTGTTTCTGACTATTGTTTGTTTTATCCTTAGGTTATTTTATTAATTTCCTAAAGATTATGTTTGTAATAATTCAATAATTAGGATTTCTCAAGTCAATTAGAATTATGTTTTCCAAATCCGACTAGAATTATCTAATTAAGTTTTCCTAATCTGACTACAATTATGTTTTAGCCATAGTAAGTCTATATAAGTGTAGAATTGTTCTCCAACGAAGACAATTTACAATTTGTTTGATTAAAAAAAAATTCTTGGAATCTTTAAAAATATCTAGTATTAACTCTAGCCAACCCTTAGGTGCTTTAAGTCATAGGTCTTCTATCTAGAATGGTGTAACTCCAAGCAACCCTAGGTACTGACTCCCAAAAGATATTTACTTTTTCTGTTTTTTCAATTTCGTTTTGTATCAATTTTTGTTTTGTCTTCAATCAAATTACTTGAGCCAGCCATATTGATTTATCCCGTGGAAAGCAAGCAACTAACCCATTGTCTAGGGATTCATTGAGCTTTTATACAGCCAAAAGGATACCTTAGGTATACACTTTTAATCTTAAAAGTATTATATCAAAATTACTATGTTAAGTTTTATTTTGGATAGTACCAATTAACCAATTCATTTGAAGATATGTTTAAAACTGAAAGCCATGGCAGTAGCTTCTCTAGTTCTGAAAGTCCAGAGAATTCAAGTCATGGAGAAGAAGAAACTTCTATCAAAACGGCATCGTGTATGAAACTAGGAAAACATAAAGGAAGGATAACACAAAACGTCATCGTTTCTCATTAAAGAAAACGGTGTCGTTTCTGTAATATTATTTTCTTTAACTGTTGGTTTGTTATTTGAGGAGTGCACGTGTGTGAGTTTGTTAGAGCACGTGTGAGGCAGTTATTCCAAGTTCCCTCGTGCTATCCCTCTCTTCCTTTACTCCAAATGTGTATATATATATATATTGTAGCTTCCATTGTAAGCTTGAGTGTAGAAAATATTCAGAATAATATTCTTGAAGATTTGTTTCCAGTTTCTTCTCTCTCTCTCTCTCTCTGGTTTTGTTTCTTTTCTCAAAGATTTCTGTTATAGATTCTTTCATGGTATCAGAGCTCTGATCCATTTCAATGGCTTCTGCTCCCTCTGGTTCGTCTTCTTCAGTATCTACTTCAACTACTTTGCCTACTATGGCTACTGCAAGTTTACCAGTGAATACTTCACTGTTATTGTTGTCAAATATGTCATCTATGATGACCGTGAAACTCGATTATGGAAACTATATTGTGTGGAAACATCAAATCGAGGTAATTCTTGATACCTATTCAATGATTGATGTACTTGATGATTCAATCATTACTCCAGATAGATTTCTTAAAGATTCATCTGGTAATTTCACTGCTGAGATTAATCCAGCTTTTATAGCTTGGAAGAATCGAGAACAAGCAATGTTCACCTTCTTGAATTCCACTCTTTCTCCTGCAATTCTTGCTCTTACAGTTGGGCAGAAATCTGCTAGAGGAGTTTGGAGAGTGTTAGAGAAAAGATTTGCATCTGTCTCAAGATCTCATGTTATGAGTCTAAAGAATGAGTTGAATGAGATTAAGAAAGGTGTTGATTCTATTGATGAATATTTTCAGAAAATTAAGCAAGCCAGAGATAGATTGGCTGCTGTTTCTGTGTTTGTGGATGATGAAGAGCTTCTTCACATCATTCTTGATGGTCTTCCCTCTGATTATGACTCCTTTAGTTTAGCAATTAGGACTAGGAGTGATATATTGTCAATTGAGGAATTGAATGCTTTGCTTAATGCTGAAGAGAGAGTAATCAAGAAGAGATCTAATACAATTGGTTCAAGTTCAATGGCTATGGCTGCAAAATTTCCTGCTATGACTGGTAAATTTCCTTCTCAAGGCTTTCAACAAGGAAGAGGAGGTAGAAATAATAATCAGAGGGGAAGAGGTCGTGGTAATCACTATGGAGGTTATTCTAATCAGCCTCAGTATTTCAATTCAAGCAACTTCAACCTAGGCAATTCAGGATTTTCTCCACAATTTCAGGGTTTTACTCAAGCAAAGCAATCATCCAATCAGAATCCAGGTCAATCAAGCAGGCCTATCTGTCAGATTTGTGGCAAGACTGGTCACTCAGCCCTTGATTGTTACCATAGAATGGATTTCACATACCAAGGAAAACATCCACCTGCAAAACTTGCCTCTATGGTGGCTAATGCTGCTCAAGTTCAAGCTTCCAATGCTTGGCTCACTGACACAGGTTGCTCAGACCATGTGACTCCCAACCTGTCACAACTTTCTCTTATGCAACAACCAATTCAAGGTTCTGAGACTGTCACAGTTGGCAATGGTCAAGAACTACCAGTCACCCACATTGGCAATGGTGAGCTTCAAACCTTAACTCATAACTTTAGGCTTGATAACATTTTAAGAGTACCTGACCTTGCTTCAAATCTTTTATCTGTTCACAAACTTTGCCTTCAAAATAATGCTTTCTGTTATTTTGATGCACACAAGTTCTTAATTCAGGATTTACCCACGGGGAAGATCCTCTACGCAGGGTTGAGTAAAGATGGAGTTTACCCCATTCCATCTACTCCTAAACTGCCTTCAAATTCCTGCTTCAATTCTGTTTAGAATTCTGCATTTGCTATGGTCAAACCTCATCACATTTTACTATGGCATCACAGACTTGGGCATCCAAGCTCTAAAATTTTACTTTCTGCCTTAAAGCCTGTATTTTCTTCTATTTCTCTGTCTCAAATTGATGAAGCTTGTTCATCTTGTGAATATTGTATAAGTGCTAAAATGCACAGGTTCCATTTGAATAAAACTCCTCTTGTTTCTACTTCCCTTCTTGAACTTGTGCATAGTGATGTTTGGGGTCCATCTCCACTCACTTCTTTACTTGGTTTCAATTACTATGTGATTTTTGTTGATGATTACTCACGGTTTACCTGGTTATTTCTTCTCAAAAATAAAAATGAAGTTCTTTCTGTTTTCAAGCACTTTAAATCCATGGTTGAAACTCAGTTTAGTTCCAAACTCAAAGTTTTAAGAACTGATAATGGTTCTGAATACATGAATACTGAGTTTAAATCTTTTTGCTCTACTTCTGGTATTCTACACCAATCTTCCTGTCCCCATACCCCTGAGCAAAATGGTGTTTCAGAAAGAAAACACAGACATATTGTTGAGACTGGTCTTACTCTTCTCTACCAGTCTCATCTCCCTCTCAACTATTGGTCCTATGCTTTTTCTGCTGCAACTTACCTTATCAATAGAATGCCCTCCTCAGTTTTAGGTTTTCACTCTCCATGGGAGAGAGTTTATTCAAAACCACCACCTATTCATGCTCTTAAAGCCTTTGGATGTGCTTGCTATCCTTATCTTAGGCCCTATAACCAAAACAAGTTGCAGCCTAGATCTAAACCTTGTGTGTTTCTAGGTTATCCTCCACTTTCAAAAGGTTATATATGTCTTGATCCAAATTCCAATAGAATCTACATTGCCTGTCATGTTTTGTTCAATGAGTCCCTTTTTCCTTTTGCTCATGACTCTAGTTTTACAAATCCTAATGTTCCTTTCTCCTCATCTATTTCTACTTGGTTTTCACAACCTAGGCAAATTATTGTTGAGCCTATTCCTTCTTCATCTACTGAATCTGTTACTGTTTCTACACCTCCTGATCTGACCTCTTCTCTTCTTCCTTCTTTCCTTTCTCCCTCTCTTCCCATTCCTGTTGTTCCTCCTCCCTTGGCTGTTCCTTCTTCTGTTTCTACTTCTCTTGTTGGTCCTGCTTCTACTTCTACTCCTATTACTTCTTCTTCCTCCTCACAACCTATCCCTAATGTCTTTGATTCTCCTGCCATTGTTCCTGTCCCCACTAATTCTCATCCTATGATCACAAGGTCAAAGCATGGTATCTATAAGCCTAAAGTTATGCAGGTACAAACTGATTACACTACCACAGACCCCTCTTCTTTCACTATTGCCTCTAAACATCCTCAATGGGTGGCTGCTATGGATGCTGAATTTCAGTCCTTATAGAAGCAACATACATGGTCCTTAGTACCTCTTCCTCCTCATAAAAATATAGTCACTTGCAAATGGGTTTATAAGTTGAAGAGATATAGTGATGGCTCTATAGCTAGATATAAAGCTAGGTTGGTTGCAAGGGGGTTTCTTCAGCAATATGGCATGGATTATGATGAGACTTTTAGTCCTGTGGTCAAACCTGTTACTGTTAGAGTTCTCTTAGCTTTGGCTGTGCAGTTTGGTTGGGAATTAAGGCAGCTGGATGTCAGTAATGCATTTTTGCATGGTGTTCTTAAAGAAGAAGTTTATATGGCTCAACCTCCAGGCTATGTTGATCCTGCCTTCCCTAAGCATGTCTGTCTTCTTCACAAAGCTCTCTATGGTCTTAAACAGGCTCCTAGAGCTTGGTTTGAGAGGTTTACTTCTCAGTTACTTCATATTGGTTTCTGTGCTTCTACTGCAGATGGCAACCTCTTCATTTTGAGATCTGGTTCTTCAATTGTCTTTTTATTACTTTATGTGGATGATATCATTATCACAGGCAACAACTCCAGTTTTATTTCTTCTATTATCAAGCTGTTAGGAGTGGATTTTGATCTCAAGGACCTTGGCCTACTTCATTACTTTCTTGGTTTGCAAATAGACTACACTCCTTCTGGCCTATTTGTTCATCAGTCCAAGTATGCTTCTGATCTTCTCAGAAAGTTTGGCATGACTAACTGTAAGCCATGTAAAACCCCTTTCTCTCCTAATTCCCATCTTCTACCTAATGACAGTCCATTGCTTTCTGACCCTACATCATATAGAAGCTTGGTTGGTGCCTTACAATATCTTACCTTTACAAGACCAGATCTCTCATTTGCAGTTCAACAAGCATGCCAATTTATGAGCACTCCTACTCAGAATCATCTTCAGGCAGCCAAGCGTATTCTTAGATACCTTCAAGGCACTTTACATTTTGGCATTGCATTTACTCCTGGACCTATCTCTTTGTCTGCTTATAGTGACTCTGATTGGGCTGGGGACCCTATGGATAGGCGATCCCTAACTGGCATGGTACTTTTCTTTGGTAATTCTCCTATCTCTTGGTCTGCAAAGAAACAGGGCACTGTTTCTCGTTCTTCCACTGAAGCTGAATATCGTGCTTTAGCCTCAACCACTGCTGAATTGTATTGGATTAGAATGCTTCTTCGAGATTTTGGTCTGTTCCTTCCTCATCCTCCTCTTCTCTGGTGTGATAATGTCAGTGCTCTAGCTATTGCCTCTAATCCTGTGTTTCATGCTCGTACTAAGCATATTGAAGTTGATTATCATTTTGTTCGTGAAAAGGTCCTCAGACATGATATTTTGATTAAATTCATCTCCACCCATGATCAATTAGCTGATTTGCTTACTAAAGGTCTTCCTTCTCCTCGGTTTAATTGGCTTACCTCCAAACTCATGTGGAAATTCCCCATTCGTTTGAGGGGGGATGAAAGCCATGGCAGTAGCTTCTCTAGTTCTGAAAGTCCAGAGAATTCAAGTCATGGAGAAGAAGAAGCTTCTATCAAAACGGCATCGTGTATGAAACTAGGAAAACATAAAGGAAGGATAACACAAAACATCATCGTTTCTCATTAAAGAAAACGGTGTCGTTTCTGTAATATTATTTTCTTTAACTGTTGGTTTGTTATTTGAGGAGTGCACGTGTGTGAGTTTGTTAGAGCACGTGTGAGGCAGTTATTCCAAGTTCGCTCGTGCTATCCCTCTCTTCCTTTACTCCAAATGTGTATATATATATATTGTAGCTTCCATTGTAAGCTTGAGTGTAGAAAATATTCAGAATAATATTCTTGAAGATTTGTTTCCAGTTTCTTCTTTCTCTCTCTCTCTCTCTGGTTTTGTTTCTTTTCTCAAAGATTTCTGTTATAGATTCTTTCAAAAACTATTTGTTTGCTACCATTTGACAAAGTAATATTTTCACGAATAACCTTTTTCTAAACATTCCAATTCTATAATCTTTGGGTTTTCTCAATAGACAAACGATGTTCGATATTTTTTATTACAATAAAATTCCTCAAAAGACCAGGTAGACCTTCGTTAATATTTGGACTACTAATATCCACATCCATCTCAACACTATCATAGTTGCCAAGGCAGCTTGACTAGTTAGACTATTTTCCAGAACCCCGCAATAAATCAGCTAACATCAAGAATACTATTCAAAATTGATGCTTGCATAGTTTGCCACGTGGCCCTTTCTCTGTGTTTGATAGAATTAGGTAATCCAGCGAGTTCTCTGGTTTGGCTCTGTTCCTAATTTGGTCCAGGTTGTTTCTCTGTTTCTTTATGTAGATTGTTTGACCTTCTTTCATCTAAACCCCATTGTTGCATTAAAGAAATGTAGAAAGTTAATATGTTGCTTATAATACAAAGAAAATACTGAAACATCTTTTAATTTTTTTTTTTCTTTTTTTGATTGGTGAGTTACACATCCGCTAGGTGTTGACCCACTATCTTTAACCACCACCTTCCTCTTTCAAAAATATATATAATTATAAACGTTAAAAGGTAGAAGTTTGCAAAAAAATGTGGCAAAGATTACTTTGACATAAACACTTAAAAATAAAAATAAAACACAACTACAGTATATGACAAGTTAACAACAAATTCAACCATGGGGGCAGATGCAACCAATTTGATCAATGCACTTATTTAATCTCAAGAAAATTTCCCTACCACCACCCCCACACCCCCCCCCCCCCCCCCCCAAACCCCCAATATATTTATAGATATAGACTTACGAAGCTGCCCCATTCATGAGTTTCCAATTATGAAATATCTTATGAACTTAATCTTCTTGTCTTCATACACACCTCACGTAATACATACAACAATATGAACCATCCAATGATAATTATACTTGCCAAATTCTCTACAGGTTTCACACCATTGTATAGACATATTATGAAAGAGATAGAGAGAGAGAGAGATCCATACCTTCAACATCTGATCATGTGCTATACTGCTAAGAAACTCTCTGTTGTGGGAAAAGCTACACGACCACAGTGAGGTTGTACATTTACAACCTCACTGTAGCTTGATTGCAAATTTTTTTAGAAATAGCAACACGGATGGAGCACATTTTTACGAGTTCAGTGGATAAAATAGCAACTAGGGGGTTTTTACACACCCATTGCTAGTGCTCTAAGAGGCTTGCTTTGTGGAGAAGGTATAGAAGATTCTTTCTTTGTATATAGGCATTGGAAAATATACCTTTGATGTTGTGGGTGACTAGACAATTTTTCCTAGAAAAGTCCCCCACAAGCAGGCTCACAGAAGAAGAGCCCCACTTAAGAAGAATTTAGACAAAGGATCCTTTAAAAATCCCATTTCGAAGATTACACTAGTAGGTCTGTTTGGGATCCGCTTATTTTGTTGAAATCCGCTTATTTTGTTGAAACTGAAAACTTTTATTGAAAGTACTGTCGACAAAGGTAAAATTTAGCTGAAATAGTACAGTGAGACCCATGAATAGTACCAAAATAAGTTTTTAAAGGACTTATTTTTTTTTTAAAAAGCGGATCCCAAACATAGTATTCAGATTACCCCAAACACTGTAACAAAAATAATTTTTAAATGTATGAACAGTACCGTAGGACTTATTTTTAATGAAAATTTTATTGGAAAAAGAGGTTTGTGGGTCCTGTGAATAGTGCACGAGACCCACTGAACAGTGCTTATGCACGTGAATCTAACTTCTCAAAAAAAAAAAAAAAAACGCAACCGCTAGACGCTGAAACGAAGTATCCAAACACTGCTTAAGCCTCTAAATCATGACCATACCAAACTTGCAGCAACTAACTCAATTGGAATCGAGATTCAAAGAGAACGATTAAGCTCTTCAATTACCCTACAATTTAAAATCCATGAAATGTCCTTCAAATAGCACTCCTTAGGTAGGTGAGGCCCTCCTCGGTCTTGCTTCCTGATAGCATCTAGAAGAATCTAATTGTTGCCTCTGCATTTACTATCATCCCTTGCTAACAGTGACCCAGCATTAAATATTGAATAACTTGTTTGGACCATAGGAGAGGGACAAAATCATGCCCTAGTCCGACTCCTCACCCTGATAAAAGGGGGAAGGATGGGACAAGAACCCCCACTCAATTCCCCCCTCCCTCTCCTTTGGGGAGATGAGATCCAAGTCTACTATAAATACCCCCATACCCTAGTCTAAAAGGGGAGGGCTTTGGCTACAATTTTAGCACCTAATTACTGAGCAAAGAGATAAATCAACATAATTTTAAGCATTTTGACTACGACTTTAAATGAGGGTTGTAATCTAAGGGTTTTAAAATTGGTTTATCCAATGCATTGCAAATTATATTGTATTGAGTGAAGTTTTAGTTTTTTACCAACTTAAGATTCAATAATAAACCATAATCTACCATGCAAGTTGAAAACCAACTGTAAATCCCATTAGATTATATTTTCAATGGCTTTTATAATAGGAACACACCTGTTTTTAACTCGGAGTTTCACTCTTGCTTTTGCCTTACCTTCTATTCTATTAGCAAAGAGTGGATGAGATTAATCGAGGGGTCTTAGTTGCAGATGGGATTGAACAAGATTCAAGTTAAGAATAATCCTTAATTCACTACATGCAGTCACCTCAAATAAAATTCCCTACGCAACTAATACAAAATTCACTCTGCAAAATCATCCCAATTGAGTTTGAAACACCTTAAGGCAGCTTAAACTTGAATAAGAAGACTCAAAATCTTTCTTAAAACTCGAAACATGAAGATTATGATTGAATTTTTTTTTCTAAAACATAAAAGAAGATTATGATTGATTTCAAGGTTTAAACGATACTCTTCATTGTGATTCTATTCGTTCCTTCCACCTTTGTATGAAAGTTTAAAGTGTGAAAGCCTGAAAGGAAAAGTCTGGGCCAAAAAGTTGGTTTGAAAATATCACAGATTCATTGACAAATTTTACACCTGTTATGGAAGTTGAATTCACACATGTAAGTGAGGAATCTAAAAGGAGGGAATAAATATGTTCTACGAAAATTTGGTGAGGTATCATGTCCATTGTTGTGCTTTTCTGATTTAAAATATAAGTTAACATAAGGTTTGCCGGACAGCAAGCCCCACTTTCTTATCTTTACTCATTAAATATAAAGATGTTTTAGATTATGATTTCAATTTAATCTTTTATTATTTGGGCAATGCCACCTTGTTCTTTGTAATTGGATGAAGTCAATAATTAAGCGGTGATAGCTCCACCATTCCAGCCCCCAGTTTTGTATGAAGCTGCAAATTCTCTATTTACAATATGGATTTATCATTTAAACTTTTGATTATGCTTAATTTCGAATACTCAGCTTTGGATTTTTTTTCCCTCATGAAATTGATAACTCTTTAATTAATTGAATGCGTCTTATTATAAACAATAGTAACTAAGAGCATTCACGTCCCGTATGTAAAAAATATCATATTTTACTATCTCAAAAGCTACTTTATCAACTATACTATACAATTTTACAATACTCTCAACATCCCATATTTTATTTTTACATACAACACATTAAAATAATATAAATTACACAAAAAAAAAAAAAAAAAAAATCTCTCTCTCTCTTCTCTCTTCATCTCTGTTCTCTATATCTACATTTTTCTCTCTTTCTCATCCACCCACCACCAACCCAAACCCAGAACAACCACCCGCTAATACATGCCTTTCTGCAACTTGAAAAAAGCCTTGATTTTTTTTCTCTCCAATGCCAATCAGCCATAATCACAAAGAAAGAAAGAAAGAGCAGAGATAAAATTCAGCCACCATCCATATCAAACCCATACCCACCTCTTCCTTTAGGCACCGATCACAAAAAAAAAAAAAAAAAAAAAAACCACAGAACCCAGAAACAACAACCAGGCCACCATAACAAAAACCGCCAGACACTGGCCACAAACCACAAGAACTCAGAAAAAAACACACACAACTCCAAACCCACCACCATAAAAAAACCAAGAGAAACCCACCAATCTCCACACTACAACCCACCTGACCCACAACTCCAAACCCACCACCTGACCCACGGCCCACACAACCGATCCATTGATCCAAACCCATCACCTGGCCCACCATATTTGACTCACGGCCCAGGCTGCCACCAGATTCGACTTACGGCCCAGATCACAATCCACGCCTTTGTTTCTTACCGGTGTGGAGGCCCAACCACCAGTACAAACATATATATATATATATATATATATATAAAGAGAGAGAGAGAGAGACGAGAGACGAGAGACGAGAGACGAGAGACGAGAGAGCAAGTCACAGAAATAAAGGGAGATGAAATACTGAGATGAGGAAAGAGAGTTGAGAAAGAAAATGAGTCTGACATAGAGGAGAGAGAAAGAATAAAAGGGATTAAAAAAATAATACAATAGTCTACAGTAACTTCTACATGTAAGAGAGCACTGTAGCAAACATGTAAAAAAATTTAGGTTTACAAGTCTGGGTAATGCATCATTTTAATGGTTAAATGCTAAATATTAGTAGCATATGAGATTTAGAAGTCCCAATGTGAATGCTCTAATAATGTTTTTCTTCAATCCTACGCTTGCCACCCAAAGTGGTAATCAAAAAGAATTCTAAGCTTGCACTCTTCTTTTTAAGGGTCGTCAATGGGCCGGGTCGGGCCAGCTCTGCCCATTTTTACTTGGCCCATGGGCACAATGGGCTAGGTATAATAGGCTATTAACTAGTTAACGAGCCGGGTCGGACTAGGCTGAAAGGGCTGGGCTGAAAGAGAAAACCTCAGCCTATGATCCTGCCCCATGGGTAATGCCTATTTTGTTTTTAGTGAGTTAGGCTATCGGGTTGGGCCTAATGGGCTACCCATGGGCTTGTGTTAGCATATTATTTTATTATTTTTATAAGGAAAGAATCAATTTTTTATAAGGGAATAATCAATCAATTTTTTTAAAGGAAAAAATTAAAAAATTTAATACTTAATTACAAATTTTTTTACAACCAAATCTATTTAATTTTTTGTTTTGTTGATGGAAACCTATTTAATTTTTTTTTATTAAGGCTTTAAATAGTTTTTTTATTTTTATCTTTAATAAAAAAATGTCAAATGGTTAATTCAAATTTGTTAGACTACTAGAAAAATAAATATTTAATAAATTAAGATTAGCACAATTACTTTGAGTATCTTAGTGGTTGAGAGAGTTCTCTTAAGAAATTCCTCTATAATATCTCAAGATCAATCCTTCATACACTTCCTATATATTTTTGTTATGAATTATGAGTTATTAGGCTAGGCCAACGGGTTAGGCCAATGGGTTGGGCTACTGGGCTAGCCCGCTGGGTACCCATGGGCATAAAAACTAGCCCACGGCCTGACCCACTGGGCTAGTGGGTTACCCATGGGCCTCAATAACAACAGGCTAGGCCGCCCATTAGCCCGAAGGGCCATTAGGTTTTTGGGTGGGGCTGTGGGTTGTGGGCCGTGAGCTATTTGATGACCTTTACTTCTTCTAGTTATAGAATAAACGCGAACTCATCGATAAAGGTTTGCTAAATTCTATACTTCGTTGTGATTTGTGTCAAGTTCTCTGTTTGGTCAAAATGAACAAATACTATCGTTTTTGAAAATATTTTGTAATCTATCACTGTTTTTAAAATATGTAGGGATCTACCAGTAATTGAGAACTCGAGTTTTTCCATGGTACTTGAGTTCTATGAACTCGAATTCCATGGAAAAATTTTGCAAATTTTTTATGGAACTTGAGGAACTTGAGTTCTATAAAAAATAACACAGCAAATTTGAAGGCTATTTTACACGACAAACTCGAGTTTCACATACTCGAGTTTCAAAGGTGATAAATTGCTAAATATTTCACAAATAGTGACTGTGGGGATGAAAGGCCCAAATAAAGATATTAGGCCGCGGGCCGTGCCTGAGGATGTCAAATAGCCCGAGGACAAATAAGTACAAATGAAGGCAGCAGGTAATGTTGTTTGAGGAGCGATATCACCTCGGCCAACAGTGTGAAGGCCTAAGGTCTGACCACCCATCAAGTGCTGGGCAGCAAGCAATCATGTTTGGAATGATAAGCATTAGAAAGAGATGAAATAACAAAGAATTGAGAAATTTCTGGGAAGAAAGTTGCTGCCATCGTATTGAATACTCTACACTTAACCCTCTGGCCACATTAATGTGGAAATGATACCTGAACAATAAATTTCAGCCTTACAACTACCCACAAAGACTTCAGGAAGGTGTTGATGGGACAAGTATCAAGAAGATTTACAATTTGACCTACACGTGGAGGGCTGAGATGAAAGAGAAGAAAGGAATATAAAAGGGAAGAGCTCCATTACAGAGGGGATCATCAGAAAAACCAGGAAAAATCACTATGTAACGAAGAATTATAATTTTTGTATAAGTCTAAGAGAAATATATAAAAACATACCTTCCTCAGACTTGACCGAGGAGAACTGAAAGTTTAATTAGTGTGTAAAACTCTAATGAATGTTTAGACCCCCAATTTCAAATTAAACCAACATAAGCTTATATTCAAATAATATATGTGCAGAAAATGAAATATAAGCAATACCCAATTTTGCAAACTACTTTAACACATAATTAATCACAAACACAACAGCAATTAATGGTTAAAGATTAAGGGAAGAGAAATGTAAACACAAGGATAACACCAACATGTGTTATCGAAGAGGAAACTGAAAAACTCGGCGAAAAACCTCTCCGCCGCCCTCCAAGCGATAAAATGATCCATTAGAGAATAAAGTTGGGATACATGAATAGCAAAAAACCCTTCAAGTCTAATCTACTCGATGCACCTAAGCCCTCCAAGCTTCTTGCTTCAACAAGGTTAAGCTTAACCGTGTCTTCTCTAGCTTTCGGATCCCGCAATAAACTCCATATTGCATCCGCCATCCTTGGCATCTTCCAATGCTTCCTAAGCTTCAAAAACACTTTCAACACTTGAATGGGTGTGCGTAGTGTTTAGGTACAAATCTCCTTTCAATGGGTATAACAATGGGAGAGGGAAGGAGAAGAGACTACAAAGATTTCTCTCTAAGAATGAGTAGCTCTCTTTCTAATAAGGTGGGTGTGTTGTAGAAACCTTTTTTAGGTTTTCCTTTCAATAGGCTCCTCTTTTCGGCACATTACATTTTGTGGGTATAAGGGTATTTATAGTAGGGTATGAGATGGAATGTGAAAAGTCAGTTTTCAGCAAAATAGGGCATTTTGGCATCTCGGCCTTGCGACTGGAACTAGCCGCGAGTTTGAGTCGCGAGTTAATTGCTAGGCTAGACTGTACTTTTTGTTTTGTAGTGCTCCAGCTATCATGATCTTTCAGCTTCCTGCATGCTTCACACATGTGACACTTTGGCGACTTGCCAGTCGCGAGATCTAGTCACGAGACTCCTGTTGAATGCACACAACTTGAGTTTCTTCACACTCTCTCACACACAAACCTTACATTACTCTCACCTTAATACAGAGTTTTTATATGTTGAATTACAAGCAAATTTGGTACAGAATAAAGCCAACACATGGTTGAATAAATTCAACCTTACAAGAACTTTTCTTGTTCAAACTGTGTGTTTGTTCATTCCAATAATAACTAGCATGTTGTGATTATTATCTTCCTAACTCATTGAACGTTCAATCTTAAGCCCACTTTCTAACAAATTCATTATTTTGGGCTCATTGGGCCATTGTCCCTCTATTTGGGTTGTGGAGCAAAACGGGTCCTTACAATTAGCGTCGTCTGTGGGAATTTTGAACATTCTTGATCTTGTTCACATGGTGGGTTCAGGACCAAATCGTGAAAAAGCTGTAGGATCTCAACGATCATTTTCTTAACCTTGAACGAAGGAGAGATCGTGAAGTTAGTGCGCACACTACTCATACAAGTAGGAGTCATTCTTGGAGTGGGAGCCATGTGTCTCATGGAGAAGACACTAGAAACATGCAGTTGGAGATATATCATTTACTAAGGAAGCTATCCCGTAAGCAAAGGAGGGGGACTCCTTCAAGCTCGGAGTCTCAGTCTGATGATGATGACAGTTACAAACCCAGGTCAAGGACTCCCTCTAGTGAGTCTTTCTCTTATAATGAAGATCGCCATCATAGGCGAAGGAGCAGAAGCTCGACCCATAGGGGCTTGGAGAATAATGCTATGAGCACGGCCTTGCACCAAATTTCAAAATCATCGTTCACATGGAGGATTGAGAGGGGAAAACTTCCTTGGCGGTTTACCCAGCCAACATTTACCATGTATAATGGTAGATGAATCCAGTGGAGCATGTTAGCCATTTAACTAAAGAATGACTGTCCACTCGAAGAATGAGACCTTAATGTGCAAGGTATTTTTTTGGAAAATTTAGACCTCGGTTGATAAAATTAACAAGTTTTAAACCCAAGTTGTTAATAAGATTTATTATGAATAAACCTCGTTAAAACAAACAAACATCAATATCATGTCAATATCATGTATAGTGGAATAGTAAATAAAACAAGATATGATGACTTAGGAAAACTAATGAAATAAACTAGTTTCACTAATAAAAAACCTGGGGGGAAATCTTCTCGAAAAGCAATCCACTATAATAAAGAGAAATTTCAGATTTAGTACAAAACCTTTGTCCCTAGACTCTACAATCCCTTTGATGAACTTACAGTATAAATCTTCTATCGCTTCAGAACCTCTGAACTCTTCAATATATGAATGCCACCCTTTTTGCGTGGATCCTAATACGTGACTAACCAATGATGCACGGCTTCCAGTACGTGACTAACTCACCAACTTGAAGAAGATGTTGGCTGCAAAGTTCTTCACTTCATCAACAATGAAGATCAAGAAGCACTGTGTTACAAAACCTTAAGGCGCAAAAACGCAGTAGCTTCTTTTAGAGAGAATAAGGCACTCGGTCACTTTTGCATGTGTTCTCCTTGTATTCTCTTGTGTGACAACCTCTAAAATAAGCTCTATATATGTCTAGGATTATGAGAAAAGAAACCCTACACATACATGTCAGCATGGGCCAAAAATCATATCTGAAAATCTGAATTTCGTAATTTTCGATAAATACATCTGTCAAGCAGCTATCGAGACCTCGATAGATAGTATCTATTGAGAGCTGTCGAGACTCATTGAACCTCGATAGATAGTATCTGTTGAGAGCTGTCGGGAATATGTTCAGCTTTAATGAATAGCCCTTTTTCACTTGTTTCTTGGTCCAATCTTCATGGCTTTAATACTTAACTTGCACAACATTTTTCTTGAAGTATTAAACACATCCTAAATCTACTCAATTACAAGTAAAGTACATTTTATCAAAGGATTAGACAATTACATAAAATATGTCCTTAACAATCTCCCCCTTTGGCAATCTGTGACAAAACCACATCAAATAAATGAACATATGAAAGAAGCCATAAATCACTTAACTCATAATCAATTTTTGAATACAATAAAATTTACTCCAACACAAACTCTTGAAAAACTTTGTAAGAAGAGAGTTCATGGCATGGAAGACTTTGACAACCTGTATTTCTGAAACACTTTAAACAAAACTCATCAAGGCATCTTAGTGTGAAACAGAAATAAAAGATTGCATACATAAAGAAACATGTGTATAAAGATAGAAAAAAAACAACACATGTAGAGGTAGGTGAAGAAAAAATACATCATTATATATATATATATATATATATCAACGATAAGCACAATGTATGTAAACATGGTCACAAAACCAGTGTACAAGAAGAAGGAGGTAAGCACTCCCTTAACAAGATGAAATACATCTCCCCCTTACAAAGACGTGTATTTCTCCCCCTAATATGTAGAATTTAATATTTCAAGAAACATGTTGTTCAAGTCAAGTATTAAAGCCATAAAGATTGGACTAAGAAATAAGTGAAGAAGGGCTGTTCATTAAAGTTGGAGAGATTCCCGACAGCTCTCGACAGATACTATCTATCGAGGTCTCAATAGTTGCTTGACAGATGTATCTATCGAGAATTACGAAATTCAAATTTCTAAATCTGATTTTTGGCCCATGTTGACATGTATATGTAGGGTTTCTTTTCTCATAACCCTAGACATATATAAGGCTTATTTTAGAGATCGTCACACAAAAGAAAATAAGGAGAACACATGAAAAAGTGACCGAGTGTTTTATTCTCTCTAAAAGAAGCTACTACGTCTTTGCGCTTTAGGGTTTTGTAACACAGTGCTTCTTGATCTTCATTGTTGATGAAGTGAAGAATTTTGCAGCCAATATCTTCTTGAAGTTGGTGAGTTAGTCATATACTAGGATTCGTGCATCATTGGTTAGTCACGTTCTAAGATCCGTGCAAAAAGGTTGGCGTTTATATATTGAAGAGTTCAGAGGTTCTGAAGCGGTAGAAGGTTTCTGCTATAAGTTCATCTACAGGGATTGTAGAGTCTAGGAATAAAGGTTTTATATTAGATCTGAAACTTCTCTTTATTATAGTGGATTCCTTTTCGGGATGGTTTCCCCCCAAGTTTTTTACTGTGAAACTAGTTTGTTTCATTGGTTTTCCTAAGTCATCATATCTTGTCTTATTTATTGCTCCGTTGTACATGACATTGACATGATATTTATGTTTGTTTGTTTTAACAAGGTTTATTCATAATAAATCTAATTAACAATTTGGGTTTAAAACTTATTAATTTTATCAACCGGGGTCTAAATTTCCTAACAAGTGGTATCAGAACAAGCACACTTTCATTAGGTTTTAACCTTTGCTACGTGATCCATTGACCCCTGTTATCATGAAAACTTTTAATTGTTTTGATTTGTATGATCTTGTGTTGAATGATGATGATGATATTCAAGATGCCTATTGCAAGCTTTATAATTTTTGTATGAAATCTCTTAAATGTTCTACAAAATTAAAAGCTAATTTTAAAAAAGTCAATTTGAAAGAGATGAATTGATTGCAAAATTGGATGAAGCCAATAACTTGAATGAGAAATTTAAAAATCAAGTTTCATCTCAGGTGGGCAAATTAAGGGTTTGGAAGAGCAATTAGTTGAATCTAAAACTAAAGTTGAAAAATTAATTAGTGTCAAACTTGTTGTTAAGCCTAACTCAAAAGAAAAATGTTTTTATATTCCACCATTTAAAAGGAATAATAAAGAGCTGAAGGCTAATATTGCTAGGATAGACAAAGGTAAAAATTCTGATGTTAACGCTGAAGTTTCTAAACATATGTCTAAAACTCTTCCTAGGAAGAATAAAAATTTTAAATTTGTCCCAATTTGTCATCATTGTCATATTGTTGGTTATATTAGGCTAAATTGTCCTAAATTGAGGTCTCTGTCAACCTCTAAGATTAGACCTTATTCTCGAAAGCTGAGTAGCTCTAAAGCTACTCGTGTTTGTCACCATTGTAGTGCTTCCGGTCACACTCGTCCTAATTGTTTCAAGTTGTTTCCTCATAAGCGAGTGGCAAATAGGTCTCATCCTTTGTCTAAAGGCTCTGTACCTATTCTTAGTGAGTTATTAAATGTTTTGAGTTTTTTAAATCAATTTCAGGAAAATTCTAAACTCTTGTATGTCTTTTAGTAGACATACTAGGACACGTGCCTTTTCATCTTCATGGCCAAAGATTTGTGCTCTGTGGGTGAGAAAGGAGCCTAAGACTTAATTGTCTTTTCTATTGTCCTCTGCTTTAATTCTTTCTATCTAAAGTAAGACTTTCTTGCTTGATTTCTTATATTTTTTTGGAATTTCATGCATATGCATCTTTCTTTCATGCTTTCATATTATTTGTCTGTTTTTGTTTGGTTGTTTAATTTTTTTTTCAAAATTAAAAATAAAAGAAAAAAAATTTGAAATATACAAAAACAATGTGTGTTATGTGTACTTTGAAACTTGTGTACCTTTGATGACCACTGAAATAAAATTTTCTAAACTTTGTATCTTTTGTAGCTTAGATGAGTATCTCTATGCACAACTAAGCAAGTGAGCTTTGTGGTTTGTGTTTGTGATGAGAAAGATTAAGTAATCTCTTCTACTTAACACTAGTATCACTCTTTTTGACGGGAAGGACTAAAAAAATTCTAAGAGAAAAGTGTAAATAACCATCTCACCACTATTGCCCGCTAATCGTGAAATGACATCTGTGTGCTTCGGCATAACAAAAGTGCAATGTCAATAGCTTAACATAATTGGGTATTTCTTTTTTTCTCTCTTATATGCCCATGCATGGTTTGCTTAAAAGAAAAATATGAAAAGAAAAATTAAAGCAAAAAGAATCAAAGTGCTTTATATATGATTGTAAGCGTGTTTCTAGAAGATGTGAGAGTTATAGGGTGTACCTTCAAGGTGATAGTTCCCATCAAACAATTATGATTGTGCGTGAATTAAATTGATTTTTTCATATCTGAAATAGTTATAACATGTAGACACTTGTACAATCTTAGACACTTGTACAATCTTGTGATGCTTTTCACACACAACATGCAATATTCTTTGCTACTATTGATACATGTGCGGGTACAATGTGATTTGGTCATCACAAGGAATACATGTGTTAATATATGCTCACTAAACTGTCTTGACTTGTATTTGAAATATAAAATTGGTTAGACTCGTTTAGTGTGTGTGTGTGTGTGTTTTGGATCTAAATGCTTGACATTTTTTTCTTGTTGAGAGATGTTTTGAGAGCTTAACATGTTGTTTGGATCTTTGGTTGGGTAGCATGCTTGATTGCATTCATGTCTGTGTTTTTTTCTTCTTTGAAAAACTGTTTTTGCCTATCTTGATAGCTTTTCGACAGCTCTCGACAGATTGCTATCTATTGAGCTCATTTTTCTTCTTGTCTTGACAGAAGTTAACGCAATCTTGATTGATCGAGCATTTTGGACTTTGTCTCGATAGCTTCTCGACAAATTCTCGATTCATCAAGAAACTTTCTGTCTGGCCGATAGATCCTCGACAGATTCTCGATCCATTAAGGTTGGCTTTTGCTCGATAGCTGCTCGACAGCTTTTCAATCTGTCGAGATCCTCTTGCATGCATTGTTTATCACATGTTTTGTATCTTTCTATTATCTTGTCATCCATAACATCTTGTTTGATCACATTCATGCATTTATATGGATTCCTTGTTCCCCTTGATCATCCTTAATCATCTTTATGTTTTTTGGGTGAAGTTTTCTAGCTTCTTGTACCCTTTATCAATCATGACAAAAAGGGGAAGAAATTATGGAGAAAATGGGGTTTCTTTTAAAGATTCTACATGTTAGGGGGAAAAATACATGCCTTTGTAAGGGGCAGATGTGTTTCATCCTGTTTGGGGGAGTGCTAACCTTCTTCTTCTTGTACACCAGTCTTGTAATCATGTTTACATACATTATGCTTATCTTTGATATATATATATATATATATATGATGTATGTCTTCTTCATCTACCTCTACATGTGTTATTTCTTTTCTATCTTTATACATGTTTCTTTATGTATACAATCTTTTATTTCTGTTTCACACTAAGATGCCTTGATGAGTTTTGTTTAAAGTGTTTCAGAAATACAGGTTGTTAAAGTCTTCCATGCCATGAACTCTCTTCTTGCAAAGTTTTTCAAAAGTTTGTGTAGGTAGATTTTATTAGATTCAAAAATTGATTATGAGTTGAGTGATTTATGACTTTTCTCATATGTTCATTTTATTTTATTTTATTGTAGTTTGTCACGGATTGCCAAAGGGGGAGATTGTTAATGACATATTTTATGTAATTGGCTAATCCTTTGACAAAATGCACTTTACTTGTAATTGGGTAGATCTAGGATGTGTTTAATACTTTAAGAAACATGTTGTTCAAGTTAAGTATTAAAGCCATGAAGATTGGACCAAGAAACAAGTGAAGTAGGACTATTCATTAAAGTTGGATAGATTCCCATCTAGTTTAGGGTTAGTGGCGATGAGATGGTTTGATGGGTTGGAGGAAGGATCAATTAGCTCCTTTCAAGAGCTTATCAGGGCCTTTGGGACCTGATTTGTCACTTGTAGTAGGGTTCCTCGTCCCTTGGACTCCTTGCTGTGTTTGGCTATACGAGAGTGAGAGACCCTAAAGACATACTTAGATAGGTATTGGGAGATGTTTAATGAGATAGATGAAAATTTTGATGATTTAGAAATAAGGACGTTTAAGGTTGGCCTACCTACTGAGCATGATTTGAGGAAGTCTTTGACTAGGAAGCCTGCCCGAAGTGTGCGTTAGCTAATGGACCAAATTGATGAGTATAAATGGGTTAAGGAGGATCAGCAGCAAGGAAAGGGGAAGGCGAAGGTAATTCCTCAAGACCGAAGAGATTTTAGACTAAAGAGGTATAACAACAATCGGCCCAGGAGAGATTTTGTTGGACATACTGGGCATGCTACTGCCCAGATAGTTAACACAGTGTTCAAGGAGCATGTACACCAAATCCTGGAGAAGATAAAGAATGAGCCATACTTTAAATGGCCAAATAAGATGGGAGGAGACCCCAAAAAGCAAAATCAAAGTCTTCATTGCTAGTACCATCAGGATCGATGACACATTATAGAAGATTGTAGGACTTTACGTGATTACCTGGAACAGCTAGTCAAAATTGGGAAGTTGAAGCAATTCCTGTATTACAGTGTGCAAGGGGCATGTACACCAAATCCTGGAGAAGATAAAGAATGAGTCATACTTTACATGTACACCAAATAAGATGGGAGGAGACCCCAAGAAGCGAAATCAAAGTCTTCATTGCTAGTACCATCAGGATCGATGACACATTATAGAAGATTGTAGGACTTTACGTGATTACCTGGAACAGCTAGTCAAAATTGGGAAGTTGAAGCAATTCCTGTATTAGCCCATTGGACAGGGGAGCCAGGTCGGATCGACATAACCCTTGGGGACGATCAGTGTTATTCTTGCTGCCCCAGGTCTGACTAGGTCATATCCATCATGGGTTATGTCCATAGCAAGGTTTCACGGTGAGGATTTGATCCCTAATTCTAAGAGGGGGAAGAATGGAAGTCCGAGCAGCTTTAAGCTTTTCTGTCGAGGATAAAGTTGGAACTTTTCAGCCACATGACGATGCCTTGGTGGTTACCCTCCAGATAAGGGGGGTATGATGTGAAAAGAGTCTTGGTGGATCAGGGCAGTGGCCTAGAGATCATTTACCTTGACCTGTACAAGGAGCTTAAGTTAAAGCTCGAGGATTTGGTTAGCTATGATTCCCCTCTGGTGGGGTTTGATGGGAAGAGAGTTATCCCAAGGGCCAAATCAGACTGCTTGTTCAAGCTAGGTCAAAAGTCTTGGAGATAGATTTTATCGTGGTGGATGCATATTCCCCCTATACTGCTATCATGACAAGACCTTGGCTTCATGCCATGGGGGCTGTTTCTTCCACCTTGCACTTAAAAGTGAAGTATCCCTTAGAGGACCAGGTCGAGGAGCTGATTGGAAGTCAGGTTATGGCCAGACAGTGTTTAGTTGTGGCAATTAGACATCAATCTGAGGGTGAATCATCGCCCTTGCAGAAAGGGATTTATAGCAACTAAAGGAAACAATAATGTCCTCGGATGCTGTGGCAGAGGGGGCAAGGAGCGAAGAGTTGGAAAAAATCACTATTGATAATAATGATGAAAAGTATTTTCAAGTGAGAATTTAGCTGCCTCTTCGAGAGAAGGAAGAGCTGGTTGCATTCCTCAGGAGGAATGTTGATGTGTTTGCATGGATTGCTTATGAAGCTCCCGAAGTGGATCTAAATTTCATTTGTCATTATCAAAATGTTAATTCATCTGTCGTCCCTAAGAAATAACCACCTTGGCGCTCTTTTAAAGAACATTCCAATGCTGTCAAAGAAGAGGTGGTGAAGCTTAAACACGCAGGGGCAATAAAAGAAGTTTTTTACCTAGAATGGTTGGCTAACGTGGTGGTAGTAAAAGAGAAGAATAAGAAATGGTGAGTGTGTGTGGATTTCATAGATCAACAAAGCTTGTCCCAAGGACTCCTTCCCAATACTTCGGATGGACTAGTTAGTGGACGCGACGGTTGGTCATCCTCAGATGAACTTTCTAGATGCCTTTCAGAGGTACCATTAGATACCATTAGCCTTGGCCGACCAAGAGAAGACTGCCTTTGTAACGCCTACTGGGAATTATCATTACAAGGTAATGCCTTTGGATTGAAAATGCTGGGTCTACTTACCAGAGGATGATGACTAGAATGTTTGAACTCCAGCTTGGCAAGAATATTGAAGTTTATATAGATGACATGGTGATGAAAAGCAAAGCAGAGTTAGAGCATATGAGTGACCTTGAAAGTATTTTTGAGGTGTTGAGAAAGCATAAGTTACACCTTAATGCTTCTAAATGTTCCTTTGGCATCAGTTCAGGCAGATTTTTGGGTTACATGGTCACCCATCGAGGAATTGAAGTTAGCCCTGATCAGATTAAGGCAATCAATGATTTACAACCTCCTCGGAATCCCAAAGAGGTCCAAAAAGTTGACAGGAATGACTGCAGCCTTGAATAGATTTATCTCTCGATTCACAGACAGATGTAGGCCTTTCTTCCAGCTTTTGCACAAGTGGAAAGGGTTTAAGTGGAATGAAGAGTATGCCCTAGCTTTTTAGCAATTGAAGAACTACTTTCCTTGGCCACTTATTATGTCCAGACCAGAGGAGGAAAAGGTCCTTTTCGCCTACATTGCTGTGGCTTCCCACGCAGTTAGTCTAGTGTTGGTAAGGGTAGAGAATGGAGTACAGCGGCTAGTCTACTATTTGAGTAAGTCACTGCATGAAGCAGAAGTTCATTATTTACCCCTAGAGAAAGCTATTTTGGCAGTGGTGTATGCTACGCGAAAACTCCTCCATTACTTTCAAGCTCATACAGTTGTGGTTTTAACTCAACTCCCTCTGCAATCGTTACTTCGAAAGATTGATTATACAGGGAGAATTGCCAAGTGGGGGATGACTTTGGGGGCATTTGACATCAAGTATATGCCTTAGACTTCCATTAAAGGGTAAGTTCTTGCAGATTTGGTGGCAGAGTTTACTGAGTCTCTAGTAGAGGTAGAAGATAAGGGACATAACTCAGAAGGGAAGCAAGTTAAGGCAATTTCTCTACAAGGGCTCTCATCCTGGAAGTTATATGTTGATGGTGTGGCAAATCAAAGGGGATCTAGAATAGGGCTAGTTGTAGTGTCCCTGAACAAGATCACCATTAAGAAATCTTTAAGGTTAGGCTTCTCGGTCATGAACAATGAAGCCGAGTATGAGGCTTTACTAATAGGGATTGTTATAGTTCATAAGATGGGAGGAAAGGTTGTTGAAGTGTTCTCAGATTCAAGGTTGGTTGTAGGACAAGTAAAGGCAGAGTTAGAGGCTAGAGATTTGAGAATGCAAGGGTATTTGAATCTTTCACCATACAATAAATTCCAAGAAGCAGGAATACACATGATGATTCCTTAGCAACTTTGGCAACCTCTTCTGGACAAGTCCTACCTCGGGTTATCCTTATTGAAGACCTGCATAAGCCTACCTAGGAGAAGAAGGATAAAGTCCAAGTTCACCAGATCATGGTCAGACTTAGTTGGATAGACCCTTTGGTCCTATTTTTCAAGGAAGGTGTTTTGCCTAATGAAAAGGGAGAGGCAAAAAAGATACGGAGGAAAGCTCATCGTTTTTAGTTGTTCGAGGAGCAAAAGTTATACAAGCGATCTTTCTCAGGACCATATTTGCTTTGTGTTCATCCTGAGGTAGTGGAGCTACTTTTAGAAGAGTTGCATAAGGGAATATATGGAAGTCATACAGGGGGTAGGTCATTATCACATGGAGCCCTTACTCAAGGGTATTGGTGGCCAAGTATGCAAAAAGAGGCACAAGAGTATGTAAAAAAGTGTGATCAATGCCAGAGATTTGCACCGAACATTCATCAGCCTAGGGGTGTGCTTAATCCTCTGTCTAGTCCATGGTCATTTGCTCAGTGGGGCCTGGATATTGTAGGACCATTTCCTAAAGCTGTGGGAAACCGAAGATGGCTTCTAGTCGAAACTGATTACTTCACGAAGTGGGTGGAAGCTAAGCCATTATCCAATATTAGGGACCTCGATGCAAAAAAGTTTGTGTGGAAAAACATTGTTACTCAGTTTGGGATTCTTCACACCCTCATCTCGGATAATGGGCCCAATTTGATTGTAAAGCCTTCAGGAGGTACTGTTGTAAATTGGACATTCGGAACAGATTTTCAACTCCAGCTTATCCACAAGTAAATGGTCAAGCTGAAGCAGTCAATAAAGTTATAGTGAATGGGCCTAAGAAGAGGTTGGACGAGGCAAAAGGTAGATAGGTGGAAGAGCTACCACATGTCCTTTGGACATATCGTACTACTTCCCGTCAGTCAACCGGGGAAACACCCTTTTCCATGACTTATGGGTCTGAGGCTGTGATCCCTTTAGAGCCTGGGTTTCTAACACTAAAGATAAGCTTGTTCACCCTAGACAACAATGAAAAATTATTGGAGAGAAGCCTAGATTTGGTTGATAAATGAAGAGAAGCTGTCATGGTTCAATTGGCATATTATCAGCAGAAGCTTAAGCAGGGGTATGATATAGGTGTGAGGGAGAGGCCATTAGCACTAGGTGATTTGGTATTGAGAAAGGTTGTGGGTATTGCAAAGAACCCATCATGGGAAAATCTAGGGCCCAACTGGGAGGAACCATATCACATCACCTCGGTGGCTGGTATAGGTGCTTACTTTTTGAAAGACTAAGATGAAAATGTTATACCATGACCATAGAATGTAAATAATCTACGAAGGTATTACTATTAATGAAAGGCAATCCTGTCATCTTTTGTTTCTACTATTATGTGTTATGCCTCCTATTCATTTAAGTATTAAACAGAACCTTGATTATGTTTGGGTTCCTCGAACCTCATACCTTGGATAAATTAACACCCCTTATTTATCTAAGTATTAAACAGAACCTCGGTCATACTTGGTTCCTCGGACCACATACCTTGGGTAAATTAATACTTTCAATTACTTATCTAAGTGTTAAACAGAACCTTAGTCATGCCTGGTTCCTCGGACCACATTCCTTGGGTAAATAAATACTTTCAACTATTTATCTAGGTGTTAAACAGAACCTTGGTTATGTTTGGGTTCCTCGAACCTCATACCTTGGGTAAATTAACACCCCTTATTTATCTAAGTATTAAACAAAACCTGGTCGTGCCTGATTCCTTAGACCACATACCTTAGGTAAATTAAGACTTTCAACTATTTATCTAAGTGTTAAACAGAACCTTGGTTATGCTTGGATTCCTTGAACCTCATACCTCGGGTAAATTAACACCCCTTATTTATTTAAGTGTTAAACAAAACCTCGGTTATTCCTGGTTCCTCATACTATATACCTTGAGTAAATTAATACTTTCAACTATTTATCTAAGTGTTAAACAGAACCTTGGTTATGTTTGGGTTCCTCGAACCTCATACCTCGGGTAAATTAACACCCCTTATTTATCTAAGTGTTAAACAGAACTTTGATCTTGCCTGGTTTCTCAGACCACATACCTTGGGTAAATTAATATTTTCAACTATTTATCTAAGTGTTAAACAGAACCTTGGTTATGTTTGGGTTCCTCGGACCTCATATCTCAGGTAAATTAACACCCCTTATTGCTTTAAGTGTTAAGTGAAACTTTAGTCATATTTGATTCCTCGGACTACATGTCACATTTATTTTTATGAATGGAGCCTTAATTCATATGTAATCTTTTAAGCTAAATGTCTTAGGTACACAAATTCTATATCTAAGTTAAGTTGTAAATTATCAGTGGCTTGGAAATTAATTTATTAGATTGCTAATCTTATGGGTGTTGAACTGTCAAATTAATAGTTGCATAGGTATCCGTCAAAATTAAGGGCAATGCAATGCTTTAATTGGAAAAGGTTATAAATTGAGCTTACAGCAATTAAACTATGTTCAATAATGGAATAACATTTTGCTTAACATAAACATGCTGAGAATACAAAGAAACTTGGCACTTTTCATTAGATAAAGCCTTGAAAAGGAAAAAAGAGTACATGTTAAAAAAAGAAAAAAAAAAGTGCACACAAAAGGAATACATTTAAATTAAAAAAAAAGAGTATAATTAAATTCCTAGGTAGTTTTAGGAGGAGGAGGGTTGGCCTTCGCTGCAATCTGGGTAGGAGCCTCGGGCACTGTTGCTTGAGCTGCACCCTTGCCCTTGGGATCCTCCTTGGTGGTGAAGGGAAGTGTGGCAAGTACCAGTACTTGGTCTCGGGATGCTCCCTTCTCCTTGGAAGAGTCCTTAGGCGCAGGTGGGAACTTGGCTAGCTTAGGAGCTTTCTCCTTAGCAGGCTCCTTATCCTTCTCCAAAACACCTGCTCTGTCATCCTCTTTGGAAGGGACAGTTGGGGCTGGAAGGGCAATGGCAGGAGCAGCCTGATTGGACACATGTGCCATGGGAGCAGCTTCAGCTCGGAGGCTGGAGGGGCCTGCTACATAAGGGGCTGAAGGGTAAAAGGCATTTTCTGCCTTCCTTAATATTGAAGAAGCATCCACTTCAGCTTGGTTCAGTGCTTCATTCCACACTTGGAGGCAGTAGCCTCTGCAGACTCCAGTGACTTGGGCCCTGAGGTTCTCCTCAGTCTCCTTTACCTTGATATTGTAGCCTTCCTGCTCGGCCTTGTCTACAGCCTCCTCTGCCTTTTCTAGTTTCTTCTTCAGAGCACCTATCTTCTCTTTGGCGATGGTTAGCTGATCCTTAACCTTGCGTAATTGTTGGCGCTGGTCCTCGGACTGCCTCTCAAGTGCCCTGGGAGCAGCTTCAGCTCGGGAGCTAGAGGGGCCTGCTACACGAAGGGCTGAAGGTTAAAAGGCATTTTCTACCCTTCTTAGTGTTGAAGAAGCATCCACCCCAGCTTGGTTTAGTGCTTCATTCCACACTTAGAGGTAATAGCCTCTGCAGACTCTAGTGACCTGGGCCCCGAGGTTTTCCTCAGTCTCCCTTACCTCGATATCGTAGCCCTCCTGCTCGGCCTTGTTTATAGCCTCCTGCGCCTTCTTTAGTTTCTTCCTCGGAGCACCTATCTGCTATTTGATGATGGTCCACTGATCCTTAACCTTGCGCAATTGTTGGCACTGGTCCTTGGCCTACCTCTCAGCCCCAGCCAGAACGGCCTCCGCATTTTTCCTGTCCCTATTTGCCTCAGTCAGTTTGACATTGAGGTCTTTAATCCGCTGCTCGGCCATAGTGAATGCCTCAAAGATAGCAATGTGCCATCCTTTTTCCAACTTCATTTGCTTGTAGGCATCATCTACCCATTCTTTGGCGATGTGCGTTGTTTGGATCGCCTTCAAAAAAGAAAAGAGAGAAGTTAAGATAAAATAGCATGAATACTTAGTAAAAGAAATGAATAAAAAAAAACTTACCATAGCCAAATCCCTTTTCAGGGTTAGAAACACTTCATGTTTCTTTAACATCCTCAAGTCAACCATGTCTTGAGGTAATAGTAGTGGTTGCTCCAAGGCATTGGCCAAATAGCCTGCCTTCCCCTTCTGGAAATCTCTAATGGCGGAGTCCAGAGGAAGAGAAGTTCCATCCAATATCAAGGGGGGGTCCTAGATTTGGGCCATGGGGCGACAATTAGGCCCCCTATCTATAATTGCCCCCTTACTTGAGGACTTCTTTTGTGCCCTTTTAACTATTTTGGCCCCTTTTCTGGGGCTCGAGCTCTTTGGAGGGGATGACCTCCCTCCTCAACCATGCCCTTGCCTTTCCTGTCCCATTTTCTTTTCTTGTCTACAGGCTTAGGTGGAGAAGTATGGACGGGGAAGGGAGTTGGGGGTAGGGTCTAGATGGCCACCTCTGGAACAAATCACCCAACATGTGACTCTAAGAGCTCAAGAAGGCTGGTCTTCTGTTTGCATTAAAGCACCATGGTTGAAGGTATGGTTGAAGGTACGCTTGGCAGATTCTGACTGGCACTTACTTGAGTGGAGGGCAACTGGGAGAAAGGGACGAGGGGGGATCTTGCTGGTGAAGACTGGTCAAAGATTCCGAAGTCCTCATCAGTGTCCTCGCTGGAATCCACAACCTCTACTATTCTGGGGGCTTCTTCCTCTAGAACTGGATTTAAAGAAGTCGCCTTTTCCTCGGGAGCTCATTGAGTAGGTAGCTCTATTGGTTGAGTGCCTGCAGGAGGAAGACCAAAAAGGAAGTCGGGCACTGCAATGTTGATTTGGTGTAGCCGAGGATCTTTTTCTTTTATCACGTACTTAGGGGCCTGAAAGTTGGTGGAGATGGGATTGTATCTGAGTATGAGATGTGTTGCTCGCAGCTCTCTATCGGAGTGGACGAAGATCTCGCACTGAAGTATCCTTGTCAGGTCAGGCTTGTTAATGAGATTAAGATTGGGAGCGTTAAAGTGCTTATTAGCAAAAATTTCAAAAACGAAATCATCATTAGAGCGGGAAATCGTTGAACAAAGAGAAATAAACTTACAAACTACAGAGAGAGGAACAAGAAATTATTATTGACAAATGGAAAACATTAGAACAGTGATCCTAAACCTAGGTACCCCACCTGGTTTCCCGTTTCGTGTAGGGCAATGAAGTCCATCATGCCATTCCCCCGAGACAATCCGGAAGTCTTGGTCCATACCATTGTTAGTATTCGGGGGAGACATGATATGAGCCTGACTTTAGGGACCATAGTTTTGAGGTAATATCCCTAGCTTTTGAGGTGCTGACAATTATACACTCAATTAACATCATGATGGGTAAGGTTTACACCCATCTTCTTGTTAAGGGCGTCTATGATACCTAGAATCCTAAACATGTTTGGGGCACACTAGGTCAGACAGATTCGGTGGACAATCAAAAAATCCTTTGTTACTCTACCCATAGGGATCCTCATCCCTCCCTATATGAAAGCAATTATGGGGATTACTACCTCCCCCTTTGATCTCCTAGCATGCCATTCCCCTTGAAGGCAATGCCGGATCGAAACTCCAGCTAGTATGTTGTAATGGACCTTAAAATTTTTTATGCCCTTTAGGGTATCTACCAAGTTAGCAAACCTACCCATTAGAGACGTGAGTGGGGTTAATAAGAGAGTAAGGTGTAAATTAGAGGGCCGAGGAAGAAAAGGTCCTAAAAATTAGAAGGAAGGCCAAAGGTTACTTACGAAAGTATGGAAAGGCACCTCGGACTGATTCTTGAGAGTTGAAGATTCAAAAAGTTGGACATCCGGATTCTTCGAGCAACATATATAGGGGTGGGAAAAGTAAGCAAGAGAGTCCCCGCTCAAATCCCCATGGAAAAGTCTCCACCATAGGATCTTCATCACACCGCAGAATGTGGGGGACAGGGCACCATATGGATTAAATGTTGAAGCGTCCCAGATACCAAAGCATCAGGAGTGTGCTCCTTTGTAGGTGAAAAGACATCTACTCATGAGGAAATAACGTAAGTGTGGGAGATACAACTTCCTAAAATTGAAATCCCAATTTTCCCCAAGGAGAGCAATAGTAGAATATCGAGGGGCTATTGTGGGAATGAAAGGCCCAAGTAAGGATATTGGGCCGTGGGCTGCGCCCGAGGACGTTAAATAGCCTGAGAATAGATAAGTACAAACGAAGGCAGATAGATATTGGGTCGAGGAAGAGGTTAGGTCATGATGAGTAGGTAACGTTGTCAGAGGAGCGATATCACCTCGGCCAACAATGTGGAGGCCTAAGGTCCGACCACCCATCAAGTGCTAGGCAGCAGGCAATCGTGCTTGGAAGGGTAAGCATTAGAAAGAGATGAGATAACAGAGAATTGAGAAATATCTGGGAAGAAAGCTGCTACTACCGCATTCAATGCTCTGCATTTAACCTCCTGGCCACATTCATGTGGAAGTGATACCTGAACAGTAATTTTCAGCCTTACAGCTACCCGTAAAAACTTTAGAAAGGTGCTGATGGGACAAGTATCAAGAAGATTTACAATCAAACTTACACGTGGAGGGCTAAGATGAAAGAGAAGGAGTGAATATAAAAGGGAAGAGCTCCATTACAGAGGGGATCATCATAAAAACCAGGAAAAATCACTGTGTAACGAAGAACTGTAATTTTTGTATAAGTCTAAGAGAAATATATAAGAACATACCTTCCTCGGACTTGATCAATGAGAACTTTTCTTGTTCAAACTATGTGTTTGTTCATTCCAATAATAACTAGCTTATTGTGATCATTATCTTCCTAACTCATTGAACGCTTAGTTTCAAGCCCACTTTCTAACAAATTCATTATTTTTGGCTAATTGGGCCATTGTCCATTCATTTGGGCCGTGGAGCAAAACATGTTCTTATAATGATAGATCCATACATATTTTTTTAAACAGTGGTATTTGGCCGTTTTTGCCCTCTAATCTTTAGCCAACATACTGCCTACGGCTACACGTGCATTCCTTTGTTTTGTTTACATCCAAGTTGGACCTTGTTTGTTTGGTAGCCCTTTCCACTAATATATCTTTTTCTGAAGTTTCTAAAAAAAAAAAAAGATATATCTTTTTCTGAAAATTGTGTTTGTTTATCTTCGAGGGTAAAGACCAAAAAAAAAGTTAAAAATCTCGTCGGTATAACGTTAACACGTCCTTCCCCATTTCAGAAACGTTGATCACTCCCGCTTTACCCAAATTCCTTCTCAACCACACCCATCTCCACTTCCTCTTCCACTTTCACACGTCTGTCAAAGCCGGAGTACAATCCTATATCCTTTCCTCTATTCCAAGCGCGTCTGTAAATCAAGCGCGTGCACCTCCTCACCTACAACTAAGATCTAAACCCTCCACACCTCATTTCTAAACTTTACTAACTACACCACCACCTTACTCCATCTCTGTCTCTCTCTCAGCTATGGCAAAGTTTCCAAAATCACAACCCAAACTTGTCCCACTTCTCCTCCTCCTCCTCTTCTTGTTCTCACTGCGCCACTCCTCCGCCGCTTACTCCATCGGCGTCAACTATGGCACCGTCGCCAACAACCTCCCACCGCCTTCCCAAGTGGCCAACTTCCTCAAAACCCAAACCAACATCGACCGCGTCAAGATCTTCGACGCCAACCCTGACATCCTCAAAGCCTTTGCCAACACCAACATCTCTCTCACCGTCACCGTCGGAAACGGCGACATTCCAGCCCTTGCCAAACTCCCCGCCGCCCAGTCCTGGGTGGCCAATAATATCCTCCCTTTTCACCCTCAAACCAAAATCAACATCATCGCTGTTGGTAACGAAATCCTCGCCACGTCAGATAAGAGCTTAATCGCTCACCTTTTGCCCGCCATGAAAGCTTTGAAGTCAGCCTTGGACTTAGCAAAAGTGACTGATATTCATGTTTCCTCGCCACACTCGCTTGGGATTTTGTCATCTTCGGAGCCACCGAGTTCGGGTCGGTTCAGGCGCGGGTACGACAAGCTTATATTCGCTCCGATTCTCGATTTCCACAGGCAAACCAAGTCACCTTTCTTGGTCAACCCGTACCCGTTCTTCGGCTTCACAGCACGGACTTTAAACTACGCGCTGTTCAAACCGAACGGTGGCGTTTTCGACAACGTCACGGGTTTGAACTACACCAACATGTTCGATGCGCAGCTTGACGCTGTTTACTCGGCGATGAAGAAGGTTGGATATGGTGACGTGGACATTGTCGTTGCTGAAACCGGGTGGCCCTCTGTGGGTGACCCGACCCAACCCGATGTAAACTTGGCCAACGCGTTGTCTTATAATGGGAACCTCGTGAAACACGTGAATTCTGGGAAAGGAACTCCGTTGATGCCAAACAGGACCTTTCCGACTTACATTTTCGCTTTGTTCAACGAGAACCTTAAACCCAGCACCTCGGAGCGGAATTACGGGCTGTTCAACCCGGATTTGACTCCGGTTTACGACGTGGGCATTTTAAGGAATAAGCAGGTAACTTTGTTTAATTATCAGTTATTAAATAATTAATATTCTTTTCTTTGCCTCTCATAAAAATAATTAATATTGTTCGGACATTTTTGGGATTCAATAGTATTTTTTTAATTTAATTCCATTGTTATTGCCTTTTAAAAATCTTTAAAAGCTTGCCTTTTACCATACCCGGTAAGCTGGTGAGTCAGTTGGATTCGTAAAGCATCAATGGTTAGCAATTTAGAAGATATATTGAAAAGTATGGGCACATTTATCGAATACTAGCTGTTTGTCTATAAAGACGGTGCAGTCCTACTTTTTCATTTGACTAATCTAACTCTTAACCTGATCACACTGTGCCATATGGCCATGCTAACTATTGCACGTTTTTTTTTTTTAATTATTATTCTGATATCTGACGACTCTTGTCGGCTTTTACGTAAATTCATAGACATCTTTTGTGGAAAACAGGATGTACTCAGCTTTACATTCCGAATATTGACCAAACTAGCCGTAATCGGTTCCATATTTAACCTTTTACTATGCTAAAAAATATGGTATTTTTTTAAGGGGCATTTCGGTCACAGAAATTGTTTCTGACACCCTTAGATTTAATCAATCGCAATACACATGGGGCATTCATCACTATTTAATGTTAATAGATCTTGGAACTAAATACAGTAATTTAATCGTGACCGTCAATTGGTCAATGTGTGCAGGCATTGGGTCCCAGTCCTACACCTGGTAATGCATCAGGGCCATCATCATCAGGTGGTGTTCCAGAGGGGAATACTACTACATCTACGTCAACATGGTGTGTGCCTAAATCAGACGCTAGCGATGAGGCGCTCCAAGCGAACATAGACTACGTGTGCAGCACAGGAGTGGACTGTAAGCCAATACAAGATGGTGGGCCCTGCTTTAATCCAAACACTGTGAGATCACACGCTTCCTACGCTATGAATGCTTACTATCAAACCTCTGGTCGCCACCAATTCGACTGTGATTTCAACAACACTGGTGTTATCTCCTACACTGACCCCAGTAAGATTTTACTCTACACCTAACCCCTTCAAATTTATGTGTAATTAAAGAGTAATAACAAATTTGGTTGAATCTAATTGAATTCAATTAAGGCTCTTAAAAGTGCAATCATGGATGGATTTAATTGAATTTAATTGAGGCTAGGATCCTAAGTAGCCGTAGCTAGGTTATGGACATATTTTAAAGGTACAAAATGCATATCAATGGTTAGTAAAATTAAAAAAAAAATATATATATATATATATATGTATGTATCAGATAATTGAACGTTAACACATCGAATTTAGAAGTTAACAAAAATTGAATTCCTTGAAAAGCTAATGTTGTGTTTGGGTGGGCAGGTTATGAAGCTTGTACGTACAGTTTCCAAGTGAAAAAGTTGGAGAGCTCGTTTGCTGGTGGCTCGTTGAAACGTTGTTCCATGGTAAAAATATTTGTTGTATTAGCTTGCTACATGATACAACACTCTTTGACTTTCTAATTTACTGGTTTCTCATTATTGTAATGTGCGTTAAATTTGTTTTGTGCGTGGGGTTGGTAAGGTTAGCCTTTTTGGGGTCCAACGGTTGGGCGCATGGGAGAATTAAATTATTGCGCCAATTATGTTGTTTAGAATTTATTTAATATTTAGTCTATCAAGAGATCCTGTGTGTATAGTAAATATTTTTTTTAAAAAAATCTTGCATTGAATGTCTTTCTCTTTCATTCATTTTAGAGTAACCCTATAATATAATTTTTGTCAAAACTTATCCACGGACAAATTATACATTGCGGAGTCGTGGTCCTAGCATTTTTTTTTTCTTTTTATTTTTCCTTTACTCTAAAGTTTAAACGGTACCGAAAGTGAACTTCGGATCTTATAAAAAGAAAAAGAAAAAAAAGTTTACGTTGGAGAGGCGATGGACTATGCATTTAATTAGATGGAAAGTGAACGTTGGGATGTCCTTTTTCATTTCTTTATATATAAGAAGCTAAACTCAAATTCAAATTTTGTTGTTTTGTCCTGAACTCCTAATGACAAGTGGATTAAACTAAAGACGAGCAAAAGCGATAGCTGCCAAACTACAAAAGAGCCAAGCCAGCCTGCAAGGCAAAACACAACACAAATACTACATTACTCTGGACTTACGCTAAGCCTGTCTGCTACAACATGACTCACATATTTTTCCCTCTATTAGTTTAGGCCGAATTCTCATAATTGGCAAAATAGGCTCATGGGATGCTTGTGCATTTTTGAGTTGATCAATTATCGTGCCAGGCCTGGGCTAGGTAAATTCGAGGCTAAACTCTAAATTGGCCCAAACTTTGACTTAACTAATAACTTAATCTGATTGCTCTTACATGTAAAACCAGAATGACAAATCAATCACTTAGTGGAACTCGAATATAATACCTCAATCTCTACCTTGTTCTTAAAAGAAGTGCCAATCGAACTAGCTGGAATTCATTGGCTTGCCATACGAACTTTTAATTGTTAAAGAGTTGGGGAAAAACTGAATGTTTGATTGCATAACTTGAGTCAGTAATTGCTCAGTGATACCTGCTTTGCTAGGCAAGTATAGCGTTGATGAGCGCAAAGTACTGCTAAACTTTTCAATATTACATTGAGTAATTGCTTTGTTGAAAATTGATCCAAATTCGTAATTAGATTTTGATGTGGGTTTCCATAGCATGGAAGGAAAGGATTTTCTTGATGTGGAAAACAAAGAATCCCCATAATATGGAAGAAAAAAAAGGTTTTGTTTATTTTTTAAAAAATTTTATTTTATTGAAGTAGCAATTGGGTATTCGTTGTCTATTAAGGAATAGAATTAAAGCCTTATAAATAGACATGGTTGCAAAAGAATTTTGGTGGTTTTTGCCCAAGGATTTTCCCACATGGAGAGAGGAAAAGACTGTTAGAAAAACCTGTAGTGGGTTTCTTCACAGAATAAGTAGGTAGATTTTTGGAATTAAAAGACTACATGTGGTTGTTTGCTTTGTAAGTGTATTGGGGTTTTGAGAGTGTGAGTTAATGCATGTGAAAGTCTAAGTAATAAAGTATAAGAATCTTCCTACATGGGAAGCCTTGGTAGCTTTTGCCCAGGGATCTTTCCACATGGGGAGAGGAGAAGACTCTTAGCAAAACCTATAGAGGGTTTCTTAAAAAGTAATTTGGTAGATTTTTGGAGTTAAAAGACCACCTGTGGTTGTTTTGCTTTGTAGGTGTATTGGGGTTTTGAGAGTGTGAGTTTATGTATGTAAAAGTTTGAAAGGCTATATATTAAACTGTAAATAATAAAGTACAAGGATCCTCCCACATGAGAATCCTTGGTGGCTTTTGCCCAAGGATCTTTCCACATGGGGAGAGGAGAACACTCTTAGAAAAACCTGTAGTGGGTTTCTTTAAAAAGTAATTGGGTAGATTTTTGGAGTTAAAAAATTACCTATGGTTATTTGCTTTGTAGGTGTATTGTGGTTTTGGGAGTGCGAGTTTATGCATCTGAAAGTATGAAATGCTATATATTAAACATTAAGTAATAAAGTACAGTATAAGAATCTTCTTACATGGGAATCCTTGGTGGCTTTTGCCCAAGGATCTTTCCACATGGGGAGAGGAGAAGACTCTTAGTAAAACCTGTAGAGGGTTTCTTTAAAAAATAATTTGGTAGATTTTTGGAGTTAAAAGATCACCTGTGGTTGTTTTGCTTTATAGGTGTATTGTAGTTTTGAGAGTGTGAGTTTATACATGTAAAAGTCTGAAAGGCTATATATTAAACTGTAAATAATAAAGTACAAGGATCCTCCCACATGGAAATCCTTGGTGGCTTTTGCCCAAGGATCTTTCCACATGGGGAGAGGAGAAGACTCTTAGAAAAACTTGTAGTGGGTTTCTTTAAAAAGTAATTGGGTAGATTTTTGGAGTTAAAAAATTACCTATGGTTGTTTGCTTTGTAGGTGTATTGGGGTTTTGGAAGTGTGGGTTTATGTATCTGAAAGTATGAAATGCTATATATTAAACTTTTAAGTAATAAAGTACAAAGATCTGCCTTATATATAGGTAAACAAGGTATGTTGTACAAGTAATTTGCACTTTGAGACAAAGTCCATTGGGCTTATATTCTAACAATGCATGTGATGTTAGTGAGGTTTGATTATGTGTGGTTGTAATTCATATCATTGATAATGGTTTTTGGTTAGTGTTGCTTGTGGATGTAGGCATGAAGTTAGTCAAATCACATTAAATATTTTTCTTTTATGAGATATTTTATTTTATTGTTCATGTGCATATACTTTCTCTAACCTTAAGTCACCACAATTGATATTAGAATTTCAGCTGTTACACAACATGCTTAATTATCCCAACAATTGCAAATAATAGATGGGTAAGGGTTAGCTCCTAGTGAAACAGATATGATGCATACACGTGTTTATATTGTGTCAACCTCAGTGCACTAAAACAAATCCGTGTCCTTAATAGATTATAGTGAGGTGGACGGATGCCAGCAAATTGAGTTTAATAGTCCAAAGTGTTTAAAAAAAAGTAAAAGAAAAAAAAAAAAAAAAAAAAAAGAAGAGGAAAGGTCCAAAGTAACTGAAAATTAACTACTTAAGGCATAGCACAATCGGCTAGTGACCATCCTTGTTCTGTGGATAAAAGAAAACTTGGTAATATGAAAAGTTAAAAAGCGATTACCTTTTGATGTAATTTTATTTGTAGTGCACTAGTGGCAGCTAAACAAGGCAAAGGACTAAGGACTAAGGAGTAGTATAATTTTACATTCATCGTTTGAACTCTCGATATTATCATTTTGTTCTGTGGATATAACTGTAACTCTGTAAGGTTCTACTATGTTGGATAGGAGTAAAATTGTTTTTGCAAATAATCATAAAACATGCTATGCTTGACTCTTGCCTAAGGAAATTAAGATCTCTATCATATGTCATGTTCGACATTTTCAGAAAATTTCATTTCATAAATATATATATATATATATATATATATTAATATATATTATATAAGATAGAAATTTTACTCTAGTATAATCTAAGTGAATATATGTTTGAAGTTCCCTTTTAGAGACTTGAATCCTAGTTCTTACCTCTCACATCCCACAAACACTTATACTTGTAAAGCAATCATTATACCAATGGTGTGCAATGGTGTCATTTCATATATGAACAAGAAATGCTTGGTCGTAACATTTATTTGATAATTGATATATTAATATGCTTTTTTTTTTTTTTTTTTTTTTGAAAATGAACTCAGATTTCATTCAATTATCGAGATAAAGAGTATCAATATACAAAGCATCAACTACTGGCTGTGGATCAACTTCCAGCCAAACTACTTCATCCTCCACTTGCCTAGCATATTTAGCCAACATGTGGGCCACATTATTCGCACAACATTTAACAAGACTAACCTCGAAACTTCGAAGACTAACTGCTATACACTGTATATCCTCATAAATATGACCCAACTGTGACCCATTATGTTTAAAGGAATTAATAGCCTTAAGGACCATGCTGTTGTCACCCTCCAGGATCACGTCCATGAACCCAGCTTCCACCACGAACTCCATAGCTCTCCTGCATGCCAAAGCCTTGGCCTCCTCGCTATCCTACATCGGTGGTCCTTTAGCTGAAAGTGATGCCATGGCTTCTCCCTTGTCGTTGCACACAACCACTCCAACACATGATGCCTCCTCTTCTGCAAATACCGCCACATCAAAGTTTACCTTGTAGTTTAAACCCACTGGAGGTTCCCAATTCTGCACCAAGCTTGTAGTGTGTTGAACGGCTAGTAGTTCCCTAGTTCCTCTGTACTCCTCCAGAAAATCCTTTGCACACTTGACAAGCCAAGAAGGGTCCTGAAGCACACCCCCATGTATGACCGAGTTCCTTTGGCACCAAATCACCCAGCACTGCACTAGAAATAGTTCAAGCTCCTCCATCTCTAGTTTGTCCATCATCTCCTCAAACAGTTGGATAAAATCAGTTTGGCCTCCCGTCCTTTTTTGTATTCTTCCTTGATAACCAGCCTACACATCTCGAGCCACCCTACAATCCCACAGTGCATGCAGCCCTATCTTTGCATCTTGCTTGCGTAGTTTGCATGTCCCATCCTCCAAAATTCGTCGGCAAGCCAAATTTTCATTCGTCGGCAAAATTTCCTGACATGCCCTCCAGCCAAACACCTTCATTTTACTTGGTAAATGGAGCTTCCAAAACCTTGGCCATATTGGTCCTCTGTTTCTCACACCTAAGCACTCCTCTTTACCATGCATCTCCCTTGATAGTTCACTTGCTATAAAATAACCTGACTTAACCGTATACACTCCCTCCTTGTTAGGCAGTCATACAAGTGAGTCAGGTATGGTTCTTCTGCTCAAAGGAATTCGGAGAATAGCCATCGCATCCTTCCTATGGAATTTCCCTGCAATCAGACCCTGGTCCCAACCATGTCCATCCCAATCCATCAGCTCACTTACCCTCCAATCCTCTTCTGCCTCTAATGGCGGATGAAGTACCTGATTCGTTGGATAATTTGGAATCCATTTATCATGCAAGACCCGAATAGACCTACCATCACCAACCCTCCAATAACACCACTTCTTTAAGATGTGTTATGCTGCAAGTAGACTCTTCCACACAAAAGAACTATTAGGCACATCAGTTGCTTCCAAAAAACATCCACGTGGAAAATTCTTAGCCTTAAAACACCCATAGAGCAAAGAGTCTTTCTCATGTAATAACCTCCATCCTTGTTTGGCCAACATTGCTAGGTTGAAAGTTCTTAAGTCACGAAAACCCATTCCACCCTCTTTCTTAGATTGAGTTAACACCTTCCAACTCCTCCAATGGATCTTCCTCTCATTGCCAATTTACCCCCACCAGAATCTTGCGCACATAGCATTAAGCTCATCACATAGCTTCATTGGCAACAGAAACACCCTCATAGTATAAGTAGGTGTAGGGGTCAAAGGCCCAACTCTAGATGATGGGCCGTGGGCCTGTCCGATGAGACCTGTCCGTCCGAGGATAGTAAATCATAAGAAAGGAACATAGTTTAACTTCTCGCTAAGATATAGTTCGCATGAAGATGGAAGGAAGTGGTCCGAAGAGTATTACCTCTTTGAATAATCAAAAGGACGTCCAAGATGAACACTCCAACCTTTATCCTAATCTTTCCGGAGATTCCCCTGATATATATAGGCACAAAGGACTGGTGGAAGTAATGAGATATTATGTAAAAGGTTGCTACCATCGCATTTATTATCCTGCAGCTAACCCTGTGGCTGCATTAATGGGGAAAAGATGTCTGAACAGTGACTCTCACCCTTTACAGTTGCCGTGTAAAGACTTTAAGGGAAGGTTGATGGGACAAGTATCAAGAAAAAATCGCTTAATTGGCACGTGAGAAGAATTGGCTTATAAATAAAGCTGGAGGCAAGGAAATAAGACATAAAAAAACAAGCTGGAGAAAAAGAGAAGAAACAACTAAGAGAGCAAGAAAGAGAGAAAGTTATAGGCATTCGAACAATTGTAAGAATATTTCTCCTCGGACCAAGCTGAGGACAACTTCGTATAATATCAGCGCTTCGTTTTTGTTGATTTGTTTACAATCACACTTTGACTGTCAACCATCTCATTTTCGAGCCTAGTTTATTGAGCCCACTCTCTTACAAATTCGTTGCACGGATACTGTTCATGTGTTGGGCCTAAGTTCATCTCGCTTGAGAGCCCAACATTGCAAAATTGTGTCCTTACAGTAGGAATAGATTGTGCCATTGCCTTTATAAGAATTTCCTTTCCGGCCTTAGACAATAATTGTCCCTTCCAACCCTGAATTTTCTTCCAAACCCTATCCTTAAGAAAGGAAAAAGTTTGGTATTTGGCTCGACCAACCAAAGTAGGCAGCTCCAAATAGGATTCAAATCGCTCCACCTCCCTTACCCTCAACATCTCCTTAATTCTATTCCTATCCTCCAGTGCTGTATTACTGCTAAAATAGACTGATGATTTCTCAAAGTTAATGCATTGGCCTGACGAGGCTGCATATGTCTGTAACACATCTATAATACCCTGCACCTCCTCTTGGTTGGCCTTACAAAACAAGAGTGAATTATCTGCAAATAATAAATGTGAAATGCATGGTGCCCTTCTACAAATCGCAACACCATAGAGCCTCCCTTCCTCCTGTGCTTTGTCTAGCATAGAAGAAAACCCTTCTGCACATAAGAGAAAAAGATAAGGTGATAGTGGATCTCCTTGGCGAAGCCCACGAGATGGTCGAATATTGCCATATGCCTTCTCATTAATAGGAACAGAGAAAGAAGTGGATGTTACACAAGTCATAACTTTATCAACCCAACCATCAGGCAAACCCAATTTAGTCATAATACCCCTCTAGTAACACCATTCCACCCTGTCATAAGTTTACTAACATCCAATTTGAAGGCCATATAACCCCTTCTACCTGCTCTCCTGTTATGCATAGCATGAAAAGTTTCATATGCCACCAACACATTATCTGTAATTAAACGACCAGGTACAAAGGCACTTTGGGATGGGGAAATCAACTTAGGAAGGATCAGTTTCAATCTATTGGTAGAAACCTTAGAAATAATTTTATAAATTACATTGCAAAGGCTTATAGGTCTATAATCTGAAATTCTCTCTGGTGACTTAACTTTCGGAATGAGGACAATATGAGTATAATTTATATCTGGTAGCATAATACCGGAATTCAAAAAATCTAACACAGCAGCTATCACATCGTTACCAATAATATGCCAAAATTTTTTATAAAATAAAGCATTCATACCATCTGGTCCAGGAGCCTTGGTTGGTCTCATCTGAAACAACGCTACTTTGATTTCTTCTGCACTATAGTTACTGGACAACGTATTTGCCATATTTGCAGTCACTTTGCAAGGCACTGTGTCAAGGCATTCCTCCATCCGGTTGCTACCACCTGAACTATAAATGGACTCAAAATATGTAGTTGCTACTTCAGCAATCTCTTCAACCTTCTCCACCCAATTTTGTTGTTGATCCTTTATGCCATGAATAAAGTTTCTCCGTCTTCATTGTGAGGCTTTAGAGTGGAAAAATTTAGTATTTTTGTCCCCATATTTAAGCCAAGAGATTCGGGAACGTTGGTGCCAGTAAATTTCCTATCGAAGAATTAAATCATCTAGTTTCTTGCTAGCTTCCAAAAACTCCGCCTTTGTCTCTTCAGTAGGATCACAGACACTTAAGAACTCTACTCTGTTTTGAAGTCTTTTAATTTCTTCACTATCCAAGTTTGTTCTTGATGAGCCCCAAGCAAAAAGTTCTTCCCCACAATTTGAATTTTCTCCTTAACTCTAGCCAAGGCCGAAACACCAGCCACCCCCTATCATTCCACGCCTCATCCACCTTCCCCTCATAGTCATCATTCAAAAGCCATGCCTCCTCAAACTTAAAACCACAAATCCCTTTTTCTCTCACATCGCAATCAGTCCTAGTTTGTAGAATAAGAGGTCGGTGATCTGATGCATGGGAAAATAGGTGAACAATTGTACTTGCTGGGTATTTTTCTCTCCAAGCCGAGTTGGCCACTGCCCTATCTAGTCGTTCTTTAGTATTAGCTCTCCCTGGACGTTTATTATTCCACGTGAATGGGTAACCATAAAAACCCAAGTCAGCCAGATTACATGAGTCCAAGGCCCACCCAAACTCTTCCATTTGCTTGTACGGTGGAAGATGCATACTTTTCTTTTCAAAGGAGCATAATATTGCATTAAAGTCCCCTATACAACGCCAAGGCCCATCTGCAAAACTCAGTAAGTGAGATAATAACGCCCATGACTTCTGTTTTTGACTTGCCTTAGCCCAACCATAGAAGCCCGTTAGGTACCACACATATCCATCCTCTTCCATAACTTTAGCCAAAACATGATGCTCCGTATAATTAACTACATCTAACTTCACATCTGATTTCCAAAGTAGTGCCAATCCCCTCCAGTATTTGGTTTCTTAACTATAAGTTTATTCTTGAAAGGTAAATCTTTACAATGTATGTCAAAACCCTCCTTATCCAAGCGAGTTTCCATTAAAAAACACACCATAGGAGCTTGATCTCTTACAATTTTACGAAGGCTTCGAATTGTCCAAAGGTTCTCAAGTCCTTAACAGTTCCAACTCAATATCCTCGTTACGCTCGGCAAGGGTAATCATGCACCCCCGCCGCTTTATAATTGTTAACGCCCTCCTGTTTCTTCTCATGCTGACTCATCATCCTTTCTGAGTCATCCTCATTGTCTTCCTCTTTCTGCTTCAGCCCCTGTTTTCCTAGGATCGTGTTGGGCTCAGCTAAACTTGATTTTTTATGTTCCTCATTCATACGAGCCAACCTTGTACATGTGGGCCTTATTTTAGTCTCCTTAGGCCTAACACAAGCCTTATCTTCCACGTACACACCTGAAGCCTTTCCCACGTATTATTCGGCCTACATTCAGCATAAATATTATTATTGCACCCCGCTGCTAGCCAATCCATAACCGATTCAGCATTCACTGCAATCTCGGCCCCATTACTTCCCGCCTCTTGAATATCTTCGGGTTTATCGGACATTCCTTTTCCGTTACCTTCTTGCTCACTATGGTTTGCATGATTGAGACTAATCGCCGCCACCTCCTCCTGCTCGTTGGAATTCGTACCTCCATCTTCAACCATCATCTTATGCCGAGAATTCTTCGCGAAGCTTAACCACCTCCGTACTCCACTTGCTTTCAACCACTCTCCATATTGGAAGGAGGTTTCCTTGCCATTTTTTGTTAATGCAAAGTACTACGCACAGTGCCTAGTATCATGCCCCAACAGCCCACAATGGTGACAAAAAATTGGGAGTCTCTCATACTTGAACGTAGTCCAAAATTTTTCCCCATCTGAACCTACTAGGAAGCCCCCACACTGCAATGGTTTGGATATTGGGATAGCCACCTTAACCCTCATGAATAGGCTCTGTTGATCTTGCATTCTTCTCCTTTTGACTTCCTCCACTTCTCCCAACCTCTTTCCAACCTCCACAGCCAGACCATATCAAATGGCGCTCTCCAAATTTGCACCCATAGTGAAACGGTTTCAAACTTAACATTCTTTGCTGTCATCCCTGATTGCCACTTATGCATCATAAGGACTTGATTATCAAAAGTCCAAGGGCCACCTTTCCATACCTTCTCCAACTCAAACTCTTATTTGAATTTAAATTGGAAAAGGTTTGACCCCACTTCAATGATCTGTAACCCCTCACTCAACCCCCAAGCTCTTCTCAACGTGTTTAGAGCTGCTTTCTTGTTAAAAGGCTTGCACGTGAGAAATTTCCCGACTAAGCTTAGCGTGTAGCTTTCAATTTCTTCCTAACGACCCTCCTCTGAGATTGAAATTACCTCTTCTTCATCTGCAGTCAGCTTCATACTTTCCAAATTATTGATGACCTCCTCCGCCATAGTAACAAAGATCGTTAAAATAACAACCAAGGCAAAAACAGACCCCGAGGAGAACTGAGGGAGGGAGAAAACTCGTATTCACACGAGAAAGAGAGCTCCTAGTAAAGGAGAGTATTCGGTGTTCTTTTTTTTTATTAATATGCTATTATTCATTGACATTTTGTACATTTTTGTATAATCAACATATTACATCCTTTTTCCATTTTCCTCTTTTTGTGCTTTTTGTGCTTTTTTTAAGAATTTAAATTTAATTTATTATTTATATTTCTTGTTTTTGTCTTTTCATTTTTTTTTTTTTTTTTTTTGAGAGAGAGATGTTGCAGTTGTCTTGGGAATGCAAGCAAATTAGTAGGGATAACAAAAATACCCTCACTCTACTTAGAAGAGTGGGCACGTATATGTTCACACACACACACACATTTATTAATATATAATTTAATTCTTTTATACACACACACACACACACACACACACACACACACACATCATATTAATAATTTACTTATTTTTACATATTTTATTGTTATCTTCAAAATAATACTCCTAAGCTCTATGGTTCATTGTCTGCTGGGGTTTCAAATCGGAGGAAGCTCAAGCTTCCACACCTGAGGAGATTGTTAACCTTGTCTTAGACCCCCCCCCCCCCCCCCCCCCCCCCACGGCTCTAAGTCAATCCATGGACCAATGGAAAGTTTCCCTCACTATGGCTTTCACCCTAGAGGAAATATGGAGACTCAAAAACTCCAAGCTTCACTCCAATAACTCTGCCACTTTAATGAACTCCATCCAACTTATCTGGAGATACGTCCACGATTTCATTGAGGTATCCTCACCCACCTCCCCATCCCTTTTTCCTCATGTCTCCCCTCGATGGTCCCCACCTCCTCCTAGCTAGATCAAAATAAATGTGGATACTGCCTTGTTAAGCTCCAAGGTTGCTAGAGAGAGGGATGGCAGCAAGTTCTTTTCGAAGGTGACTCCAAAATCTGCTTCGATGTCGTCTCTTCCACCAGTTCTCCCCCCAACTTGGCCATACAAACCACCATCTCCAATGTCCTTGACTGTGCTCAGTTTTTTAATTCTTGTTCTTTTGTTTGGATTAAGAGACGTTGCAATTCTGCAGCACACGTCATTGTTAAGTTTGCTCTAGATTCTCGCCTGTCTTGTTTTTTCAATAAGGATAATCTCCCCCCAGCGTTAGCTGCTGTTTGTAGGGAAGATTATCTTGTATGTTCTTTTTCTCGTTTTTAATGGACTGAAGTTTATCAAAAATTCAAAATAATACTCCTCTCTCTCTCTCTCTCTCTCTCTCTCTCTCTCTCTCTCTCTCTCTCTCTCTCTCTCTCTCTCTCTCTCTCTCTCATTAATATTGGAGCCATCTGATTAAGAGTGACAAAATGCCTTCCTTGTACCTTATACAAAATTTTCCCTCCTCGAAGAAGGGACAAGACACAATGACGGAACAATGTTGAGACCATGGGGAGCCATGGTCCCCTTGACCTTCCAATTTTTTATATAAAGTATTTATACTTATTTTTATGTAATTTATAGTAAAAAAGTGATATTAATACTTAAAAATTGACATACTTTTAGTTCCCTGGCCCAAAGAGATCTAAAAAATTGGAAATGAGCAACGAACCCACTCTTAAAAAAGAAAAAGAAAAAGAAAACTTTTTAATTAGTAAAAACCTAAACTCAAGTGGTGCAACCGTGCACACACACACACACACACATTGATAGTTGGGGGTAAAAGGATTCTAATTCTAGTTGTCTTATTTGAAAATATCATAATGTACGTGTTAGTTGAACTACAAAACTCTTGGTGGTGCTACCATATTAATGATTATATTTTCTTGACAAGAAAATGCCTAAACTTAATTTGGAATTGAAAAATATATAATATAATTTTCTTTTCTTTATATTTTACTAATTTAACGATCAATTTCAGTTTAAAAAAATAAAGAAAGTGGACGTTAATTATGGTATGGTCGAGTTCTAATACAGTTATTAGAACTCGAAAAAATTATGTTTTGAAAATCATCTTTTATTTTTTATTTTTATAGTTTTGGTGAGTAAAATATAATGTTGAGTAATTTTGATAAAGTTGAATGTAAAGTGTTATATTTGTGTCAAATTATTTATGATTCTTTCATTTTTTTTTCAAAGTTATATATATATATATATATATATAATCTATTATATTATCTTTATTGATTTTCCTTTATCATCATATATAATGATCGGTTCATCAAAAAAATTTTTTTTTTCTTTTTGAAACCGGAACCAAATGGCTTTCATTAATTCAAAAGACTGGAATCCAAGGTTGATTTTGTTAAATATCAAGCTCCGCCTATCTCTCTTTCTCTAGAAATATCTAGAGTTTATCTCAATTTCTCTCTCTCCGGAATTTCCTAGAGACTTCCTTGACTAAATAAATTTCAGTCACAACTTTGTACAATATCTAGAAGCTTGGAGAAAGATAGTATTTTATTGTCATTAAAAAGATGAAGTTAAAAGCTTCTTAACCGACATAGAATAAGTATAAATATAGAAACGGTGCTCAGTTTTTGTGTGTCATAAAGCAGCAAGTGAGACGGTGAAGTGTGTGACGTGAAGTGAAGCAAATAAAGTAAGGGTTAGTAGTTAGGTGTCTAGAGGTAAGGTAGTGGGTGTGTGCTAGTGTATTTAAGGATAGTGTGAGTAAATGTTGAAGTGCCGTGTGCATTGGTGTAATAACAGTGGTGCTTGTAAAAGTCTTGTCATTCAAAGAATCAGGTTTTAAATAAAAGTTTTTTGTTTAATTTTTTTGTTCAATAATTTGGTATTAGAGCTTCTGCTAACTTATTAGATTTTTGTTCTTAAAATTAGATGGTAGATAAGATATGATAATATAATTTTGTTTATATAAGAGAATTAGATGTATTGTCTAACTTTAAAGTCATGGACGAGATTGCTAAAGTTTTTTAGTGCAAAATTAAGTAGTCAAAGAATGCCAAATTGCATTTTGATACATGATTAAGTTGAAATATATATATTTTTAAATTAATAATATTGTATTTATTTATATGTAGTTAACAATTAATAAATGCTAGTTTTATTTTCATGTATTTAATTAGTCTTAAAACATCAAATAAGTCTTATTTTTAATTAAATGGTAAATTTTCTTTTTCATGCTTTGGCACCGTGAAAAATTCATGGTTCCATCCTGATGAAACAACCATGATCCACCTTGTCTTTTCCCCGTTATCTGCAAATTAGGAGTGGCATATCATAGGGACACATATCATTAATATAACTTGTTTTTTTTTTTGATCGAGGAATAAAATTAAAGTTGTGGGCTATATATAGATGCTTCATGTATTGCGTATACATTTAGTGGTATAAGTATTTATTTCTTACCGATAAAAGTTTAGATTATATCTAAAATTATTATATATATCCTGGAAATTCAGCTCCTCTGTAGTGTTAGGAAGAATTTTCTGAAAGCAATATGCCATTGCCAAAACAATAATTCCACATATTTTCTATAATGATTGAGGACTCAAAATGGCAAGTTGTTAATGGTAAGTTAAAAAATAATGTAAATAATAGGTTCAGATGAGAATAATTATAAACTTATCACCCAATTTTTATTTCATCTCAATTTCATTAATGTCAAAATCATCAAATTAGAAACAGAAAAATACATTCAACCTGTCTTTTTAAGTCCTGAAGAGGGAACCGGACGGGGACAAGATACTCCTAATCCAAACCCCCCTTTCTCCCATTGCCATATATCCCTAATCATCTAGACACAGATATTATTGTTTTTATTTGCTATTAACAACTTGCTATATATACTATATACTGTTATTGTATCTCAACATTGAAAATTCTTGGAGGAGCTAAATTCCCAAGATACAATGTAAGTTTTTATTGATAGGAAATTCAGATCAATGAAGCTCTTGCCATAGACCTTTCAAGGATGCCCGAACACTTCGGATTTCAGGGGGGAAAAAAACCATGAAATTAAGCGAGGCCTAAAAACTAAAAACCATAAATAAAGGAAAAAGATAAATAAAATCAAGTTAAACCACTAAGTTTGTTCCATCGCTGTAATAGAAGCAGACATCAAATTCTTTCAAAAAAGAAATTAGACCGTTTTGCTTAGTGCTACCAAGAGCAAAACACATCAAGTCTCATGAAAATAGAATATTCTAACATGCATCAATGGTCAAATATTTTAGCATAACAGTGAAGTTATTATGTCTAAACCTGCTAGTTCTGATTTGTTGAAGCCGCAGCCTTAGCAGAACAACGGCAAAGTGGGCAGTGCGTATTTATAGTTAGCCACTTATCCACGCAGTGCTTATGGAAGGTATGTTTGCACGTGTAAAGTTTCCTACACACGTCTCCATCTTCAAAGTCCTCCAAGCAGATAGCACACCGATCACGATCGTGGTGATCAGAAGGAACATGATGATCAGCTTGTGGTGTATTTTCAGGGAGTCCAAGTTCGCTATCGTGTTGTTGGGTTCGAGGCTGAGTTTCATTAGTTTTACTACACTGTTTACGGCACAAGAATATTGCCAATAATACAATAGCGGCGAATGTTAATTCCATCTCGAACTTTGGGAGGGAATGATCATGAGAAGCAGGTGATGAAAGAAGAGGCTGTGGACGTGGGGAAAACATGCTAAATTTTTCTCTCAGTCTGATTCGGATTACAAGTACAAGTTGGAAAATCTAGAACTCTGAATATTAGTGTTTTTTGACACAAAGGTGTGGTGTCTCCGCGTGTTGTAGGAACTAGGAACTAGGAAGGCACTACGTACGTACGTACGTACGTGCGTGCTTGGGCCCAGTCCAAAAAATTATTTCCTATAACTGAATTGAAATCAGAAGTGGGCCAAATGGGCCTCGAAAAGAAAAAAAAAAAAAAAAATCCACCTCTCTCTGGTACTCTTTCTTATGTGTTTCTTTTATGTTGAGTTCGTTGTTGAATGTGAGTGGTATGCATGGCCGGCGTTACTTTATGCTCGGGGGTAATTGAACCCCATACTTCAATTGTTTTTTTTTAATTTATATATAATTTTTTTATTAGTATAATTTACCCCTGAAGATATGTTTGCATACTCTGGCTTAAATCTTACACACCCTAATCACATATCAGCCCAATCTAAAATCAAACAACAACATACATCACAGGTTTCTTTAAGAGTAAAAAGAGAATGTTTGTAAGTTGTAGGTATCTCTTTTTATTATAAATTTATATTATATGTTTGTGAGTGTGTGTCTAATACTGATTGTGTGTGTTATTTTCTATTTTTTATTATGTTATTTGTGTGAATTGTGATGTATGTGATCTAAAAATATAATATTACTTTGTATAATTTAATAATTAGAAAATACGGAGAGTTTGTTACATGTGTGTATATTATTATCATGTAATAATAACTTTTTGTTATAAAGTTAGTGATTCAAGAACCAAAATAGTAAAATTAGTAATTGTTTAAGCATTTTATTAGTTATTTAGATACTTAGTGTATTATTTATATATGGATGAATGTAGCTGTGTAGGTCAATTTAATATAGTGACAATGTGTCGAGTTTTGTTATTTAATTTAAATATTTTTTATAAAAATAATGACAAATAGATAATGACAACTTCATAAAAATTAAAAATTTTATACAAACTTAATAAAATAAGTGGGTTTCAGTTAGCTCAATTGGTAAAATCTCAAATGTTTGAATAAGAGATCTGGGGTTTAATTTCTACTTACACCAAAAACTGATTGATGTCTTGGTCTGATAATAAAGGGCTATTATTAGGAGCGGACGCTATAAATTGAAACTCTTTAAAAAAAATTAATAAAGTAAAATGGTCACACTTACCAACATTAGCAATAAATAATGATAATTGATAATAAACTATATTGTAATGATTTTAAAATATGAAAACTCAGAAGAATATCGTAAAACTTCATATATTTGCATTTTGTTTTGTCGATAATTCAATATATTTAAATTCTTTTTTTTTTTATTAAATTTTGTTTGGTTCAAGTTTCTTAATGACCCCTGAACAAAATTCTTAAAGCCGCCACTGGTATGATCGTAGATTTGTAAGTGAATTTAGGGTTTTAGGTTGGTACCAAAAGAATATCTCATATTTTTCCAAGAGTTTGTTGTTGTTTTATTTTTATTTTTATTTTTATTTTCCTCTCTTTTTCTGTCATTATGTTGGATTTCAGCTCATGTAGGGTTTTCTCAAATTTGTTTAAGATTTAGGGTTTTGGGTTAGTCCTCTCTTTTGTTGTTATGATTGATTGCACAAAGAGTAATATGTAGCCTTTGTTAGACAATATCACAATTGAGTTCCTTTTTTTTTTTTAATAAAAAGATCCTAACTTTATTAAATATCACAATTGAGTTCCTTTTTTTTTTTAATAAAAATATCGTAACTTTATTAAGAAGAAGCAAGGACGGACCTAAGTAGGGGCCTAAGGGGGCCCGGGCCCAAAAAAAAAATTTTTAGTAAGTAAATTTTCCCAAAAAAAAAAAAAAACAAGAAGAAGACTTGCCCCCCCCCCCCCCCTTTCTTTTTAGCCCAGGCCCCCATCCAAAAATCCTGAACCATCCCACTAAGTCGGCCAGCCCAGAACCCATGTTAAAAAAAAAAAAAAAAAAAAAAACAGAGTAAACCCACTAACCCAATAGTCCAAAACCAAACGAAAAAATGAATTGAAAAAAGAAGAAGAGAATGCCAGAGGTGAGAAAGAGTGAGAGGCAAGACAGACTTATAGACTTCAAGTCGAGCCGTGGACTGATTTTGGCTGCTGCTGCTACTTCATCTTCATCTTCTTCTCCTCTCTGCCTCTCTCTCTATCCGTCCAACTTTCTCTTTCTTTCTCTCTTTCTCGGTTTTTCAAACCTCTCAAATGATATTTGCATGCCCAAGAAATAGATTTTACAGCTAGCATGTTTTAAAAACCCTTCAAACTGATATTTACTAATACTTGCAGCTAGCATGTTTTGAATTTTGTTACCAAATTAATTGAAATTTTAAAAGCCCCACTTGATGGCAGATTGGTTCTTATTTTTAATAAAATATAATATTAATTTGATTGTTATTATTTTTTAATAAATGTATCTATTACTTTTTATTGGGCTTGGATTAGAATTATAGGTTAAGAATTGAGTCATTGACAATATGATTATATAACTTATATTTATGAGATTTAATCAATAAAACTTAAATTAATGAATATATATTTATTTATAGTAGTAAACCCGAAATGGTACACCGATATTGACTGGTACTCGAAATATATCGTACCGCTGGCCAAACCTGTATAGCTTCAGGTATGGTATTGATTTTCTTGGCAATAATAGGGACAAGTGATAGAAAAAAAATGGTAAAATTAGGAAAATTTTTTGGTGGTAATGCAAAATAAATTCATATTGTCAGTAGTGGGACTAGGTGAGGGTCAAAAATAAGGAGACAAGACAAAGACAAAGAGATAAATAAAAGCAGAGATACAAAGACCAAAAGACAAAAGAAAAAAATAAATCATATAATATAGTAAATTGTCACATAAATTTAAGAAAATATCAGTGATCACTTATGCCTATTGTTAACTCATAATGCTAAATTAGATAAATTTATAAATTGAAAAGAAGTGAATTATACAAAATTTATACATTGAAAATGATATAGCTTTGACATTTAGTTTGGATTCAATCATAGATGATTTTGAAGATTTAAAAGAGCGTCAAGTTCTCTTTTCATAGATGATTGTATTAAGAAACAATAGTGTTTCGTGTCTTTTGTTTTTGTTGGTAGTTGATTGTATCTTAATATATTAAGAAACAATGATTTTTGTGTATTTGTCTTGGTTGATAGTTTTTTAATACTATGCGTATTTGAAAAAAAAAAAATTCCGCTTACTACGATCCCCCCAACTTGAAATCTTGGATTTGTCCCTGAGAAGAAGATACAAATATTATATCTTAAATCAAAGCCGACTCAATCATAATAGAGTTTTCCTCTATCCAAGCTACATAACCAACAACATTCTTAGAGCAATCACACCAATCCTTGCAAAATACAAAAAAGTAGTCAATTTTTCATATTTTTCTTCAAAAACACCCCACATCAATCCTTCTAAATCACTGTAGATTTGAAATTTTACTATAGCAACTACGTAAATATACATGGTTACTATAACTTTGCATCCTAATATTTTATTAATTTCACAATTTCGCTCCTTTTTTCTCTCTGTTCTTCGTCTGCAAAACCAAATCAAACTTCTGCTCTCCCTCATCATCTTCTTCTTCCTCTGATATACACAAACACACTCACATAGACAAACTAACATAAAGACACAAACACACCCACACAGACAAACTAAAAGAGAGAGAGAGAGAGAGAGAGAGAGAGAGAGAGAGAGAGAGAGAGAGAGAGAGAGAGAGAGAGCACTACTGTGAGCTTGATCCACTTGTGGATCGGTGCTGACGGTAGAGATCGGTGCTTATGAGTTGCGAGGAATGGGTTTTAATGCTTGTGGATCGGTGCTGGTGACGGAGATCAATGCTTGTGGGTCAATGGAGATTGATGCTTATGAACCGGTGCTTGTGGAGGGGTAATTTGACCATGAAAGTGTGTGTGTGAGTGCGTGTGGAAGGCTCCAGATTGCATGTGAGAGAGAGAGAGAGAGAGAGAGAGAGAGAGAGGGTGGAAGGCTCCAGATGGTTTGATCTGAGAGTTGAGAGGCATAAAAGTAAAGAGATAGAAAGATAAGGATAAAAGAAAAATATAAAATAATAAAAAAATTAAAGAAATATTATTATTTAAATAGAATAGACTATAAAATAGATTATCTGATGTAGGTGTTTTGAGAAGTGGTTGTATAAAATAGAAAAAATAAGTTTTACTGCTAAAATAAACAGAAAAATTTACAAAGGTTTGATATTAATACTCTTAAAGTGACGAGCTAAAAGATGGGCAGGACAATTACCTGGCTTTTTAATATGAGAAACTTGCACCTTCCTAAAGTCCTTCATCTTAAACCAAATCTCATCAATGATGTTGCGAGTTAACTTAGTAGTATTGTCCTGGTCAAAAAAGAAAAAAACAAAAACAAAAACAAATAATTTGAATTTTTGGATCAAATGGGTTAAGCTATGAATATGTACAATGGTGGAGGTTAATAATGGGAATGGTATAGATTGATAGACTCACTTGCATTATTCGTAGTCGTCCCGCTTATCAAAGCCACTTTGATTCACATGTTAACTTTGGATTTAACGCACAGTTTGGATTCAAATTAATTTTAGGGTTTGGAATTTCAATTAGTGATGGGTTAGATTTGGATTTAGATTTTGGTTTGTTGTGAAATTAATTAGTTTGATTTGCTTGGAGTTAAACCTATAGAATTAGGTTTCAAAAAAAAAAAAAAAAAAAACTCAAGTGGCGTTTGGTATGGGATAATGTTTTAGGATTCCCAAGAATGTTTAAAGATTCTCATGTTTGGTTGCAAATCACGCAAGGGAATTAGATGCCAGGGGAATCTGGATTCTTCCCTTAAACCCCTCTCAATAGGAATGTGAATTCTTTTTAAAACAGGTGGGAATCAAGATTCCCAAGTTTAAAAGAAATTGTATTTTTTATAAATTAAAAATTTTAACCCTTTTTCATTATCATTTAAGCAATTAAGATAAAATATAAAAAAAAATCATCAATATCTTTTCCCTTGTCTTTATCTTTTCCTGCCAAAATAATATAAACAAGATAAACAACTTTCTTGATATATTCTTTAACAAAGTTTTATTTAGGTTTCACGTGTTTAAAAAAAAAGTTTGAAGGGGACTTTATTATTGTCTGGTATTCACTTTTGCTGTAGTGTGTGTGTGTTGCTCTCTATTTAAATAGTTATTTTTGTATTATACTTGTCATTTTGAAATGTTAGACTATAATTTTAATGAATTTGTCATAATTAATAGTATATATTTGGTTTTTCATTATTTATTTAGAGGAAGATTTAAAAAAAAAAAAACTTGGTAGTTCACATTTAAATCTAAGGATAGAATTGGGAAAATAAATGATTCATTTAAGATTTCTAAGAATAAACCAAATATTATCATCTCACATTCTTATGATTCTTAAGAGATTTCCAATAAAAACAAACATAACAATAATTACATTCCTAGGAATCACATTCCTAAGAATCTAAATGACAGGCGTCGCTATGTTGATGGCAGGGGAACCCCCTGACCTGAAGAGAAAAAAAAATTTATATAGTGTATGATGATGTCAAAATCTCCTCAGTAAGCTACAGGGTCTTCACGGGCTCGAGTCAACTTGCACAAGTCAAAAGAATCTCAAAATGGGAGTACCGGCGTGGTACCGGCGTGATACCGGCCAACGACTCTCTGATGGTTAAGTTAGTAATGTTCACAACCCTAGAGTGGTAGAGTTGGGAAAATTTATGCGTACTTTCGTTTGTAAGGGCTTGGGGGTATTTATAATAGTATGGAATTGATATCCGTGGCGTGTTTGGGAAGATACTTCCTTATCGGAACCATTCTCCGTTTGCGTGGAGTGCAAGATATCTCTTTATGAATAATCGTGCTGGACAAGATATCTGCTCAGGTACAAGTGTATGCGACAAGACACCTTCCCATGTAGAAGTGTGCAGGGCAAGTTATGTTTGCCCTTTCAGTTTCGTCCTGTCACTTGGTCATCCCGTCGGTGCTCTTTGTTTTGCTTTTGTCCCGTACCGCGCAGCACACTCATCAGCTAGCTAAAAGGGCGTCCACCTCGCCTTACTCTTATGGAGGGTCGTCGGCTTATGCTGACCCTTCAGCTCATGCAGGCCGTCAGCACTCCCTTAGACAATTTATCCCTATCAGTTGCCCCCTACTCCACAATCTCGTCAGCTTTAGCTGACGATTTGGGGAGTATATCTTTGCCTGATAGACAGGGCATTTATTGCTAGTCTCTTCGAGTAGCCTTGATGTCAAAACACGTGTCTTTGGTCAATTGGCCTTGTGCCCGGACGGGGGTGCCACTTCGTCTTCTGTGCACATATCCTTATATATATATATATATATATATATATATATATATATATGTCTCACTTCCCTCATTTCTTCCCTCTATTTCATTCCTGTTAATCAGAGAAAAACCGTCACTTCAAGAATTGTCATCGTTAACACGCTTTTGTCTTCGTCTGCTTGTTGAGACCGTCAACTTCCTTGAAACCGTCTCTATAACTTGGTGAGTTGTTCTTGCTCTTATTACCTTTTGTTTATTCTTATACTTAATTGAAAGAAATTTTACTAGAGAGGTCTTCACTTAGGCTCTTAGACCACCTCTGTCGCTTGTAGGTAGTCAAATGTCTAGGGAGGCAACGAGTGAATAGTTGTCAGTCCGCGAGGGAGCGGGCTACGACGAGGTCTTCCAATCAGGTCATGAGCCCGAGGAGGGTTCTTCATGGTCGTTAGAGGGTGGATTGTTAGTCCAGTCTTCTAACGAGGATATGGAAAATTTCAGAGAAGGTAGAGTAGTTAGCGGGGGCGAGGTCGATGATGATGAGGCGGAAGGGAGAGAGAGTGATGAGAGTCTGACTGGGGGCGATGAGGCCTTAGAGAGCACGTCAGGAAGCCCCGGGGACGACCATCCATTCATTCTTCCTAAGGAATGGACGGTTGATGATTTTATGCCGACGATGTCGGACAAATTTTTCAACTCCTTGCGAGAACGTTATCAGATCCCGGACAACATCCCGATCCATCTCCCTAAAGAGTCTGTGAGGTGTTACACCGGGAAATCTACGGATGTCGGTATGTACGACGTTATGTTCGTGGCAGGATTAAGGTTGCCTCTGACGGCACTTCACCGTCAGCTGGCCAATTACCTAGGGTTGTTCGTTAGTCAAATTGCCCCCAATGCTTGGAGGATATTTATTGCGGCTGAGATTTTGTGGGGTCGCTTGAGTGGAGGAAACCGTCAGCTAACTCTTGACAAGTTTTTCTGGTTCTACCGTTCTCACCATATCGCCTCGTCCTAAGGGATTTATCATTTTTCCGTAAGGAAGAAAGAATTGAGGCTGGTGTTTGATATGCCTGACTCCAATAGGAACTAGAAAGGCAGGTACTTTTTTGTAGAAGGGACGAACTGTGTGTGCCGTCAGGAGGAGTAGGAAACGATGCCCCAAGGTTTCGACAATACCTGGGCCTTCGTCAGGGAATCAGGTCGACCCCATCAGCTTTTCTTTAAGCTTATGTATTTCAAAGTTCTAATGCCGTCTTCTTTTTCTATCTTTTTTTCTTTTTTATTTCAGCTAGTGCCTTTCCAGACATCACAAAAGAGTAGGAAGCTTTCATCCATAGGGTGACGAAGATACCCTTGGACGAGAGGAAGTGCCTGGATCTTATCACGCTTGACACTCTTCACGCTTATTGTGGGGGTCCCGAGCCTACACCAGAAGCCCGTCAGCTGAACAATTATTCCCGCCGTCGTAAGTTATTGTTTTGATAATCCTTTCATTACCATTGGTTTTACTTGAGACTGTGTTATCTTTTATACTCTGTGCTCGTATGCCTTGCAAAAATGAAGGCAGCCAAGTTAAGGGTGCAGGTCAGGGCTGCTGCCGCGCACAAGAAGGAGGAGAGGAAAGGAAAGGAGAAGGAAGGGGCATCCTCGTCTCTTCCCAAGGCTGTCACCAAGGGCGTGCCAAAGAGGAAGAGTGATGGGAGGGATGATTGTTCGACCAAAAAACAGACCGTCACCCCAAGAAGGTACCCTAAGAAGCCTTTGCCTCCAAAACATGGGGCTAGAAAAGGGCTAATGACGACCTCAAGCTCCGTCACCCTGGACTCCGAGCGTCATCTCCTTACACACAAGGAGTACGCTGTCGAGATGCTAGAGTCCATCCTCTAGGAGAAAGACGCTGACCCCTGTGTTAGTCAATCTTTGGAGGACTTGGGGAGTTCTGGCCTCTTTGACCTTGCCCAGGTACGTGTTTTCCCTTCTTACTTTCGCTCATTTTACCGTCATGTTAGCAAGCTGACGATTGTTCCACCCTGCAGGCAATGGTTCGCATAAAGGCTTTGCAAATTAAGGAGACGGCGAACGAAGGGGTGATTGCCCGTCAGCAAAGGCATATTAAGAACCTGACTGATGGGCAAGATCAATATAAGGAGGCCCTCCGTACCCTGAATCGGGAGGTGAAGGAGCTCGAGGACAAGTTAGAGGAGGAATGCCGTTAGAAGAAGGAGGCGCAAGAGGCTAAGAAGGTGGTGGAAAGGAAACTGACGGCTTTGTCAGGATAAGTAGAGACGGCCAAGGTTGACGCCGTGAAGGAATTCCGGACGTCGTAGTCCTTTGTTGATTCCTGCGCCGAGTACTACGGTGACGGGTTTGAAGACTGTCTTAAGCAAGTCAAGTCTGCTCATCCTCATCTGGACTTATTAAAGGTTTCAATGGACGACCCTTTGCCGTCGACACCAGCGGGTGGTACTACACTTGGAGAGGACGAGGACTTTACCGAGTCAGGGATGAACCCAGCAGACGACGGTGTTGTTCTCGCCCAACCTGCTTTGGACAAATCCGTCATCTCTTTGACCCCGTCAGCGCACCTTCCCATTGAAGACCCTCATGTTCAAGAGATTCATAGCCAGCCTCTTCAGACTGACGGGATTCCACAAGACCCTCCGGCCTCCTAGTCTCCGTCATCTTTTTGCTTTGGCTTTGTAAACTTGTTGTGTATACATATTTTTGCGGACGATTTAATTGCCTCTCTGCCATGTGGGCTTTGCTTGTAAAAACATTTATACTATTTTTGTTTCCGTCGCTTCTGCTACATGCATGTTTATTATAATGTTTTAATAAGCTGAGGCGCTTTTGCCAACTTAGAGTGATAGGTTCGTCCACTTTGTGCTTCGTATATACTTTTTATCTTTTTACTATAAAGTTGTCACTTTTAAATGACCTCGTCAGTTTCATGGACTTGACAGGCCCGTCTGCTTTTTGTTTAACGCCGTCGGCTTTTTGGCAATCTTAGTTCACCTTGAGTTTTTGTGATTCCTCAACCTCTTAGGGTGAGGTTGCCCATTTAATGAGCTGAACAATCAAGTCGTCTGTTTCGTGGGCCCGTCTACTATGGTATGTAGTCGTCGTTAATGTAGTATCGCCCATTTAGTGGATTTATTAGACCTTGTTTGTCTTATGCACTTTGGAGAGTTAACCTCTTGGGATGAGGTCGTCCATTTCATGGACCAAACAATCAGATCGCCTATTTTGGGACGTCGTCACTCACTTTGCGATCGTCGGCTTCAGATTTTAATAGCATCGTCCGTTTTAGGGACTTTTAATAGTTGCTCCGTCTGCTTACTGGGCTTGTTCTACTTTATGGACTTAACGATTTTTTTTTTTTTTTTGAGATAGGGTTGTCAGCTCTAGACTTCTTTTATCCTCTTGGGATAGAGTCATCAGCTTTAGACTTTTATCCTTTAGAGTCGTCAGCTTTAGACTTTTTTACCCTCTTGGGATAGAGTCGTCAATTTTAGAGTTTTATCCTTTTGGGATAGAGTCGTCGGCTTTAGGCTTATCCTCTTGGGATTGAGTCGTTAGTTTTAGACTTTTATCCTTTTGGGATAGAGTCGTCAGCTTTAAGCCGCTAGCTTTTGTGCTTAAGTTGGCTTTATGCTTTACGTATCCTCTTGGGATAGAGTCGTCAGTTTTAAGCCGCCAGCTTTTGTGCTTAAGTTGGTTTTATGCTTTACGTATCCTTTTGGGATAGAGTCGTCAGCTTTTGCTTAAGTCGTCAGCTTTTGTGCTTAAGTTGGCTTTTCTATGGAACACTTAACAAAGTAGGGAGGAGACCTGAATAAACTTTTAAATCTTGCAAAGTAGTTCCAAGGAGGAAGGAAACCTGCCCCTTAGGTTCCCAAAGAGTTATTGTAGCAAAAGCTAAAGTTGGAAAACCAAAGGAATACATTAAAGGTAAACTAGAAGTAGGGGGTCGTTGTCTTTCATGCCACTCTTTTCATTGGTAGTACTTTCGTAGGTGCTCGGCGTTCCATGGATGGTGTAGCTTCTGTCCTTTCAGCGTTTCCAGATGGTAGGTGCCATTTCTTCGCCATGACGTGACTCGGTAAGGCCCTTCCCAGTTGGGGCCGAGCTTCCCCTGGGCAGGGTCTCTGGTGGCGCCCATGATCTTTCTCAGAACAAGATCTCCAACCTAGAAGTCCTTGTGTCAGACTCGGGAGTTGTAATGTTTAGCCATGTGGTCTTGATACTGCGCGAGCCTCTGTTCTGCTACTGCTCTGACTTCATTGATTAGGTCGAGCTGTAGTCACATAGCCTCGTCATTCCTGCTTCCATCGTGGGCGTCCACCCTGTAGCTTGTGAGTCCTACCTTGGCTGGGATGACCGCCTCACTTCCGTAAGTTAGCCGAAACGGTGTTTCTCCTGTAGGGGTTCTTGTTGTTGTCCTGTACGCCCATAGTATGCTAGGTAGTTCTTTAGTCCATATCTCCTTTACCCCCTCGAGCCGAGTTTCGATAATCTTAAGCAAGGATCGATTCGTCACTTCTACTTGGCCGTTGGCCTGAGGGTGGGCGGGGGAGGAGTAATGATTCTTTATTCCTAACTGTGAGCAGAACTCTCGGAAGGGGCCGTTGTCGAATTGTTTCCCATTGTCCGAGACTAAGACTCTAGGAATCCCAACCTGCATATGATGGACCTCTAGACGAAGCTTCATACGTTGTTCTCTGTGATAGTAGCCAAAGCTTCAGCTTCTACCCATTTTTGAAGTAGTCTATACCTACTATCAGGAACTTCAGCTGTCGCATAGCTGTCGGGAATGGGCCCATAATGTCTAATCCCTATTAAGCGAACGGCCATGGGGCTGTCATAGGGGTCAGCTCTTCGGACGGCTGTCTGATGATGTTGCTGAACCTCTGGAATTTGTCGCAGGCTTTGACATACGCCTGAGCGTCTTTTTGCATCGTGGGCCAGTAGTATCCCACTCGAATCAGCTTATGTACAAATGATCGCGACCCTAAGTGGTTTCCGCAGATCCCTTCGTGGACCTCTCTCATGACGTAGTCTGCCTCCTCGGGACCCAAGCACCTTAGGTATGGGCGAGAGAAACTTTGTTTGTACAAGACGTCCTTCATCAAAACGAACCGTGCCGCTTGGACCTTTAGCTTTCTTGTGGCTTCCTTTTCGTTTGGTAGGGTGCCATTTTTCAAGTAAAAGACTAACGGCATAGTCCAATTATTTTCGGAACCGATCTCCTGCACATTGACAGAGTCTATTAGCGAAGAAACCTGAACAAAAGATAGCACATTGTCATGGGTAGTCATATGCTTAGATGAAGCGGCTTTGGCAAGGCGGTCGGCTCACTCATTTTCTTCTCTGGAGATCTGGATGATTTCTTCCTTCAGCTCGTCCATTTTGCTTTTTGCTTGATCGAGATATCTTTTCATTTTTTGCCTCTACACTCGTAGTCTCCGTTTACTTGGTTGGTGATGACTTGGGAGTCGTAGTAAACTACCACTCTTGTGGCTCCTGCTGCTTTGGCGAGATCAAGCCCTGCTATTAAAGCTTCGTATTTCGCTTTGTTGTTGGTGGTGGGGAAATCGAGGCAGATCATGCATTCGATCCTGTCGCCTTCAGGGTAAGGAAGTACGACACCTACGCCTCCGAGCCATCTGTTTGACGATCCGTTTGTATGTATATTCCACTGAGAACATTCGTTTGCCCCCTGGTCATTCCCATTGGTGAACTCGGCTATAAAGTCAGCGACGACCTGCCCATTGATGGTGGTGCGCGGGCTGTATCGAATGTCGAACTCGCTCAACTCTATTGCCCATAAGGCCAACCGACCAGCAGCTTCGGGGTTGTGCATTGCCCGCCGTAAGGGCTTGTCGGTTAAGACGACTACTGTGTGAGCCTAGAAGTACAGCTTAAGCTTGCGGGCCGCCGTAATTAAAGCGAAGGCGAGTTTTTCCATGGGCGAATACCTTTCTTCCGCCCCGCGAAACACCCAGCTGGCATAGTACACGGGTTTCTGGACCTTCTTTTCTTCTCTGATTAAGGCCACGCTGACGACTGTTGGGGAGACGGCTAGATAGAGGAAAAGTTCCTCCCCTGGTTGCAAAGGATTCAGCAACGGAGGCGAAGAAAGATAGGCCTTCAGTTCCTCGAACGCTTTTTGACACTCGTCTGTCCACTCGAAAGTTTTCTTCAGCGTGCGAAAGAAGGGTAAACATTTGTCCGTTGCCCTTGACATGAACCTGTTCAGGGCGGCTACCTTTCCGTTTAAGCTTTGTACCTCTTTTGCGCTTTTCGGGGAAGCCATCTCTATTATGACTCGGATCTTGTCTGGGTTGGCCTCGATATCTCTTTAAGACACCATAAAGCCAAGAAACTTTCCCGTCGTTACTCTGAATGTACACTTCGTTGGATTGAGCTTCATGTTGTAGGAGCGGAGGGTGCCGAATGTTTCTTCGAGATCCTTCAAATGATCCTCTTCCCTTCGGCTTTTTACTAACATGTCGTCGACATATACCTGAACATTTCTTCCTATCTAGTTGGCGAACATCTTATTCATGAGTTTTTGATACGTAGTGCCCACATTCTTCAGTCCGAATGGCATCACCTTGTAGCGGCTGGTGAAGAATGAGGTTCTCTCTTGATCTGCCTCATCCATCCAGATCTGATTGTACCCTGAGAAGGCGTCCATAAAGCTCAGTAGCTGGTGTCGAGCCGTAGAGTCCACCAGTGTATTGACTCGAGGGAGGGGGTAGCTATCCTTGGAGCACGCCTTATTCAGGTCCGTGAAGTCTACACACATTCTCCACTTCTCGCTAGCTTTCTTGACCATCACCATATTGGCTAGCCAGTCGGGATAGTATACTTCCCTGATGAAACCCGTTTCTTGTAATTTGCCGACTTCTTCCGCTATTGCTCAGTCTCGTTCTAGGGCGAACACTCGCTTCTTCTGTCGGATGGGCGGGAAGGAAGGCGACACATTCAGCCTATGTACTATAACTGAAGGGTCGATTCCTAGCATGTCCTCATGACTCCAGGCGAACATGTCTTGATTCTCCTTGAGGAAGGTTACGAGTGCTTGGCGAGCTATAGGGCTGGTGAGAGTGCTGATCCTTGTGGTCCTGTCCGGTCTGGACTCGTCAAGGGATATCTCTTCGAGCTCCTCTGCAGGTTCTGCCCCCGCACGCTGTTCTATGTTCATCATTTGTAAGTGGTTGTTCATCTCTACCATCGCGATGTAGCATTCATGCACGGCCATCTGGTCTCCCCGCTGCTCCACCACTCCATATTCGGTAGGAACTTGACCATCAGATGGTAGGTTGAAGTCACAGCCTTCCAAGCATTGAGGATGGGTCGCCCTATGATGGCGTTGTAGGTGGCGAAGCAGTCGACGACGAGGAAAGTAACATCTCTAATGGCTTGCTGGGGGTAATCCCTAATTGTGACAGGCAATGTGATTGCACCGAGGGGGTATACTTTCGTTCCCCCGAATCCAACGAGTGGAGCCTTGGTAGGGACTAGACGTTCCTTGTCGATCCGCATCTGTTGGAATGCCGAGTAGTAGAGAATATCTGCGGAGCTTCCGTTGTCGACCAAGACCCAGTATGTGTTATAATCCCCTAGTCGGACGCTGACGACAAGCGCGTCGTCATGTGGGTGATGAAGACATTGGGCATCTTCCTCTGTGAATTCAATGGTGGGGTTGTTGACTCACGGCTTCTTCTAGATAATGCCCGTAGACTAGACTTTCTGAACCGCTCTGAGGTAGGATTTCCGAGTCTTTTTGGTCGAGCCGACGGTCGTTGCACCCCCAATAATCATCCTTATATCCCCTAGGGGCGGCCTAGGACGCTCATTATCCCGGCGGGGGGCTTGCTCCTATTGAAGTGCGTCTGCACTCTCTCGACTGAAGAACCTCTGCAACTTTCCTTCTCTAATTAGGGCTTCGATCTGTTGCTTTAAGTTGTAACAGTCGGCGGTGTCATGGTTGTGGTCTTGGTGGAAACGACAGTACTTGTCTCTGGGTCGTCTGTTGGGATCTCCCTTCCGCTTTCCTGGAAACGTTAGGGACCTTTCGTCTTTGATCTGCATCAAGACGTGGTTGATCGGAGCCGCTAGCGGGGTGAAGCTTGTGAATTTCCTAGTAGGGCGTTTTAGGCGTCTGTTGTCTCGGCCCTCTCCCGTCCGAGCTACCTTTCGTCCCTTGTCTTGTCGTACGTCCTCCTGCCTTTCTCTCTTCTTGGGGGGCTTCTCTTCTCGAGCCAGTATCGCGTCTTCCGCATTCATGTATTTCGTCGCCCTGTAAAGCACTTCTGACATGGTTATATATGGAGAATAAAAACTTACCCTTCTGCAGTCCGTTTATGAACGCGGCAACAAGTATCTTATCGTCCGCTTCATCGATCGAAAGTGCTTCTTTGTTAAAGTGGGCTATGTAGGACCTTAGTGTCTCGTCCTTCCGCTGCCTAATGTTCATCAGGCACGCGGTGGATTTTTTGTACCTGTGTCCCTCGATGAAGTGCGAGGCAAACTGAGCACTCAGCTCTCTGAAGGTACTGATAGAGCCGGGCGTCAGCCTGTTGAACCAGATCCTTGCGAGGCCCTTTAGCGTCATCGGGAAGGCTCGACACATGATCTTGTCTGCTACACCTTGTAAGTGCATCAATGTCTTGAAGGACTTCAGATGGTCTAGTGGGTTCTTGGATCCGTCGTAGCTTTCAACCTGGGGCATACGAAACTTCGGCAGAAGGGGAAACAAATTAATAGATGTGGTGAAGGGAGAGTCCGTCCGCTGGATGAGGTCGTCGAGGTCGCTGGATACCCGTCCCTTGAGGGTGTTCATCATGAAATCCATGCGCTCTCTCATCATCTGCATCTCTGCGACCACGTGGGACGGGACATAATCTGTGGCCGACGGACGACTTGTCTCTTGTCTTTCAGGTCGGCTCAGGGCATTGCTTCCTTCCGGACCTCCAAGATTCCTCTTCTCGGCACTGCTTGCCTCCTGATTTTTCCCTAGGGTATGGGGCGTCGCATTCTTCCGCTGCAACTGTTCTTCTAAGTCGTGGTTATGCTTTGTGAGGCGTTCCACTGCGGCTGCTAGGGTTTGGACCTGCCTCTTAAGAGCCGTGGTGCGTTGTTCATCGCCTCGATCGTTCATGGTGATTGCCATCGAACACGTGAGTACCATGCAACTTTTTGTCTGGAAAACATGAAGTACCGTTTCTTCTTACGTCACTTCCCACATACGGCACCAACTGATGATGTCAAAATCTCCTTAGTAAGCTACAGGGTCTTCACGGGCTCGAGTCAACCTGCACAAGTTAAAAGAACCTCAAAAGGGGAGTACCGGCGTGGTACAGGCCAATGACTCTCCGATGGTTAAGTTAGTAATGTTCACAACCCTAGAGTGCTAGAGTTGGGGAAAGTTATGCATACCTTCGTTTGTGAGGGCTTGAGGGTCTTTATAATAGTATGGAATTGATATTCGTGGCGTGTTTGGGAAGATACTTCCTTATGAACCATTCTCCGTTTGCGTGGAGCGCAAGATATCTCTTTATGATTAAGCGTTCTGAACAAGATATCTGCTCAGGTACAAGCGTATGCGACAAGACACCAACCCATGTAGAAGCGTGCAGGGCAAGTTATGTTTGCCCCTTCAGCTTTGTCCTGTCACTTGGTCATCCCGTGACTTGGTCGTCCCGTCGGCGCTCTTTGTTTCGCTTTTGTCTCGTACCGTGCAGAACACTCGTCAGCTAGCTAAAAGGGTGTCCACCTCGCCTTACTCTTATGGAGGGTCGTCGGCTTATGCTGACCTTTCAACTCGTGCGGGCCGTCAGCACTCCCTTAAACAATTTATCCCTATCAGTGTATTTTTTAATTTTTTTTTACCCCTTAAAATATAAACTTGAACACCCTGACCAAAAAGAAGAAGAAGAAGAAGAAGAAGAAGAAGAAGAAAATATAGAAAATATCACAATGCAGGATTAGAGAAATGTTCGTTTTACAGTGGAGGAGATCATTTTTTTGCAGCTTTGCAGCAGAGGAGGTCCCTTTATCACAATGGCTTCTAGTGGTGGCCATGCTAGGTGTGGAAATTAATTGGAATGACACGTTCTACTTTGCTACTAGTTAAGATTTATTTTTTTTAGAAAAATCAATATATTGATAGATTGCCACGTTGTGGCCATGCAACTATTTTTTTTTACGGTCAAATATATGCACAAAACAATGAAACACTATCTAATAGATGACCAACTAAATTAATATTTGTAGATTTTTTAGAAGGAAATATATATAGTAAATATATAATTATAAATTATTAAATTACTAAATAACTATTATAATGTCATCTAACCAGGAATTACTCATTTTTTTTTTTGTATAAAACTTAAGTACAGTACCTTAGGTGCTGTTCCTTAAGTTCTCCTTTTAAGATTCAGCCATGTGTCTACTTAACTAAAAAATACACTTCCATCTTATGAGAAAAAATTCACATGGTAAAATCTTAAAAGGAAAACTTAAGGAACATCACCTAAGTACTGTACTTAAGTCTTACTCTTTTTTTTTTTTTTTTCAATTTTTTGATCGACCAATTTAATTTTTAAAACCATTGATAGAAGTATTGAAAGACTTAAGGGAAAATAAGGAGGTATTTTTTAAAACTTTTGATTAGATAATAAGTTTAATATATTAAAACGGTGTACCGGTATACAAAATTACTCGAATATTCCATTCCATTAGTCAACTCAGAATATTCACTAGAACATAATTCAAAACCTTGTGGTTAATATAATGATAAAGACCAATAAATTGTCAAAATTGATCCCCCTAAAAAAAATTCTTTGAGCCGCCATTGATCTAAATGACAGGAGTTATATAAATTCCCTTGTACCAAACGTCACATTATAGACTTGTGTTCACATCAACTAAGAAAATAGGAAATTACTTCCTTCCTTGGGAAATATTATCGAGCAAAAATAACAGTAAAATAGGAAAAAGAAAAAGAAAATTAATCAACAGATATGTTTCATCGTTGCAAAAAAAAAAAAAAAAAAAAATCAAACGCATGCTAATTCTGATTTGTTGAACCCGTGACAACGTTAACAGAGCTACGGCAAAGCGGGCAGTGCCATTTTATAGTAAGCCACTTATCCAGGCATTGCTTATGGAACGTATGTTTGCAGGTGCAAAGTTCCCTACACATGTCTCCATCTTCAAAGCCCTCCAAGCAGATAACACACTCAGTCTGGTTTCCATGTTCTTCACGTCCTCTGTATTCCACAACGTTGGACAAGATTCCGAGTTCGATATCGTGGTGGTGTTGTTGGGTTTGAGCCTCAGTTTCGTTAGTAATAGTATTATTACTGTGTCTAAAGCAAAAGATTATTGCCAAAATTGCAAGAGTGGCGAGTGTAAATTCTGTCACTATAACTGGGAGGGAAAGGGAATAATCATAAGCAGAAGCAGGAGGTGATGGTGGCGATGGCGATGAAAGAAGAGGATGCGGAGGTGGGGAAAACATAGTTGTTTTCTTAATTTTTCTGAGAGAGCACAAGACAACAATCAATGTCCAATGATACAAATAATTATTCTTTTTATTATTATTATTATTATTTAATTTTTTTTTTTATATTTTAAGTATGGAGTTTCAGAGTTTGTGTTTACTTCGGATTACTATTACAAGTTGGAAAAGCTAGAGATAGGGTTTTGAGTTTTGACATAGAGTTGTGGTGTCCTGCTGCTCCTGCATATCATAGGAACTAGGAAGGCACTCCGTACGTACGTGCATGCTTGGGGCCAGTCCAAAAAATTGTTTCCTGTAACGTAATTGGAATCAGAAGTGGGCCAAGTGGGCCTCGAGCCCATAAAAAGATAAAAAATGAAAAATGCGAGTGCACGTAAGCTAGTAGCCGAAGAAAAAATAAGGGAACTTGTAACTTGAAACTTGGGAATAGCTTATCTGGTTTTTCGTTTAAATTTTTTTTTCTTCAAAGGTACTGTAAATAAAAAGTAAAAGCTAAATGAAATAATCATGTAATTCAAGTGGCCTGTAAATAGTAGGAAAAGTAAAACAAGCACTCTCAAATCTTAGTTTTCAATTTGTGTGTATTTGAAGTACTTGCATCAGTACTTGTATAATAGAAAAAATATAATATTTTAGCCAATCAAACCCAAAATTCACCAAAATCTGACCATGTAAAGTTGTGTAAAAAAACATAATTATTATAGTAACCATGAAAATTTACATTGAAACTATTCATTTTGCATTTATTTTTTAAAATATTTTTTTATGTATCCCATGGATGAAGGAAGAAAGTGAAGAAAGAGAAATATTTCAAAAAATCAAGAACATTTGATATTTTAATGAAATGTAGTGTAAAATAAATAATTTGATATGAGATATTTTGAAAAGTATGTTAAAAAAAAAAAAAAAAAGTAAGTTCTGATACTGTAATAGACATGAATTTTTGCATGAACTAATGCAAATTAAGCTTATGTGTAATAAACACAACTAAAAAAAAAAAAAAAAAAATTCTACCTCCTTAGGGTTGCTTTTGTGTTGACAATTGATGTATTTGTGTAACTAATTTTTAGGTTTGTAATTTGTTTTTGTATGTGAGTGAAATGATTGTAAGATTTGTAACTGAATTTAGGGTTTTGGGTTGGTACCAAAAGAATTTGCCATATTTTCCTAAGAGGATAATTTTCCCCCTTTTTCTGTTATTACGTTGGATTTCACTGCTTCATGGGTTTTCTTGAATTTGTCTTTATTGTTGATGTATTTATCTCCAATTTAGGGTTTTGGGTTGGTATTCTCTCTTGTTATAATTGATTGCACAGGGAGCTGCTTCAATTATTTGTTCTGGAACCTCTATTAGAGAGTATCACAATTGAGTTGATCCAGTAGTATTGTTAAGGAAGAGTTGTACCTATTAAATTCCTTATTTATAAGTTTTTATATATGCATGTTAATTGCATTTACTCTTAGTGCATTTTCAAAATGCATAATTTTGTGTTGTACAAATTAAATTGAGTTTTTGGAACAAATGTGTTAAGTTATGAACTGGTACAACGGTTGTTAAAAAAGGGAATGATGTAGATTCACATGATTGCATTATTCGCAGTTCCGCCCATCAAAGCCAATTTTGATTCATATGTCAACATTGGGATACCTTAATTGATGAGATTTTGTGGTCAGTATGATTAGTTGGGAGAGTAGTAGGAAAATGAATTGCAACTTCATTTTTGGAAAGTTGTTTGTCTGCTCCATTCTTTTTCCCCACATTTTTTTAATTCTTTGAACAGATAGTTAAATTCCTCTCTCTTATCGCTTTGGCTTCATCTCATTCTAGCTCTTCCAAAGGTTTCACTTCTTTTCTGATAACTATTTTATTTTATGAAATTTATATTTGTTTTCCATATATGCTTTCATGATTAGGGTTTGCGTAGAAACCCAAGAATTTTGAATTCAAAACCGTTCGATTTTGTCTGTTTCTATGTTTACTATTTTTGGATGATCAGTTTTGTTTATAAAACAAATTTTATAGCAGTTTTCAACATATTTGTGGGTTTCTCAAAAGTAATTCGTAAACACACTATATTTTATTAAGTAGTTAACACTACAGCTCATACTTATTTCTTACTAGCCATACTTATTTCATAACAACAATAGAGATGGAGGATGAATATCATGTGAATCTTGATACATTAAAAAACAAAAAAAAAAAAGTAGGCTATGACACTGAGTTACATGGCTCTTTGCGTGCATTTGTTAATGGTACTGTTTGAAAAACTTGGTACGCAACACCATAGAACAACTACATTCAATTAATAACAGTTCTCCTGCAGACAGCAATCATGGGTTCCCTGTAGCATTCCATTGGTTAAACAGGCACTGCAGTCTCCTCTACAGACACTTGAAATCGCGGAAATGCAAAGATAGGAACAAAGCACTGCTAATCAGAAACTTGAAAGACAGCAAATCTATTAAAGAAAAAAAATATCCTGGAATTCCACCCTTGATTGTGAAAATCTTCAATCTTGTGTGGCTGCTCCTTGGTTGAGTTCTGCAAACCTCATGCCAACACGCATTGAATGTTTTAGAAACTTCTCAGCACATCGACGCACACAGGTTTCCTCTTGCTTTTGCAAGGATTTGTGCTTAAAGGTGTCCACGCAGTCATTAAAGCATCTCTCCACAAGTGAATTATACATCCTCAAGCTGCAAGGAAAACATACAATCAGAGGGGAAATTTTGGGACAAGAATGATTATATTAGTAAAAAATAATGCAGCATGATCTAGGATAGCAAGACTATATACTCAACTGCCCCTACGAAAAAATTTAGCTATACAATATGACAAACATTAGATAGTCTTTTATTCATCAAGTGACATCCAAGAAAATAAATTGAGGGATTGTTCCCATCCTACACTATAATAAGGGCAAAGGACAACATATATATATATATAAATATATATATATATATATACATATATTTTAAAAAAGGTCCACCATGATAATCCACAAAATAAGGAACTAGTGACAAAAGCTGTCAAATACTGAAAATTTATGTCTTACTAACCTCTTCAGAATAAGTTATATTACATTATTTTTTTATTGGTAACACAAGCATGCCATTGAAATTCCTTTTTCATTCCCACGGTTCATTTTGTAATAGGGGAAAAGCAAATAAAAAGTTCCAAGAAAAGTAGAGCTTATCTAAATACTACATGAGAACTTACTTCTTGTTATAAATTCCATTCATATACAAAAATCAACACTGAACACCATTTCCAATAAATGCAAACCCATATACAACGATAACAACAAGCCTTAGTCCCATAATTTTGGAGTTAGCTATGGATTCTCAATAAACTAGTTAAGGTCAATTTCATGTATTCTTTTTCTCCATTCCATTCTATCCAAAGTTATACTCACTTTTACCTCCTTAATTGACATGCCATTTTTTACTAATGTTATTTTAGGTTTCTCTATCTCATTTTTGTCCACTCGACTCACTATTTCTTAGGGGTGCATAAATTATTCTCCTTTACACATGACCAAACCATCTCAAGTGAACCTTTCTTATCTTTTCATCGATAGGGGTTCAAAGAAAGGGGTGAAATCATACCAGCACTAATAAATGCAGACCCATAATATATAAAAATTAAATTAAAAAAATTGATAACTAAAATGACCTATAACATCATATTGCTTATAAGGAAGGAGCTTAACGGTAGTTGGCATCCAGACTAGAGAGATCCAATCTCTAGATAGTGGAGGAATGAAGCAAATATCCAGAAGAAGATTGTTGATAATGGCATCTAAACCTTCCTAGGTTACAGGTTCCACACACCCTAATATGCATACTATGAATAATATCTGGGTTCATATGGTCAGGGAACCTATTAAACCTAGGAAGACTGTCAATCAAACAAGACAAAAAATTAACTCCAAATTTGTTTTGTGCTGATAATGCACTAGTAATGCATAAAATGTTGTTCCCAAAACGTCCAGACACAACATATAAGCTGCACTGGTTTTAAGGAGAACATTATTCTGGCTTCACATAATGAGCATCACAAAAATTAAATTAACTTCAGTGTGAGCTGTATCGCACAGTGGCAAATGTGAAGCCACAAAAATTGAGCCAATACTCAAATTTGAAACCAAAACAATGCCTTAAAGCACTTTGAAATGAACCTGTAATTCTCCTTAAAAAGGCACCAATCTCAGAAGTATCTCATAGAAGTACTTTGCTCTGCTCCTTTTGGAAATAATTTTTTTATCGTTATTTTTATTAAGGTTTTGATAATAAATACAATATACTTAATAAAAAAATTACAAAGTATTCCTAATTCTATGATTATAAGCCTATTTTTTCACACTAAAAAAAACTTCAAACAAATAATTCACAAGTACCACCCATTAGTCAATTTTAAATTTCCAGCATTTAAGTGAGCTAAAAAACCCAAGATTTGAAAAGAAAAGTAAAAATTCCTGAAATGATTAACACATTTCAATTAATAAAGATGAGTTCATAAAAAGGTCACAAAAGGGAACACATGAATTCAAAGAGATAAACGAGGAAGAGAAAGATATGGAGGAAACAATGAATACGTCATGGATCTGGAGCTAGCTGATCATGGTAGGCATTTTAAGCTTATCTTACTATGGAAGATTTTTCAGACTTCCTAGCATGCTCTTGTGCATTCTAGATCCTATCCCTCGCCCATCAGCTGAAAGATGAGGGTGAACCTATTTTGCTCTAAATTAATTAAAGGGATAGATCTGGATCTGTTGCAAAACGACAATACCTAATCCCTTTTCTAGAAGTGTAGAAAAGAAAAGGATGATTCTGGCCAGAATAAAGTTTTGAGCCTTTTATTAATCAGTTAGTTATATTGGATTTTTATAATGGAAATATTAATTTAATAGACTATTAATTTGTTTAGTATAAGTAAATTAAGAAAATTCTGTCTTATGTATGCATGCACGTGTGTTACCTTTGAGGACTCAGATGATGAAAACTCTGAACAGGAGTAAAAGAAAACTTGAATAATGTATCATTTTTTTTACTTCAGAAATTATATTGTAGATAGAACTTGATGGTTTTAAACCTGACTCTATCATCACTTTAAGTAGGACTTCAGCCTCAATCCACTTCCCATCCTCGTAAAAAACTCCAGCAGTTTGAACTGTAGGTAGCCACATTTGGAACCAGACAACTCTCTCCCATTCTTTAAGCGACATCAATGCCCTATAAGAGCTACCCTTTGCAGTACCCAAGAAACATTGGTTTATATATCACATCATTTGGCTCTAAATGCATCTCACTCATTCATTCAAACAGCTTTGAGGCTGCTTTCATGTTAACTTTTTTGCACAACCCATGTGTTAAGATACCATATGTATAAACATCTGGAACAAACCAGTATTTCCATAGAAGATTATATCTGAAATGCTTCTTTCATGTCATCTGATCTACAAAGGCATCAACAAGAATTGTAAATGTCACTTTAGAAGAAGAAATTCTGCTCTCCTCCATCTCCCTAACCAAATCAGCAACTCACACTAAATTTTTAACTCTACAGAAACCTGCAATTAGAACATTGTAAGTCACCAGAGTCGGAGATTGACCAATTGACTGCAACTGATCGAATAAACATCCAGCCTTCTCCAACTTTCCAACTTTCCAACATTAAAAACCCATCTATCAGGGTGTTATAAGTAATTAAATTTGGATATAATCAAATGCTTTTCATTTGATCCACCAACTTCTCAGCCTCCCAAACTCTCTTGACACAACCCACCAACCAACATGTCGTGTGTAAAAACATTACAAACCACCCATCTCTCCCACATTTCATCAAGCAGTTCTAAACCTTTACTTTTTCTTCCATCATTAAAATATTCATTAATCCTACAATTGTAAGTATATAAATTAAAAAACACCCCATTGTGCTTCATTTTCTCATACAGCTAAAACCCATGATTCTTTAGGCCTTTCTTGAAAAAGCACTATCAACACCGTGTAAGTGTAATGATTAGCAACCAAACCAAGCTCTCCTATTTTACAAAACAACACCTCAGTGTCTCCATTCTTCCAACACCCATCAATCAGAGTAGTGTATTTGACAACACTAGCAGACAAACTCATCTCCTCCAACTGGCCAAATGCTTAAACCCTTTATACAAATCGAAGCCTCACAAAAACTTTTAATCATAATCCCAAAACTACATACATCCATTTAAAACTTCCCTTTGTTTCATTAAAAACACACGAAGCTTTCTCAAAACAATTTGATTTGATAAGAAAACCCAAAAGATTATAGAAATGTTTGGTCCAGGTGTGAGGCCCTTATTAATCATCTGACAAATAGAATAGGGAGTGCTTTAGTAATTGAGATTGGACATAGGCATTGATGATTGCTTCATAAAGATAAAAATGGGTTGAATCTAAATTCAAATTGCTTTGTGTCAAATAGTAGAGAAGATCAGATGATGAAGTAAAGGGTAGGGGAGGAGATCCAACCATAGTATTTGTAGAATGAGAGACTGAATGAGTGGTAGCATTTTGGAGGATAGGAGATGGTGTATGATGAAGGATACATATTGGTGGGTGTGTTTGGGGCCTACGGCAGCTGCGGAGTTGAAGAGTGAGAAAGCATTCAATGGCAAGCTTTTCACTATTTTTTCGATGAGGACAAGAACATGGTGAATTTGTGACATTTTCCCATCATTGCTTATGGTTCATGCACTAAACTTTTACAACTGTGGTTGTCCCTGGCTCTCTATTGTCCTTCGTGGAAACATCGATAGATAGGTACTGGAAAGTATTAAAGCTACACCATCACTAAGTTTATAAATGATAGATGGTAGAAGTCCTCTCATTGAGAACATCGTGGGGGCTTTTGTGAAAAATGAAAATTTAAAATTAATTGTAAAAATGCAGCAGTTTTCAAATTATTTAGGAATCTATAGCACTTTTGAAATCATGTTTTGAAGGCACAATTTTGAATCTTGAAATCCTCTTATTTTCCGTTAATGCGGCGAAGCTAACAAGGACCTTTTTTGATTAAAAAAAAATGTCCATGTGGAAATAGTATCTTCAAGAAACAATTTCCAGCCAACCATTGCAACCACCCCCCCTCCCTTTTTTATTCCACTGTTCACTATGAAACAGGGAGAAACACACAAAAAGTTTCAACAAGACTGGAGCTTGTCTAAAGGCTACCACTGAAAAGTCAATTTTCAATAAATTTCAGCCCATATACAAATATCTAAAAATTATTTTTTAAAAAATCTATAATTAAATGGATAGTTTTTATTTTTTGGATAAAAAATAATGGTTTATCGAAAATGAAAAGAAAATGATCCCCAAGCACACAGGAAATGCACAAAGGATGCAACAAAGTTTCATCAAAAATTACATAAATCTAGAAATTCCTCAAAGGAAGAAAAGGAATAGCCACTCAAAGCAGCCAACCAATCAAACATGGTTTCAAACATAGCAACCAAAAGATACAACTTTAGCTCCATAGACAAACCCTCAACCCCATCAAAAGTATGAAGGTTTCTCTCCCTCCAAATGGTCCACACAACACAATGAGGATACATTAACAACATGACTTCTACCAAAGGAGCTTCACAAATATAGTTGGTGATCAAGACTAAAAGGGATCCAATCACTAGACAGTGGAGGAACGAGACAAAGGAGCAAAAATTCCTCGCCTATAATATTATCTAAACCTTCCCTGGGTTATAGGTTCTATACAAAACTAAATTGCATACTAAGAGACTATTATTTTGGTTTAGTTCAAATGATTAGCGAGCTTTTTATACCTAGGAGGACCGTCAAGTAAACAAAACGAAAAACAAACTCCAAAGATATTTCTGTGAAAAACACAAGATAATGCACCATTGATTTAATGCATAACATGTAGTTCCCAAAACGTCCAGGCACAACAATATAAGCTGCACCGGTTTTAAGGAGAACATTATTCTGGCTTCACACGAAGAGCATCACAAACATTAAACCGACAATGCGAGCTATATAGCACAGAGGCTATAACTGTGAAGCCACAAAAAAACATAAGTCCCATGATGTTTGAATAACCGTTTGGATTAGCTTAAGTACAACATTTTAAAACCTCAACTTTTTATAGCTAAAATTATCCAAACTAACACTTTGAATTCACTATTTCCTATCAGCTTAAGTAGTAAAAGCACTTGAAAAAAAAAAATCTAATTTATAGTCACAATTCACAAATAATAAACAAAATTAGGAATTGATTGATAAATTGATAAACAGGATATGGGAGAGAATTGAAAGGGACAAAAGAGGAAAAGAAGAAATGGGACCTGTCACGGATCTGGAGCTGGTCGATCATTGTGGACATTCTGATCTTATCTTCCTCAGGAAGAGTGTCCAGATCTGCTAGCATGCTCTTGTCCATACTTGATCCTATCTCTCACTCTCAGTCTCTCAGGTTTTTCAACTTCCAAACACAACTAAGTTTTTGTTAGGGTTTATGAACAAGCTCTCTTCAGTTGCTTTGATTCACTATTACTTTTATAGCAACAGAGCACGACGTCGTTTAGTCGACTTCTCTCTCTCTCTCTGTATTTGTAAAGTTATGTTATGTGGAGTCTTTTTTGGGCCGGGTCCGTTAGTTAGATTCTTCATTCATATGAGAGTTTGGGCCTTTCCCAAATGACGGTGGGCCTATTGATTTCGTCCACTAATAATTTGTTGAATTTAAGTGTATAGAAAAATTTTATTTGGTTCAGTCAATTTTTTTTTTAATTATTTGGGTAAATTATATTTTAAATCATATGTCTTAAGGGTAGTTTCAAAAAAAAAACCTTTATTAGTTTCAAAAGTTTCGGTTTTCCTTTCATTCAAGTGAAAGTTTAAAATTAAATTTGGAAATTTGCGAGAGAGAGAGAGAGAGAGAGAGAGTGTGTGTGAGTTACTGCTCAATGTGACATAAATGGCTATATTTGAAACTTTGTTACTGTTTGCCTAAAGTGACTATAAAATTACTTTAGAAAACTATTATAATGAATAAAATAAACAAGTTAGCAATTTTTTTGTGACCTTATCACATTCTACCATGGAAAAAAAAAAAAAAAAAAAATACAGAGCCACCACAAGATGCGAGTTACATTATTACTGCTTGTAAAAAAGAATTAATTAAGTTAGCGTACAACATAGTGGAGCCTATAGTTAGATTTGATTTAGCTGTTTTTTTGACATGTTGTCAGTCTAATAGCAACAACAAAAAGAAGAAGAAGGAAAAAATACATGAAAATCGTTGTGGCTTTTAAGTAAAACACAAACACTCTTGTTGAAGTTTTGAGTGAACAATTGACTTCCATGTGATATTGTAAAATTTATGTAAAAACTATTAACCATTAGTGAAAAATTAATGATGAGTTGACCAATATTCGGATATCCTAGGTGGTAAAATACTGGGTCAATAAGTTTCAAAACTTGAGTTCAAGCTTCAAACAACTAGTTGTGTGTTGATGCTTTTTATATCCCATCTCTATCTAGAACGGTCAACTTACAAAAATAAGTGAGTTCTCCACGTAGACCAGAAGCATGGAGTCTCACATGAGAGTGGGTAAGGTGCTACTATGGTCATGCTCAAATAAGAAAGTCACACTAATTGGCTCCTCTACCCATTTTTTTACCAAAATAATAATAATAATAATAATAATAATAATGAGTTGCACTTATGATGATGCGTGTCTATATTATTTTCACATAAAATTGTACCACATAATACAAGTGAGTGCCTAAACATGTTAAAGAGTGGCTACCATATGCATGTAATTGTGCGTGGTCAAAATCTGCAGTCACTTCTCCAGCAAAGTGGAGGTGTTTGTGTTTTCTGGTAGGATTATGGTTCAATGGAGGATATTTTGGTCTTTTTATTTTTTATTTTTTTAATACAAGATAGAATTTCTACTCTAACCTAATTTAAATGTATATGTGTGTGAAACTCCTCTCTGGAGACTTAAACTCCCAGCCCTTGCTCGCAACACCTTACAAGCATTTATACTTGTGGAGTGATTACCGTACAAAAGGTGCGTGGTGATGTTTTGGTCTTTAATCTTAACTAGCCGCGAACCCGCGCGCTGCGCGTAATAATTATTTTTATGGTGATTTTATTTTATTTTTTTTACAATTTAAACTAATCTAATAATGATTAATGTATTTCGTAATTATATTTTTATTTATTATAGGAACAATCATAAATGTAATATAAGAACAGTTCAAAATACCAAAAAAACATAAACTAAAAAAAAACTAATTAAACTTAACAATGATCAATTGAATCAATATTAGAATAAAATTTTGTTTTTTATAATCTATTAAGGTTATTTTCTTTGTAGAAATTATAATTTCGGCCACCCAAAACATATTATCAAATAAACAATTATTAACAAAATTTAAGAATTAAATTTCTATACATGCATTGTTATAAAATAATAATAATTAAAATAAAATTGCAAAAAGTTAAAATTTGTCTCTTATCCGATTATTTTCATTTAGTTAACCTTTGTTTTTCTTTAAATGAATGGCATTATAGAGTACTTCTAATACAACTATTAAGAGTACTTTGTCCACCACAAAGGATTAGAAAATAAACAAAAATTAGTAAAATCTCATAGTTTAACATCTAAATTGAGCACTATAAAAAATCATGATATGTAACAGAATAAATATCAAATTATCCAAACCATGCTATGTAATAGAATAATATTATATTTTTATATGTTATATTTAAATCTTTAGAATGCAATAGGATGACATTTAACAATCAAAGAGAATTAAAAAAAAAAAACAATTTAAAAAACAAAACTAAATCGCATTAATCCAAAATAGAGTTTTAAAGAATATACAAAATTATCAACCTAAAGTAGAGATGCAAGAAAAATAAAAAAAAATCTACCAAAAAATTTATATATAGAGAGAAAAAGAGAGACTTTTTTTTTTTTTTTTTTTTTTTTGTGAGAGAAAACTATGCATAGAATAGAAGAGATAATGACAAATTTATAGTAAGAAGATGTGAATAAGAAGAGACAAAAATAAAGGAAGATGAAGGGAAAGAAGAAGAATGATATTAATGTAGAGGGTAGTGGAAAGATGAAAAGGTAAGGGAGGGAAAAAGATTGAAGAAGTAGAGGAGAGATTAAATGGTAAGAAAGAGGGAAAGGTTGGAGAATTGTAAATATTAAAAAAAAATGTTAAAAACAATTATCGAAAAATTGAAAAAAAAAAAAAAAACCCTAAAGTTTGAAAGGCTTCAATGTTGTTTTGTTTGTTTGTTTGTTTGTTTGTTTGTTTGTTTTTTTTTTTTTTTTCCTTCTTTTAAGCTGAAAATGTTCACACAAAATCCTAAAGCTGAACTGAAAAGGTTTTGGGTTGGGCTTGATAGTGAAACTAAATAAATAATAGATAGTTGGATTAATTATACAAATTTATTATAGGGTGATAGTGGAAGTAAATAAATAAGTAATGGGCTGCATTTATAGGGCTGAAAATTGTAAAAATCATTTTAAAAGTATAGGACAAATTATATTTATAAAAAAAATGATGTGACAGCTGATGTAGCGCAACGTGAGAGCAGCAGCATTAAATGCTACGCTTCAACTTTTAGTAATATATAGATTAGTTGTGTGACTATAATGTAATATTTATTAAAGTAATACACGTTGCATTTTTAAATTGGACTGGAGGACCATTAAACGCTACATAATTTTGTGCAATAAGTGCCTTGTTACTAGAAAATTATTAGGTACTCTCAGAGTACCATAAATGTGTAATCTCCTCTCTTACATGAATGATGAGTTCCACCATAAATTTAATTAATGGGACCCACCATTCATGTGAGTAGAGGGGGTATGCATTTATGGTACTTCGGAAGTATACAATAATTTCCCCTTGTTACTATCCAATGTAATTAAAAAAGAAAAAAAAAAACTTGTATTAAAGAAAGAAAATGCTAAAGAATGCAAGTGTTTTTTTTCCTTCTCACAAAAAAAAAAAAAAAAAACAAAGTTATCATTGTTTTTGCCAAGAGCCATGTGGTTCAATTTATTGGCATCTCCTAACACCTCCAAGACATTTAGAATTCAAATCTCTCATCTTCATTCTTCATTGTAACTATCGAATTATAATCCTATCAAAAAAAAAATATTGAATAAAAAAAAAAAACGTTACCATGGTTTCTGCAATGTATTAAAAAAAAAAATGTAAGTATGTTTGTTTCTAAATAAAATAAAATAAACTATTGGAGTTATTATTTAAAAAAAAAAAAATTAAAGAGTGGATACCTACAAAGCAAGTTTGCTAAGTTTTGTCAATTACCCAAATCATGAGGTAATTTTTAAAAAACTAATATACTAATAGGTTTCTTTTCTCTATATTTATATCAATTTTTCATTTTCTTGGTTATCCATCAGTATCGCAAAGCTACAGGTATAGAATATACCTAATATACTAATGTTTTTTTTTTTCTATATTTTTATTAGTTTTCTTCTCTCTCTTTTATTAATAACATTACTCTTTTACCTATAAAAAAAAGTTGCAAGTATAGAATAAAGATTATATTCATATACCACCCAAGATTATTAAGACCTATGCAAGCCTCCTAAGGTGAACCCAAAATGACAAATTCCAAACCTCTTTCTTTTTTTATTTTTATTTTTTGTAATTTTAAAATTTAAAATTTATTTTATTATTATCATTATTTTTTTATTAAAAAAAATCTATTGTTATAATTTCTAGGGAAGATGATATACTCCTATTTAAATCCTCTGAATTCCCTCTAAATTTTAACTAAATTTGAAACAATGTGACATTTATTTGATTTTTTTTTATGGTTGAAGAAAATTTAAATGGGAGGGGATCTTTTTCTTATTTCTGAGTCTTTTGCTTCTTTTTTTTTTTTTTTTTTTCCTTGTTAATTCGGAATTTGAATGTGATAATTGAGTTACAAGACTCTAAGTGATGTTTCTAGTCCTATTATGGGTAGAAAGCTACTAGAAACATGGGAAAAGATGCACCATAACAATAGCAAAATACCACAAACCCAAGTCATAAGACCCTTTCATTTAAAAAAATCAAAGGAGATGGAAAACAACAATACTACAGACACACTCATTTTCATACCCAATTTCACATCTTATTGATTTGTGTGATTGTGAGTAATTTAAAAAAAAAAAAAAAAAGGGTCCACATAAACTAGAATGGACAGAAAGTGTCCATCACTCATAGTTTCACACATCAACATGTCATGAAATTGGGTGTGAGATTGAGTGTCTCTCTAGAATTATTAGATGGCAATTTTTTTTTTTAATACAAGATAGAAATTCAATTCTAACTTAATCCAAATGTATATATATGTGTGAATCTCTCTCTTGTAAACTTGAACCCCGATTTTTGCCTATCACACCCTACAATAACTTTTATATTTATGGAGTGACCATCACGCCGAGGTGCGTGGTGGTAATGGCAAACTTAGATGAACGTGAGGAGCTGGATCTTCTTCCTATTTGAGCTATAATAAATTGAATCTTTCTCATGAGCAATTTTATCAAACACGTGGAAATGGAAACAACCATGATTGAGATTTTTGATTCAATTTCTGCGTAATTTCAGGTTGTAACTAAAAAAAGACTTGTGGATAGATGCCTTTTGGAATTGTAGGCAGAGGTTCAAAAAATTGGGTTTACTAGCTTGGTCTTTTCACTTTTGGTGGAATTCTAATGGCAAGTCAATGACGATAAGAAATTAAGGATTGCTTTAGAATAAGAGGACAGCGTATCTTGCGGTTTAGTCTCTTTTTGACACACAAAAAATCAGATTCTAATGTGGGAGCTTGGTGCTAAACAGCAAAGTTTGAAAGCCAGTCAAGTATACTAGGGCTGCAACTAATTTTATGAGCTTAATTACTTATAAATTACTTTCATTCTACTTAAAGAGACCTTTCTATTTTATATCAGTTACCTTAAAGCCATGCTTATTTTTACCATCGTACACCTTTGGCGCGATGGTCATTTCACAAGTATAAGTGTTCGCCAGGGGCGGCTTGATGTATTTGGGGGCCTAAGGCGAAAACCGATTATTTTGTTTTAGATGCAAAATTACTACTATTTAACATAAACCACGTAGATTTTTTTTTTTTTTTTAGAAAGTTTATAGACACAAAATTTGACAAAATTTTTCACACTTATTGATGTGGCAGATTAATAGTGGTAAGTAATAGAGTGAAGTTAATAGTAGACTAGCAAAAGTTTGCTAACTTAACTATTGTGAAAAAAGTTGTAAATTTTTTGTGTATTGATCTTTTTTTTTTTAGAAGTGAAATATTCACAATATTTTTCACAACAAATCTTAGGTGTTAAGTTACTTCTTGTTTTCTATTTGAACGCACGACTGTAATTATTTTTTTGCCATCAATAACAAGCTATAACAACTTGCTACTTAGAATTTGTTATAAAAATGTTGTGGACGTAGCATTTTTCTCTCTTTTTTTGTTTGGTTTCATTTGATAAAAATGTATTATTTTATTTATTGGTTATAAATAACCTCATTGGTTAAAATTTGAGGGCCTTTTTTTTACTTGGGGCCTTAAGCGACCACATTAATTGCTTCTAGCATCCAGCCGGCCCTGGTGTTCGCGGAGTGTGGGGGGCAAGGGCAGGAGTTCAAGTCTCCAAGAAGGAGTTTCACATACATATATACATAGATTAGGCTAGATTAAAATTCTATTTTGTATCCAAAAAAAAAAAAAAAAGCCATGCTTATTTTTTCTGCAACTAAAAAGACTTGTAGATGTAGATAGATGCCTTGACAGCCTTGTGGATTAGTCTGTACGTAAATACTGTAGGCATAAATATAAAGTTGGGTCCACTAGCTTGTTCTTTTTTGTGGAATTCTAATGGCAGGTCATTGATCATAAGTATTGCTGTAGAATTAGTACACAGCGCATCTTGCGGTTTAAGTCAATTTTTGATAAACAGAATATCAGATGCCAATGTGGGAGCTTGGCCCTTAACAGCAAAGTTGAAAGTAAGTCAAGTCTACTTGGGTTGCAATTAATTTCATAAAGGGATAATATCCTTTCACACTTCATAATTGATGCAGAAATGTCCTTTCATAAGCTTGCTTAGAACTTTCTTTCATTCTACTTAAAGGGCCCTTTCTAATTTCAAATCATTTCCCTACTCTTTTTTTCTCTCTTGCTTACTCAGTCTTATGGGTTCTATATCTTTTTCTGTTCTCTTCTTACTAACAATGTCTTTACTTGCCGTTGATGTAAAAGCCCAGCAAAACCAATCCAATGTGATACCCTTAGGTTCTTCTCTTTCCCCTATTGCTAACCGTACTTCATGGCTCTCACCTTCTGGCCTATTTGCCTTCGGTTTCTATCCACAAGGCAATGGTTTCGCTATAGGAATATGGCTGGTTAATCAACCAGAGAACACAATTGTCTGGACTGCTAATCGTGATTACCCGCCTGTCTCCTCAAATGCTACATTGAACTTAACAAGTAGTGGGCTTCTGCTTCGCACTGAGCAAGGTGTAGAAATTCTCATAGTGAACAATTCACAAGATTTCTATTTATTTGCTGGCTCAGCATCTATGCTTGATTCTGGTAATTTTGTGCTCTACGATGACACTCCTCATGTTGTTTGGGAAAGTTTTCATTTCCCAACAGACACCATATTAGGAGGTCAGAATTTGTCTAATGGCAAGGGTTTGGTGTCTAGTGTGTCTAGATCAGACCACTCAAGTGGACGTTATTGTCTCAGGATGCAGGAAGATGGAAACCTTGTTTCCTATCCTGTACACAATAAATATATTTCAGAAAATGCTTATTGGAAAATATCATATGATTATGATCATATCTGCAGCTACAATAACCAATGTTTTATGAGTGATGAGACTTATGGCAATTTTATCAATCTCTGTCTTGACCAAAGGGGTCGACTAAGCTTAGCCAATCCCAGTTCCCACATAAACACTTTGGCCAATAATTCATACCTTCGCAAGAAAGAAACTGTTATCTATCGTGCCATACTTGATTCTGATGGAATTTTCATGTTGTATTCACACCACTTTTTCGGCAATACTAGCTCAAGGGTGTCCTTGGTGTGGTCTGCTTTGCATGATCAATGTGAAGTGAAAGGTTTTTGTGGCTTCAACAGTTACTGCATAGGCGCGGGCTCCATAGCTAAATGTCGATGTTTTCCTGGATTTGAGTTCATGAACAGCGGGAATAAGAGTTTGGGCTGCTATAAAATGGGCTGCAAAGATGGTTGTAGCAGCAACATTATTGCTCAACTGAATATATCCTGGGGCGATTTTCCTTATTCAATGGTACGTACAGAGCAGGAAAATTGTAATAAGTCTTGCCTTGGAGACTCTAATTGTGGGGCTGCATTATTTTACATGAATGGCACTTGCACAAAATATAAGCTTCCACTTAGATATGGTAGAAGTCAAAATTCGTCAGCTATAGCTTTCTTTAAGGTGATTGGGAAAAATGGTCCAGACCATCCCCCTCCATGTCCGAGAATATTGATGGATAGCAAAAAACAGATGATTTTGATTCTTTCACTAACTTTGGGTTCCATTGCATTGTTGTGTTCTGCAATTGCAATATCTTGTTTCTTCATATATAGACATCAAGTTCATAGGTACATAAAGCTGTCGTTGGAGAATGTGAATCTGGAATTTGCAGAAAATTTTACCTCGCGTTCATTTTCTTACAATGAGCTTGAGCATGCAACAGATGGATTCAAGGAAGCGTTAGGTAAGGGTTCATTTGGATCGGTTTATAAAGGGTATTTATCTGAAGCTAACAAAAGTATTGCTGTTAAGAGGCTAGAGAAATTTGTGGAAGAAGGGGAAAGGGAGTTTCGAGCTGAAATGACTGCCATTGGACGAACTCATCACAGAAACTTAGTTCAGTTGCTTGGTTTCTGTATTGAGGGATCTAGAAAGCTTCTTGTTTATGAATACATGAGCAATGGTTCACTTGCATATCTTCTCTTCAAGACTAAAGAGCGCCCACTTTGGAGGGAAAGAGTGAGAATTGCACTAGAAGTGGCTAGAGGGGTCTTCTATCTACATCAAGAGTGTGAAGTCAAAATCATCCATGGTAATCTAAAACCCCAAAATATTCTCATGGATGAAAATTGGACTCCAAAGATCTCAGACTTTGGATTGGCGAGGCTATTAGTGCCAAATCAAAAGAGAAATATCACCACGGATATTGAAGGGTCAAGTGGGTACTCGGCACCTGAATGGGAGAAAAATGCCCTGATATCAATAAAAGTGGACATTTTCAGTTACGGGATGATGCTTTTGGAGATTGTATGTTGCAGAAGCAACATAGAATTGAATGTTTCAACAGCAGATGAGATTCTTCTATCTAACTGGGTATATAATTGCCTTGTGGCTGGAGAATTGAATAAGCTTGTGGAAGATGAAAATGTAGACATGAAGACACTAGAGAGAATGGTGAAGGTGGGCTTGTGGTGCGTTCAAGAAGATCCAGCTCTGCGTCCTCCAATGAAGGATTTAATCCTGATGTTGGAGGGGACAATGGATATAGAGGTCCCTCCATCTCCAGCTATTACTCATTCTTGATATGTATAACTAAACTTGTAATAAATACACACACACTTGTGTGTGTGTGTATATATATATATATATATATATATATATTTTAAGACTTTTGACAAGTGAATTTATGTATACTCTTCTCTTGTATGTTTGTTTTAAATATTGTGTTTTTTTGTGTATGGATCTTTTTAAATAAAGTATCTTATTTCTTTCATTATAATGGTGTTTATATTAGTTGCATAGCTATTTAAGAGTAATGTTTATTACACACACTTTGTTACACACATATTTACATATACACAATAAAACAATTAAAATCATGACTTAAAATCATGATTTTAATTGTTTTTTCACGTGTGTAATTGTTTTACGCTCCCTATTGTACGTAACTTCATAGAATGTTCCTATATTCAAAGTCAGGGTTCTTATTGTATTTATTTCTTTTATTTATTTATTTTAAGAATGTCCACATTTTACATTTGATGTAAAAAAGTGTGGACACTGTTAGTTGTAAAACAACCAAACCCTTATTTGAATTTAGAAGGTGATTTTTGTGAGAATATTGCATTTTAGAAATCAATTTCAATAATATAATAGTTTCTAAGGTAATTAAATTACACAAACTACTCTTGGGGATATGCAGAATCACTCCCCTCCCAAACTTAAGTCAAAATGACCACCCCATTGAGTTTCGTGAGAAATCAACATATAAGTTCTGCCATTAATAATACTAGGTTATAACTTGTGCTTATGCATGAAAACATTTAACATCAATGATGAAGAAGTGGTCAAACTTAGGTGTGTGAGGTGGTTGTCTCATCTTTCACATAGAGTACTATGAATGAATCACTTGGAATCAAAATTACGAAAATAAAATTGGCACTACAAAACTAATTTAGATTATGATTGTTCCTCCATATTAATATAATCAATATTAATATATATTATATTATTGACTAAACTTAGGTACAATATTTTAGGTATTGTTCCTTAAGTTCCTCACTTAAATCACTACATGTAGTCTATTTATCTACATCAAAATAAATAGTGTTAACTCGTTTTTAACCCTATTAGTCCCCCCCTCCTTTTTTTTTTTTTTTTTTTTGATCTTTAGAAACCCAAACCTAGCCAGTGATTGTCCCTCTCAAACCTTAAACTTCACCCTTTCTCCTCCTTTGCTAACAACCTTTCCAAGCTCTGCTACACTACCACTCACACCCTCTTTGTCATCGTCCATAAAAGGAAGATTGTTGTGGATGAGAGACATGGTGTGGATTATCTCGATGGTACAAATAGCAACATTATTATTGTAAGGACATAGATTTGGCGAACCTGCCCCGGATTGGATGGGATGGTCCAAAAGGCCCAAAAACAATGAATTTTGTAGAGAATGGGAAAAGAAAGCTGGGCTAGATTGATTTAGATAGTCAACACCATGAGTTGAGGTTACCAAAAAAGATAAATAAAAAGTTTGAACTTAATAATTGTCCTCAATAAGGATCCGAAAAGGTCCATTCCGATACTTACTGTTCTTCGTTTTTGTCCTAGTTACACTTAGTATCTTTTTCTCTCCCTTCTAAGAATGATTACTTCACATTATATAGTTCTTTCAATATCATCTTCACCCTACACTTGTCAATTATCTAAATCTTCACTTGAGTGCAGGTCTCATCACGCATCTTCTTTAGCTTTCTATGAGTTGCAGTGGTCAAGGTTACACTGTTCAGGGGTCTTCTCTACATAAATGTGGTCAGAAGAGTAGGTGCAGCATATTTAATGCGGTGGTAACAGCCTTTCCTTAGATATTTTTTGGGACTTCCATCCCTTCAGTCATGATACACATCTCCACAGTTAGTTCTCATCACGCATCTTCTTTAGCTTTCTATGAGTTGCAGTGGCCAATGTTACACTGTTTAGGGGTCTTCTCCACATAAATGTGGTCAGAAGAGTAGGTGCAGCATATTTAATGCAGTGATAGCAGCCTTTCCTTAGATATTTTTGGGGACTTCCATCCCTTTAGTCATGATACACATCTCCACAGTTAGGGTTATGAGAGGATCACTCCTCGGACCGCCCCTGTTTATTCCAAATGTGGCAAATTTCGTTTTGAGATTCCGTGTATGCATTTACTTCTCCTCGGACTTCACCTCGTCCTCGGATAAAGCTTGAGGCCCAACACATGGTTTTGGGCCTTTATCCTCACAAGGCCCAATACTCGGTTTTGGGCTTTTAACTCCTCAAGGCCCAATACACAGCTTTACGTCCCTGTCCCCACAATTATTATTATTATTATATAAAGTGAGTTTTTTTGTTATTAATTTTCGTTGACCTCATTTAATTTGTGATTAAATTTTATTAGTTTTTCCCTCTTTAAGAGCATAAATTGTAAATATTAGAATGGAAAAACCAATTCAACAATTTTCAATTAAAGGAGGGAAGTGTAATTGCTTGCTCACTTCCAAGTGCAGGAGATCGTAGCAATATAATTCTCGGAGTACCGAGGTCGAACCACAAGGAGCAGGGTAAATTCAAAGACAATATAATCAAATAACAATTTGGGTGAAGAAGAAAAATATTTTTGCTTGGTGATTGTTAATAAGAATAATAATAAAAACTTATTTAAATCAATAATGTAAATACCAAGGCATTGGAGTCTTTCCCTATATCGATATGAGATTCTTTGTGATCTAAGAAAATATATATTTCATAGTTGATTGTTCTTATACAATTAAAAACTTATGATTCAGTTGAACTGAGACAATTCAAAAATGCATTATAACCTCAATTAATGATGCGGTTAGAAAAGTTTTCAGAAAAACTCATTCACTTTAAAACCTGATTTCTATTTGAAACTATTAGGAATTCATCTAAACAATAAGAAAAACATGATTGAACTTATTGAAAGCATGGAAGAACTAATACATCAAAAGAAATATAATTGAACAATTAAATATGTCGTTAATAAAATCCTAGAAAGAATCACATTGAATATTCATACCATATAGAAGAAACATAACCCTTAGCCCTAGCAAAGAGTTTAGGCTGCCATTAGAGAAAAGAAAATACAAGGTTTTCTTTGCCCAAAATTCGTTCTCACAGCCTCCCCTCCAAACCCTAATGTCCAAGTGTCTAAAGAAAATAAAAATTTTTCCATTTTAATTTCCGTCCAGATTTACAGCGATAACTTGTGAGTTAATTTCGGCCTTCAAAAATTGAGAATTTCAAAAAACTCAAAACTGGAAAGTTGTAGATATTTAATTCACGGTTCCAACCCATTGGCCTTGTGTCAATTGGATTTTTGAGGAGAGAGATACGCCTAAAATACTAATCAGTGCTCAAATCAGATTTTTCCTTTTCAGATTCTACCCCTTTGATTTCTTTCCTTATTTGAAGCTTCCAATCTTGATAGACAATCCAAGCACTCCAGCTGCACCTCCTTAGACATTTAAACATGGTCCTTTAGCTCCACTTTAATTCTAGTTTGGCCTCCATTCTCTCACAAATTCTTGTAAACTCATCTTTCTCACATAATTTCCTAAAAGTAGAAAATTACACACAATGAATGACATCTTATTCAAGAAATTATGTAAAGATAAATAATAGGGACTAATGCAAATTATGACTTAATTATACAAATTAAGCATAGTAATAAGGAGATAACGTCCACATAAATATATAACAAGTATACATTTTAAGGCGTTATCAGTAATTAACCCAAAATAATTTATATGGTTATTTTTATAAATTTTATATAAGAAACTATTTTTATTAGAATACTTATTATCCCCCCTTTAGAATCAAAAGGAATACTTATTATCCAAATAATATAAATAATAATTATAATATGACATTCTTTCTCGTATTAGTTGCTTTGGAAACAATTGAAACAAAAATCATCAAAAGGTACAAGAAAATTTAATAACACATGCAATCAAGAAACTTATGCGCGCATGTGACATGATAAAGTGGTGTACATGTTTATTAATTTTACACCACTTAATAACTTTAAATTGCTTTAATATATTCAAAATGCGGCATTCAATTATTTATACATTTTCATTGTTTTAACATACATGTCAAAACTACCGTACACCCTTAGTGCGGTAATCACTCCATAAGTATAAATGCTTATAGGGTGTGGGGGCAAGGGTCGGAGTTCAAGTTTCCAAGAGGAAGCTTCACACACATATACACTTAGATTTGGTTAAAGTAGAAATTCTATCTTGTATATATATATATATATATATATATATATATATATATATATACATGTCAAATTTCATTTTTATTGAATGTTATTTAATATTTGATTAATAAACATAATTTTTTTTATAATTTTAAAATAAATACTTTTTTTTATAATTTTAAAATAAATTAAAAGAAACTTAAAATTAAAGAGACAATATGATCTATGATCTACAATTTACATATATATATATATATATATATATATATTACACAGTAAGAAGCAAGGTTCTAGTAGACTAAATTTGTATTATGTCGTTAAGAAGAGTTTAAAGGTATGCTAATTATTTATATAAAACAATTTTTATAGTAAATTTTCCAAAATTTATATGAGTTTAGGAATATGTTATTCTTGCTTGAGTTTAGTTACTTTGACAACGATGAAAAACAACATCAAAGAAAATGAGAAAAATATATTTAAGAAAAAACATGTAATGAAGAATATATATATATATATATATATATATATTGTGTGCTTAATTATTAAAATAATTAAAAATTTTAATTTTCACTTAAAAATAAGTTCATATGATATTCTTAATTATAATATTCATGAAAATTTACATTCTCTTTCTTTACTAATTGTGAATTTCCAATAAATGCTTAAATGTTTTGCGGACTATCTAACATATTTTCTATTTAGTGTTTTACATTTAGGGTAAAGTAAGGGTTTTTTTATGAGTTTCAGTTAGTTCAACTGCTAAAATTTCTGATAGTTGAATAAGAAATGTGAGGTTGAATTCTAGCTATAGGGAAAAGAGACCCAAGAATGCAAATTGGGCATTGGGTCTATCTGAGGACATTCATTGGTCTAAGAACAGGTAAACAGTAATGATGATGTAAGAGCCAGAGCTTCATGGGCAAGTTGTAACAGGAAAAGCTTGGGAAAGTAGTCTGAGAAGGAATACCTCCTCGGCTAAGTGAAGCGAAAGTCAAATGGTTCATTCTGCTATTCAGACTGACTTCCCAGAAGAATCTATTGATAAGAATATGCTTCATAGAAACATGAAACAACGGGAGAGCTAAGAAATATCTAAAGAGAAAGCTGCTATCATCGCATTGAATGCTCTGCAGCTAACTCTCTAGCCGCATTAATGGGGAAGTGATACCTGAACAGTAACTTTCAGCCTTACAGCTACTACTCAAAGACTTTAAGAAGGTGCTGATGGGACGGAGATTATCACCAACAATCTGAGCTACATGTGGAAGGTGGAGATGAGGGGGAAAGATAGTATAAAATAGAAGAGATACCCCAAGAGAAGGGAATCAAGAAATTAAGAGAAAAACACTATAGCAATCAATAGTTGAACTTGTAATCACACTTGAGAAAAATATATAAGAACTGATCTCCTCGGATTGTGCCGAGGACGAGTTTTTTTATGTTAAACTAGTCTATTTTCATCTTCTTGTCATCTAGATACCCCTTAGGTTGTTGTTTGATTCACTAAAACCCAATTTTCCAACCCATCCTCTACAAATTTATTGTATTGGGCTTTTTTAGCCTAGGTCCATTCATCCTTTGGGCGTGTGACTCAAATTTGGTCCTTACACCCGCTTACACCAAAAACCGATTGGTACCTTGGTTTGATGATAAAGAACTATTATCAGAAACGGACGCCCTAGGTTGAATTATCTAAAAAAACGTAAGGGTTTTCTCCTTTAATTTATTAATAATTTTTTTGTTACTTATATATAAAAAAATATCATTGGGGACAAAGTAAGGGGTAAAGACATAAATATGGAGCTTTAAGGGTCAATACAGCTTATTTGAATTCTCTCTCTCTCTCTCTCTCTCTCTCTCTCTCTCTCTCTCATATATTTTTCTCAATAAATTTATCTAAACAAAAAATTTCAAAATTGTTAAAGTGAGAATGTTTGATTAATACTAATAAATGTGGTATTAGTCATAGACTTAATATTACAATGTGCCATGTAACAAAAAGATTACGAAAATTATAGTATCCCCTGAATTATTATCATTATTTATTTTATCTTTTATTTTTTTTTCCTAATCTATTGAGAGGAAAGAATGAAAAAAATGCAATTATTTAAAAAAATATAGCAATTATTTAATAAAAAGAATAAAATTCTTAGATTATATTGTATTAGCAATATAAGATTTATATCATAAACTAAACAAATATGTACGATATTCTATTTCTCTAAAAACAAATGTTCAATATTTTATACTATCTATAACATAATTTTCTTCTTTGGATTGGATTTTTATGTGGTTCAAAAATACCCCTAGACCCTAGGTTTAACAGGGACAAAATTTGGAGACAAGCCAGTAAAAATATATCTCTAACTCCCCTTAAAACAAGCATTCCTAAAGTCAAGTGTCAACTGGTTATTTTTCTCTATCGCTAAGAAAGTTGGGTTTCTTCTCTCTTCTCTTAGGTAGTAGAAGTTTTTTGTCCCTTCTCTAAAGGAGAGTTTGTTTTTTATTTGTTAATTTGCTCCTATGTCATCTGGGGTCACCAAGTGTGACTCTTGAGTTTGTTGGTTTGTTTTTTGTTCAAGGTTTTGGGAAACACTTTTACTCCTTCTGTTACTCTCCTACGCAGGGTGAATTCTCTTTCTTTTCTTCACTGCTCACCATGGAAGACCTCACTAAAAATTGGTTTGAATTATCTTTATCCCATAGAGATCATGCTAGTTTTGTCCTTCCAAAAATTCATAAATCAGGGGAATACATTATAGCAGCAAAGTTCTTAACTTCACACTATCTCATTATGGAGGCAATGGTTCGTACTTTTCAGTAGAGATGGAGGTCGGTGAATGGTTATAAAATTCGAAATTTGGGAGATCATATGGTGCCTTTTGTTTTCGACAACAGTTCCGATGTGGAAAGGATAATTGAAAATCAGCCACGGGGTTTTGACAAACACCTTGTGGTCTTACAAACATTTGAAGAGTTTTCAAAACTCAAAGATCTAGTTTTTGATAAAGCATTGTTTTGGGTTCAGGTTCATGATATTCTTGTCTGTTTCATGTCAAAAAAGGTTGCAGAAAGCATTTGCGAAACCATTGGAGAGGTCCGAAGGTCACCTGAATCCACAGATGATGATGGAGGTAACTTCATTCGAGTACGTTTCACAGTGGATGTTACTCTTCCTTTATGCCAAGGTAGGGTGTTCAATGGGTAGCAACTATGGCTTTGTTTTAGTATGAGAGGTGTGGTCGTTTGAAACACTATGAAAAACAATGCGACCTCTGGATTCAAAGCAAGAGCTCTCTAACCACTGATAAACAACAGTTCGGTTCCTTTCTCAGTGGGGCCATATCAGACAAGTGGAGGAAGGGTAATTCTGGTGTCTGGGTATTGTGGTCAGGTGGCAATGATTGAGAAAATTTCATCGGAGGAGGGAAGTCCATCGGTTGCTACAGTGGTAGGGAAACCTAATACGGTAACTGAGGACGATAAGGAGAGAATTATTGCTGTAATTAATTCAAAAGGCTTGGTAACGGCAAAAACGAGAACAGACCATGCAATGAAAGGAATTAATTCTCATAATATCAAAATTCCAGTTTTTCTCTCCCTAAAAAAACGAAATTATTATTAATTGAGAATGATGTTTTGTCAACGTTAACTGAAATTAATGAGGGCATTTATTCTAGCTCCATATCAAGACACCCAATACGTCTGATTTGGAAAAGATGGCTGAACCAAAGAAATTGGCTGAAACGGCAAGGTCTGAGGTGGAATTTCTGGATGTCAAGGAGTTGTTGTCTTGGCTGATTGCAGAAGGGAAGTCACTAGAACTATTTGCATACTCGGCTTGGATGGTGTGGAATCAAAGAAATAAAACCGACTGAACTTACAAGCTGCTTCACTTCATCAAGTGGCAGAACAGGCAAAGGAAATGTTGGCACAGTACCGAGCCAATTTGCAGGTTCCAAATGTTGAGATAATATACAATGGCAATGGAGGGATGAGGTGGAGATGCCCGCAAGCTGGGTTGGTGAAAATAAATTTTGATGGTGCTGTATTTAGTGCATCAAATATGTCCGTTATTAGAGTGGTGATACGGGATAGTAATGGAGTTGTTTTGGCTTCTTGCTCACAAAAAATCCCTCAAGCATACAAGGCTGAAGAGATTGAGGTGCTGGCAGCCCTCAAGGCATTGTCTTTTGCATTTGACTTGGGATTTCGTAGTGCTATCCTTGAAAGTGATTCTCTTGGACTGATTCAAGCTTTGAAGTTAGAGGAGCATAGCTTATCACTAACAGGTTTACTTATTGAAATATGAAAATGTTTTCTAACAATTTTGTAAAATTGTTGTATTGTCACATTAAGAGAAATGGTAATAGAGTTGCTCATAGTCTGGCTAAAAATGCATTATGCATACTAGATTTTCAAGTATGGATGGAAGATGTCCCATCATATATTGTTTTGATTTTACAATTGGATGTAGTTAAATTACATTAATAAAATCCATCAGTTTCTTTCTCAAAAAAATAAAATAAAATAAACTCTCTGTAAAACACTATTTACAAAATAGAATACTCTCCTACTTACTCGTGTCTTCAAAACAAACTCATCAAAAAAAAAAAAAAAAAATACAAAACTTCCTAGTCTACTTTGTATATTTCCTTCAAGACCATGTTCCACTTTTTTTTCTTTTCTTTTCCTCCTCCTCCTCCTCCTTCTTCTTCTTCTTCTTCTTCTTCTTTTTTTTTTTTTTTTTTCCTTTATCAAGACTAACTAGTTTCTTTTATTTAATTTTTCTGTTTTTTTTTTTTGAATTTCCGGTTTCTTTAATTCCTAATCTCATTTGTGTGTGCGCATTGTTTTTTGAATTTCTAGTTTTCTTGAATTTCCTCACGTTTTTGTTTTTGTTTTACCTTCTCAAATCTCATTTTCTTTATTTTGAAATTGAAGAAAAAAAAAAAAAAACTCATACTATAAAACCATTACTATACTACATATCCTAATTTAAACACCTCACGTTTCAATTGAAATTCAAATCAATTTCAACAAAAATTTACCGAATTTAGAACTACATCAATATATATATATATATATATATATATATATATATATACACACACTTCTTTTCTTTTAGTAGTATTCAATTTTGAAAAGAATTCTGCTAGCACGAGGCAAATTGGTGCTCTCCCACAAAGAAGATAAGGGTTCCATAGTTGATTTATAATGATTTTTGGTAGGTCTATTTTTTTTGTTACTTTTTCTTTATTTGTCTGCTTTTTTAATTTGTATAATAGTTTTTGCTGAATCGGTGATTTTGCTGAAACACCATTTCAGGCTGAGAGGGCCAAGAATTTCAAACATCTTGCTCATTTTGCAATAACAACAACAAACAAACAAAAAAAGAAAAACAAAAAAGAGATGACCTTGTTAAATGGCAGCTCTACGGCTTTTTTTTTTTTTTTGTTAGTATAGTTTTATAATCCAAAAATTTAGATGAGCGGAAAATTATAACACTATGCCAAAAAACAAAAACCTCATCGTATAATGAGGCTAGGATTTATATATTTATTTAATCTACAACCTAAAATTTAGGTTACTAGGACAATGCAAACCTATAACGATCCTTAAAAAAATTAGTAAAACTTCGTTTTCAAAAAAAAAAAAGAAAAAGAAAAAACATTGTGGTTTGCATGAACGTGAGTTACGTGACTTCGAACTTTACTGTTAACGTGTTGAAGCTGCCATGACTAATTTTATTTGTTGACAAAGAACCGATTTTGTTGACCAGTTGCCCGCGATACACGATTTCTTTTCATTTTTTGTTTTTTTTTTTCCCTGAAAATCCCCCTAAATTCTCTCCTAAAATCTAGTAAAAGCGCCAGCAATTGCCAGCTAGTTGCTCATCAGTTCTCAAAATAGAAAGTATAAGCATGTTGTCATGTTCCTAATACCATTCTCATCCTTCTCTCATGGCTTCCATATTTACTGTTTTCTTTCTACTCTCTATTATGTCCCTTACATTTGGAGGGGCTCAACCCCAACAAAAGCAATGTAACCAAAAAATAAGCCTGGGCTCTTCGCTTAATCCCACAACTTTTTCCACCTTTTGGCTTTCCTCTTCTGGCCAATTTGCATTTGGATTCTATCCACAAGGCAATGGTTTTATGGTTGGAATCTGGTTGGTGGGTACAGACAATAATATAACGGTTGTGTGGACAGCAAACCGCGACGATTCTCCAGTCACCTCAAACTCGACACTAGATTTGACAATGGATGGTAAGCTTCTTTTGAGTGCTGATGAGCAAGGAGTAGAAAAGAAGCTTATCAGTGATGCAACAGAGTCAGCTTCCTCTGCCTGTATGCTTGACAATGGCAATTTTGTTCTCTACAACAAAAATGATTCAATCATTTGGGAGAGTTTCAGCTATCCCACTGATACCATTTTGGGAGGGCAGATTTTGTCCTCTGGTGCTCAATTGTTCTCTAGTTCATCAGATACCAATCACTCAACTGGACGGTATCGTTTGAAGATGCAGGATGATGGAAACTTGGTTCTATACCCGGTAAACACCGTCGACGATGAAAGTGACGCTTATTGGAGCTCTGTCACTAGTTCCAAAAGCTTCAAGTTTCGCCTTTATCTCAATTATTCAGGTGCTCTAGAAATCATCAATAGCACTAGTATGGAAAGAGTTAAAGTTTTGAAATCACCATTGGCCGACAATAACACCAACACCATTTATCGTGCAACTCTTGCTGTTGATGGAATTTTCCGGTTGTACTCCCATGCCTTTGACAAAGCAGACAAACAAAACTCATCATCACCAGTACTTTTGTGGCCAACATTGAAGGACAAGCAGGGTCTTTGTAAAGTGAAAGGTTTTTGTGGCTTCAACAGCTTTTGCACACTCAATGATTTCGAACCGTACTGTGATTGTCTTCCTGGAACACGGTTTGTTGATCCGAATCTCAAATCTCTCGGCTGTGAGAGAAACTATTCGGAAGTAGGGTGCGGAGGTGGCCACAACGATCATATTGCAAATTATTCCATGTATTCCAAGGAGAACATGTTCTGGGAAGATAATCCTTACGCGTATGTACCCATGTCAACAAAGGAAGAATGCAGCAATTCTTGCTCGGAAGATTGCTATTGTGATGCAGCATTGTTCAAGGATTCATATTGCCAGAGACAAAAGCTTCCACTGAGATATGTTAGAGGGGATACAAATAGCGTAGCTTTTTTCAAGGTGGGCATAGGGAGCACTGAAAGCTGGAATAAAACTTCTTCCACCCCAGAGAAGCCTCCTCTTCAGCATGTGACAACCAAAAAGGCTAAAGTGCAAATTATTGTTTTAATTTTAGCTTTTACAACATTCTCCTGTCTCGCCCTTGGAATTTCTGGCCTTTACACGTTCAAAATTCGAGCGCTAAGGTATAAAATACTGAAAGAAAGTGAAACACTGGTCTTGACTAAGGGGCTTACTTTAAATTTGTTTTCATATGATGAGCTCAAAAGAGCTACAAATGGATTCAAACATGAGTTGGGTAAGGGTTCTTTTGGAACGGTGTACAAAGGGGTTTTGTACAAAAGTAAGAAACTTGTTGCTGTGAAGAGACTAGAGAAATTGGTGGAAGATGGTGAAAGAGAGTTTCGTGCAGAGATGCGAGCAATAGGGAGAACTCGCCACAAAAATTTGGTTCAATTGTTAGGTTATTGTGTTGAGGGCTCCAAGAGGTTGCTTGTCTATGAATATATGAGCAATGGCTCCCTTGCCGATCTTCTTTTTAAAGGTGTAAGGAGTCCAGACTGGGATGAAAGATTAAAAATAGCATTGGATGTTGCAAGAGGGATTCTCTATTTACATGAAGAGTGTAAGGCCCCTATTATTCACTGTGATATAAAGCCTCAAAATATTTTGATGGATAATTTTTGGACAGCTAAAATTTCTGACTTTGGCTTGGCAAAATTATTAATGCCGGATCAAACAAGGACCTTCACATTGGTTAGAGGGACTAGAGGGTATATAGCACCTGAGTGGCAGAAGAGCATCCCAATATCGGTAAAGGCAGATGTTTATAGTTATGGAATAATGCTTTTGGAGATCGTATGTTGCAGAAAGAATATGGAGGTTAATGTATCAACACCTGAAGAAATTGTTCTTTCTACTTGGGTATATAAATGCTTTGTTGCTAAAGAGTTGGATAAGATTATGGGTGGCGAAGAAGTAGATAAAAGAACCTTGGAGAATATGGTTAAAGTGGGATTATGGTGCATTCAAGAAGAACCAACTCTTCGTCCTTCCATGAAGAGTGTTGTATTGATGTTAGAAGGGATTACTGATATATCTGTCCCTCCATGTCCAACTAATGTCTCCATGTAAACTTTTGAGGGTAAGGAAAAATTTATTTCTATTTTCAAGTAGCTTTCATATTGTTTTTTTTTTTTTTTTTTTTTTTTTTTTTTTTTTTTTTCAGTATTTGGTTTTGACTGTTTTTTCCTTTCTGATTCATTCGAGTGCATATGCAGGTACGTCGATCCTCTCAGTAGTCAGAGGTTAATTGTTTTCTTTAGAGGTGGAGACTAGAGAGAATTTCGGTGGAGGCAACCGCGTTGGGGTATTTAGTCCTAATCATGCATGTTTCTCAAAAAAAAAAAAAAAAAAAAAAAAAAAAAAAAAAATCTAATCATGCATGTAACTATTTTTTATCAACAAGATTACGAAGAAAGTTTATCACTCTGATAGTCATTTACTTCAGAGAAATTTATTGCATAACAGTTTGTGATGTGTCATATTTCTCTAAGAAGATATTTGGTCAAGAAATAAAACAATGAAGTGTGGGTCGACAATCATTATTGGAGGGTTTATTGAATTCTAGACAAGGGATTTATTTCCTTATTTTGAGTATTTTTTAGAGTTGTAATCAAATTAGGCATATTTTTAGTTGGTTAATTAATTAGAATCTTTTAAGCAATATTTTGCTGAATTGGCCCTGTGGTCTAACATGAAAAGAATGTTTAATATTCCTTAATAATATTTCTTTGAGAATTTTTTATTTTCTAGTAGGATTCCAAAGTTTTCTTAATGAGTTTAATAAAATTTTAATGAAGGATTTTAAAAATATAATTCAATAATTGGTGGACTTAGATTTGAACCGTGACATTTCTATCAGAAATACAATATTGTGTTAATTGAACTAAAAAACTCTTATAGTCTGTTTAGATTAAGGAGAGAGGAAGAGTAGAGTAGAATAGAGTATATTTCGCTTAAAACTAGCTTATTTTTAGCCAACTTTACTTCATTCTCTCTCTTTCCCACCCACAATCCAAACATACCCTTAGCTTTAATAAAAAAAAATTAAACAAAGGTAATTATGGGAAAATAATTTAAACATGCTAGTAAAATTTATATTTTAAACTAAACATATGTGTATAATGTTGTACACATTTGTTTAGTCTATAATGTAAATTTTACATTGCTAGTCCAATAAAAATTAATTATTTTCCTCAAAATAAAAACTCATGAGCATCCTTATTGCACTATAGATACATCAAAATTATAAAGTAATTCTCCATTGATGAATCTATATTACCAAAATTTTAATAAATTTAAATTACTATTTCGATTATAATTTATTATTAACATTTTTAATTTTTTTAAAAATAAATTCAATTTCATTATTTATTTTACTTTATTTTATAAATTATTTACCATAATTTTTAGCAAATTGAAAATTAATTTTACATTATTTATATATAATAAAAAAAGTCTTTTGTCATTTAACTTGAGGTAAATTATTATTTTAACTTTTATTATTTATTTTACTGATTGCTTTGCTTAGAATTTATGATCTTTGTTTTGGTTTGATGATCATGTTTATAATTATCAAACTAAAATACCAATCGGTTTTTAGTGTAGACAAAGATTAAACTTAAATCTCTTATTCAATGATAAAAAACTTTACTAGTTAAATTAACTGAAATCCACTTAAATCTGAATCTTAAGTAAATAGTTTTTCCTTTAACTTTTTCATGTGTGGGGTTAGCAATTAGTATATAATAATTCCATGGAGCCGGACCCATTGGGAGTTCTTTATCTCGCACATGCAATCATGCAAGATAGTCCACTGGCTAATGTGCATCTCTATAATAATTTTACCCTCCATTTGTCTGGACTCTGGAGATATATGGTCTAGTCTACCTTGACGAGCTAGCAATTAATCACTCAATGGGCAATCTCCAATCTCCAATCTCCAATCTCCATAGCTATTGTATTGCTGTCGTCCACCCAAGTCAAACGACTCAAACCTTTACTAAGTTAGCAGGCAAGGACCCTACAAAGTTTTTCAGGCTCCATCAAGATTGTGACTGCTTATGTTTTTTTTTTTTTTTAATGGAAAAATGGTTTTGAGAAACTGAGTTGAAATAAAGAGATTCTCAACAAAAAAAAAAAAAAAAAAAAAAAGAGAGTTGAAATAAAGACTTTAGATTCCCCTATAAAGACTTTTGCTGAAATTAAAGAAGACTTTAAGTTCAAATTAAGTGATTGATGATATTAGGCATCTTTATTAGAATCATTACCAAATAGGATATTGGGCATTATAAAAATAAAATAAAATAAGATATTAGGTATCTTCAGGGACGGACCTAAGATTTCAAGCTGGGGGGCGAAGATAAGCGAAAAAAAAAATTTCAAGAATCCAAACTAAATATTGAAGCTATATCCTTTTCAATGTATAAAATCAAAAAGTCTGTCAAAAAATCATTTTCCATTTTGTTTCGAAAGTCAGTTTTAACAACTGTAGGGGAATTTTTCCCAGCACACCAAGGGAGGTTTATCCGCTTTGGAGAGCCAGGCCCTCACGGTTTATCTCTCTAGCCGCGAGTGCAGGAAGTGGCTCGCGTTGCACCTCACTAGAGGAAGTGACAAGCACGACCAGCAGTCCCACATCGGGTAGAGAGCGCTCCCACTCAAGGCTTATAAGGTGCTGGACCAACCAAGAGTGTACCATCATCACACATGTGTGATGATGGTACACTCTTGGTTGGTCCAGCACCTTATAAGCCTTGAGTGGGAGCGCTCTCTACCCGATGTGGGACTGCTGGTCGTGCTTGTCACTTCCTCTAGTGAGGTGCAACGCGAGCCACTTCCTGCACTCGCGGCTAGAGAGATAAACCGTGAGGGCCTGGCTCTCCAAAGCGGATAAACCTCCCTTGGTGTGCTGGGAAAAATTCCCCCACAACAACTTTCATAGTTGAAAATGATCGCTCTATAGTAGTAGTAGAAACTAGAAGAGTAAGCACAAGTCTTATCATTCTATAAACAAGTATGTAGTGTTCTGAATTTCCAGTTCTCCATAACCATTGACACAACTTAGATAAACTTTTCAATTTTTTGAACTCTAGATCCTGGATTACATTATGCTCAAAATGATAAAGCTCCTTCTCCAATACTTGTTTGTCATAATTTGTGAAATCTTGTGGATAGAAATTCTTTACAAACAAACAAAGATCACTACTTCTGAAAGATTTTAATGTCTTTCAAGGTTCTAAAGCTGAGCTAAGCCTAAGTAATTCCATTGCATTTTCATTAAACTGATGATTTAGTTCATGTAGTTGAGAATCTATTGCAGCATAAAAAATATTTACTCAATAATGATGCTAAATTGTAACATTATCTTGATGATTACAAGCTCGACCTCACCTCCCAACATAACAAGCATTCATATCTAGGATATCAATGCAATGCTTCTCACAAAATGATATAACAGTGGTGAGTAAGCCATCCCATCCATCATCTCTAAATTTTTGGATAAGTGCTTTAGTAGATGAAACTAAATGCATGGCATTTAAAATGTCTTGAGATTAGCTTTGCAAAGCTTGACATAGTTTATCAGTGATCTCCATAGTTTCCTTCTCAAGATGCAAGATGAAGACAAATTCAAATGAAGTTAAACCATCATAAGCTGACTTTGCTTCTACTCGATGTTCTCCATCACTTGCATCATCAATTATATTTAGTAAAACTTCAACAGTTGAAGTAAACATCCTTAATAAACTAGAAACTGATCTAAATTATGAACTCCAACGTGTTTCTACAAGTCGTTGTAAAGTGCCAATTTGATTAAATCCACTTCCAGTCTCAAGCTCTTCAAGATCAATCAAACGTGCTATTTCATTAGCATTGGCAACTTTCAATTGCTCATTACGCTTGCATGAAGTATTAACAGTTTTTATCACCAAAAGCAATTTAAGAAAAAACCCACTAATGGGGACAACTTATTTTGATGCTTTTACTAATGCCAGTTGTAAGCGATGTTCAAAACAATGGATATTATAAACATATGGGCAATCATTCAAAATCAAAGCTTATAATCCATTCCACATACCTCGCATGTTGCTTGCTCCATCATATCCTTGCCTTCGAATATTTTGTATATCTAAGCAATGTTGAGATAACAAAGAATATATCCCCTTCTTTAGAGTCAAAGCCACAGTGTCAACAACATGAATAAGCCCAAAAAAACGTTCTTTCACAAAGCCTTTTGCATCAACATATTTAAAAACCACAACAATTTGCTCTTTCATGGACTCATCACGATTTTCATCAACCATTATACAAAACTTTGCATCACCAATTTCTTCTCGAATGGCCTTCTTCACTTTAGCTGAGAAAACATTTGGAATTTCCTTTTAAATCCTAGGTGATGTTTAGGTTGCATTTTTGGGAACTGTTTCTATTATTTCAACAACCTTCTCATTCCAAAAAGCCACAACACCCAATGATTCAAGAAAGTTCCCACGATTAGATGAACTAAAACTTTCATCTCGACATCTAAAAGCTATAGCTTGAAAGGCAAGATGTCGGACAATAAAAATTGAGGCCTTCAATTGCAACCGATTATTTGTAATTTGTTCAGTAGTGAAATGATCAACTACCTTTTGTAAATGCTGCCATTGGTTCATCAAATCCTAACACATTTACTCGGCAACTCTATGAGCTGAGTTAGGATCTTTTCCTATATGACCTTGAAAATAACAATTTTTGCCCCTCAACTTTTTTCCAATTTTTAAATCCACCAACAGTGAATGTATTTTGTCCCACAACCCCATTTGGATTATGAAAGACAAAGCAAGGTTGACAAAAAGCTGCATCTTTCGTAGGAGAATATTCAAGCCATGTTAAATAATATTCAAACCAAGAAACTTGAAAGTTACGATTGTGCTTTCCACTTTTTTTGTATGTCTCTAGAGGAGGTTGGTGCAGACCATTTTTAATGTAAACCCGTCGAATTTCATTACATTGATTAACATAATATTCCTATATTTGTTTGCGTGTTCCAGGATCATAATCCAAAGAATTAAGATCAACTTTTTGAAATTATGTTTGAGAGATATGGTTATTTTCTAGAATTGGGATATCGGCATTTTTTGGAATTGGGGAATGAATATTTCTTGGGATTGGAACATCGACATTTTCCAGAATTGGGGAATGAATATTTTCTAGAATTGGAACATCCACATTTTCTGGAATTGGAATAGCAACATTAGTTGTTGACAATCCCACGTTGTCTTCGGAGGAATTTGAATCTTTTCTTTTGAAAAAATCAAACATTGTAGTTGATTTTTTTCATAATCTACAAATAAAATAAGAATCATATATATTATCTCACAAACGGTTGTTGTTACTAACTAAAGACGGATACTATAATCTAGGTAATATGCATGATGCATTTAATTATAATTTAGTACTTCTCACTTCTTTTCAATTTATAAATTTATCTAATTTAGCATTATGAGTTAACAATAGGCGCAAATGAATTACTGTTATTTTCTTAAATTTGTATGAAAATTTTCTATATTATATGATTTGTTTTTTTCTTTTATCTTTGGTCTTTGCCTTTATTTATCTTTGTCTTTGTCTTTGTTTTTGTGTCTCCATATTTCAGACACTAACCCAATCTCACTACCGACACTATAAATTTATTCTGCACTACTAACAAAAACTTTTCTTAACTTTACCCTTTTTTTTTGTCACTTGTCTTTAGTGTTGCCCAACTACCAGTCAACAAAGAACAAACAAACAAACACTACACTAATAAATTCTCTAATCTTTACAAACTCTACTCTCTCTCTCTCTCTCTCTCTCTCTCTCTCTCTCTCTCTCTCTCTCTCTCTCTCTCTATATATATATATATATATATAATACAAGAGAGAGAGTCACAAACACAGAGTCACAGAGAGTCACAAAGCCAAAAAGCCAAAAAAAAAAAAAAAAAAAACAACAGGCAGTCAGGGCCATCAGGCACAGATTTAATTCACAATCACGGAATCACCAACATTGGTTCATCACTCATTAGTAAAAACACAAACACCACAAGTCCACAAGAATAGATTTTTAGATTCTAAAATTCACAAACATTATACTAGGTTTCGAAGGAAATGATAGATTAAATACCTGTGAACTGTGAAGGCTGGAGCAATAGAGCAACGAAGCTGGGCTAGGTAGTGCAGATCGAGCAACAGGTGGCGGCAGCAAGATGGGTCTCCGGTTTGGGTATGCAATAGCTGATGGCTGCGTGGGTACTGGGTAGCAAGATGGGTCTCTCTCGCGTAAGCGTGGGCAGCAACGTCACGATGTGGGCGATGGTGTCACGGCGTGGGTAGCAAGATAGGTCTCTCATTTTCTCTGTCTCGCCTCTCCCTTTCTTTTCTTTTCTTTTCTTTTTTTTCTTTTTTTCCTTCATGCCTGGCTTTTTCGTTTGGTTTTGGAGTCTTGCTGATTGCTGGGTTTTTTTTTTTTTTTTTTTCCTTTTAACATTTTTTTTTTAGTTTTCATCTTCATGGGCTCTTGAAAACTCCTGGACTGGCCGGCTGGGATAGGGATGGTTGAGGTGAGGGGGGCGTGAGCTAAAAACCATGGGGGGGCCCAAGCCTTTTTTTTTTTTTTTTTGAAAATTTTACATACTATTTTTTTTTTTTTTTTTTTTTGAGCCAAGGGGGGGCCCGGGCCCCCTTAGGCCCTCCACCTGTGTCCATCCTTGGGTAGCTTTGTTGCTGTGGCTTGAACGGTGTTTCTTTTACGTGTGGCTCAACTCCATGCAATTTAAATGGAGATTTAAAGGAGAGTGATTTGAAGGTAAGATTGGGCCTATTCAAGTTTTTTTCATAGACTCGAAGCATAAATTTCGCTAATTAAGTTGGGACCACTTGCAAAATCTAAGGATCCTTAAAAGGTCCAACAAGAGAGGCCCTCAACAATGAAAAACCCACTTATAGGAAGATTTTAAAGGTTCTAGAGCTATTGTACTAGGAAGGCAAGTGACGCGTCTATATAGAGGTTACAATAGCGGTTCTAATTACTGTACAAAAGCCTTGTAAATAGATCATTGTAACTGGTTATTCTATAATGAATTTTCTATGTGACTGGTTGTGTCCCCATTGTGATTTTCGCATTAACAAGGCTCTTCTTTGGTTTTCACTTGCTCACCAAATTTTGTGTCGTGCTTTTCTACTTTCTTATATTACTTATAGTTTTGGTAATTGCTTAGCTGTGGTGAAATATAATTATCTGTGTGGATCACATGTGGGTCTAAACAAAATTTTTCAAAGTTAAAACTAGCTAGTTAGGGAGGAAGCGAGGAACTTCACCTCTTATTCACAGTTGTGAATAGTGATATTATCTGGATAACAAGAAACAGGTTTCTAAAGTGACAATATGGGGAAGTGTTAGATCATTTGACCTTAATTTCACAAGTTAAACCATTTATTTTCTTGGGAATTCGTAGATGAAACTAAAGCTAAACAGTGGATGGGAACTCCCCCCTTCCCTCCCTAATCTCCTCCTTTTGTGAAGGTTAACTTTGATGCTGTGGTCAAAGAGGAAAAATGTGCATAATTGCTGTAGAAAGAAACCATAAAAGTGAGGTCATTTTTGTCTGGATCTAACTGATCGAAGATCAAAAAAATTTTAGAGTCGAAGCATACACAACACAACTAGTAGTGACAAATTAAGACAACGGAAATGGGATACAAATTCTTCATTTGATAAGGAGATGCTTTTAAACGTTATACTTTTTTTTAGGTTCCAGATTAGGTCTAGTGTCCAGTGACACTAGACTCGTTGGAATTTTGACACTTGTCTATTTTTAAACACATGCCATCATCCGATCGGGTCCAGTGCACTGAAAGCACTGGACCCAAACCTCTCCCTTTTTTTTAAACGTTATACTTCCCCAATAAAATCCCTCCACTCCACATTATTGGTCCATTGAGTTTGGTTTGAAAATCACTCTTAGTGTCCATTAGAATTAGGGCTGCAAATGAACCAAGTTGATCATGAATAATTTGGGCTTGACTTGATAAAAAGCTTATTTATGTTTGTTTGTGTATAAATAAGCCAAGTTTGGACCTTAGTTTTAGGTTTGTTCAATAAACAAGCCAAGCCCAAGCAAAAAAATTGTTCACGAACAAGCTCGTAAGCTATTAGGCTTAATCAGGGAAGTTGATACCGTACCATACCGGCCCGTACCGGCCGATACATACCGTACCGACCTCGTACCGGTACAAGTACCCCCCCTATTTCGTACCGGAAAAAATACCGGCCGTACCGGCCTCGTACCGGCGAATTCTGGTCATACCGGCCTCGTACCGGCCGTACCGGACCGGAACACAAAATGCTGTGTTTTTTTTTTTTTTGGTAATTGTGGCAATTTTTTAAGGGCAAGATTGTAATACTCATATATATTATGGTCCTAAAGTAGATCCTTTTGATGGATGGAAGTAGATGATCCTATGTAATTTGTGTTAACTTAATTATTTGTATTATTTGTTTTCTTTACATGCAATGAACAATTAAATTTTTTGTTTTTTATATTGTGTTTTTTTTTTTTCTTTGTATGCAATGAACAATTGAAGCAATGTTTTATTGTAAACAGAAGGTAATGTTTTATGGTAAATAGAGATTTTGTGTGTGCGTGTGTGTGTGTATATATTAAATATAAAAAATAGCGGTAAACCCGAAACGGTACACCGGTATTGACCGGTACTCGAAATATATCGTACCGGTGATCAAACCGGTACAGCCTCCGGCACGGTATTGACTTCCTTGGGCTTAATACAAAAAAAAAAAAAAAAAAAAAATCAAGCATAAACTCATTTATAAGTTTATGTGTTCACTAAATATACTCATTACACTATCAGCTTTTTTAAAATCCCCTATTTCTGTCTGTGTATGTATGTTAAAAATACTTAATATTCTTAAAAATATATATAATCATCACACATATCTAAAATATATATATATATATATATATATATATATATATATATATATATATATATGGCCAACATGGAACCACTAACATTACCTTTTCTTTTTTTTTACCTTCCCTCTAAACTAATCAAGAACTACTTTAGACTATAGTTACATTTAAAAATTAATTAATTAATTAAGTTGGCCACATATGATCCTTCCCTATCAATCATCTAAAATAAAGTTATGAAACATATTAGTAATTTCTTATTCATAATATTTACAAGCAAGTATTTTTCTAATTTTTCACCATCTAACGTGAATGTGAAAATTGTATTTTGAACAATTGCTGAAACTGTAGATAGGGAATGATGAATAAATGAAATTAATTATGTAAAATTTTAATTTGAATAATGGCTAATCATAAGTAGGACTAAATGCATGATATAATGAGTATGCTATTTTTTTATTTTATTTTTCTTAATTTTAGAGATTTAAACAATTGATAATGTATTTTTTTAGATATCAAGCTCAAAAACTTGACTTAAGCTTGAGTTTGAGTTTAATATTAAGTTTGAGCTTGATATTAAGTTTGAGCTTGACTTGACTAATTAATCAAGACAAGCCAAGCCAAGCTAAACTCAAGCTTTTTGGTTTTCTCACAAGCTCAAGTTCAAACACTATTCTTAGGCTTGTCACGAGCTTGAGCCAAGTTTGAGGTTTTGACTATTCCTGACGAGTTAAGCTTGAACATACACTACTCGACAAAACTCTGCTCGTTTACAGCCCAAGTTAGAATTAACAGTTTGAAAGAAGTGTATTTTTTTAAAAAAAAAATTTAACACAAAAGTGTTCATATTGAAAAAATAATTTTAAGAATCACATTAACTGATTGATAAAACTAGTGAAAAAGTGTTGTTTTTGTCAATTGAACGTCTAAAATTATAACTTCTGGTACATAATAAAAAGATCTTAACAATACAACTACCTTGGAGAGAGAGAGAGAGAGAGAGAGCCTTTGCTCAGCTTGTTTCCCACTTCAAAAGAAAGTGATGCTACATTTTGGGTACACCAAGCTTAGATGCCTTCAACCCAACGTGTGTTAACCGCCATTAGATTCTCTGTTGCAAAGACATTCTCCACTTCGCCACTGCTTGCGCTAAGAAGTGGGGCGGCTTGATGCATTTAAGAGCCTTAGGCAAAAAATAATTTGAAACTTTTCATACATTTAAATATGACTTTTTTTTGAAAAAAAAAATTAATATTACTTACATTTTATTATCTTGTTTTCGATATAAAATTACTAATTGACAAAACTTTTTAGGAGAAAATACTATTTTCGTCCCTACATTTTCACCTCATTTCCACTTTGGTCCCTACTTTTTAATTTTATTGCATTTAGTCCCTAAAATAAAAAACGCTTTCTATTTTACTCCCTACCGTCATCTCACTAACAGAATTTGTCTACCTGGCAAACGGATTGTACAGTTGACACACTAAACACTGATGTGGCATTATAATAATAATAATAAATTTTATTTGGCATTTTAAATATGCCACGTCATTTTTTAAAATTAAAATATCAATTTATTAATTTTAACTAAATGAAAAAAAGGAAAAAACAGAAATAAAAACAAAAAATCATGTAGATTGAGATCTAGCTTTAGCTTGAGTAAAAACAATAAGAACACAACCCAGAAAATTCAAAACCCAAAAACATCAGTCAGTTATCTCCAAAAAAAAAAAAATTTTAAATCCAGGTTAACACAAAATTAAATGCAAATAAATCCGAAATAAAACCCCTCCTATGACACCAAAACATCACAAGCTGATCAATTTTTTTTCTATTTTCACACCACATGGCTACACTTTTAGCTCAAACTTTTTCTCTCTAAGGTCTTGGGATCTTGGTTTGATGGGTTTGATATGGGTTAGAAAGAGAGAGGCTGAGTTGGTTTGATCTGGGTTAGAGAAAGATGTTGAGATCAGATGCTGTCACGGCATGGCTGGCGGCGATGCATGGGTTCAAGATCAACCAAATGGGGAGCGATACGCTTCATCATCAACAACGACGACGACTGTTGCAACGGTCTTGACGAACAAGATGTTGAAGGTTCATCATAGATCTAGTGCGAGTTCGTTCAGATCTGCTATTTCTACGGAGGTGTCGAGCAAGGATGTTGTTGCGATGGCGGCGGCGGCGGCGGCGAATCAGGTTAGATTGGGGGGGTTCAGTTTCAGATTCGGATCGGGATCAGACGTGCAGAGAGAGGTGAACCGGTGCTTCGGTTGCGGGAGGAAGGTAGGGTTGACCGGATTTCGATGCCAGCGCGGCAAGCTCTTCTGCGCTGAGCACCGGTACCCCGATCGCATCGGCGAGCTCTTCTGCGCCGAGCTCTTCAGTCCTTTTGATTTATTATTTATTTATTTTTGTGAGATTTGAATTCTCTAATTTGTTGATTTTTCCAGATCTAATTTGTATTTTGTTGCAATCTACTTGGATCTGTATTTGTTGGTGTTGTTGGGGCTTCTGTTGGTGTTGTTGGTGTGAGCCTTGATCGTCATCGTATTGATAATCATCATCTTCTTCCTCCTCCTCTTCTTCTTCTTCTTCTTCTTCTTCTTCTTCTTCTTCTTCTTCATCGGTGTATTTGTTTTTTGGTTTTTTTTTTTTTTTAATTTATGGGTTTGTTGAACCTGTTTGTTTGGTTGCGTGGAAAGTTTATGGATTGCGGGGAAAAATTTGCATGGAAAGTTTTTTGGTTTTTTTTTTTTTTTAATTTCTGGGTTTGTTGAACCTGTTTGTTTGGTTGCGTGGAAAGTTTATGGATTGCTGGGAAAAATTTGCATGGAAAGTTTTTTGGTTTTTTTGATTTAGTTAAAATTAATAAATTATTTTTTTTAATTTATAGGCTGATGTGTCATTTTTTAATAATAAAATAAAAATTATTATTATTATTTTAATAATTCTGTTTGCCACGTAGGTCAGTGCCGTTATGGCACTAACGGAAAGGACTAAAGTATAAGGCATTTTTCAAAACAGGAACTAAAAGCGGTAAAAATAAAATGTAGGGACCAAAATAGAAATCGCGTGAAAATGTAGGGACTAAAATGTGATTTTCGCCAACTTTTGATAGTTGTTAATGTGGCAGATTGGTAGTGGTAAATAAAAATGTGATGTTAGTGGTAGACTTAAATGAAAACTAGTAAAAGTTTGTCAAACTCAACTGTTATGAAAAATGTTGTGAAATTTTTTGTGTATTGCTTTGTTTTTTTTTTTTGGTTAAAAATTTTATATTCATAATATTTTCAAAACAAGTCCTAAGTATTAAGTTATTACTGGTCCTAATTTAAACTCACTACTGAAATTAATTTTTTCCCTACCAATAACAGCAAGTAACAACCTGCTACTTAGGATTTGTTGTGAAAAATGTTGTGAACGTAACATTTTTCTCTCTTTTTTCTTGTTTTTCATTTGAAAAAAAATGTTAATTTATTTATTAGCTAATATTTGGGCTTAATGAATAATTTTATAATAAAAAAATTACTTTTTTTAGAAAAAAAAATTACTTTATTGGTTACTGTAGGGGGAGAAATTACATCAGCCCCCTACAAGCCATTTGTCCTCTTTGGAGAGCTAGGCCCGCAAGAATTTGTTCTGAAGGGGTGGGAGCAAGTCCCACATCGCCTAAAGAAGCGTCCCACTCATGGTTTATAAGCTTCTGGAGCGATCATGAGTGTACCATTACTTCTCGTGTGCGATCAAGCGTCCCACTCATGGTTTATAAGCTTCTGGAGCGATCATGAGTGTACCATTACTTCTCGTGTGTGATCGCACACAGGAAGTAATGGTACACTCATGGTTGCTCCAGAAGCTTATAAACCATGAGTGGGGAGCTTCTTTAGGCGATGTGGGACTCGCTCCTACCCCTAATCGCACACGGGAAGTAATGGTACACTCATGGTTGCTCCAGAAACTTATAAACCATGAGTGGGGAGCTTCTTTAGGCGATGTGGGACTTGCTCCCACCCCTTCAGAACAAATCCTTGCGAGCCTGGCTCCCAAAAGAGGACAAATGGCTTGCAGGGGGCTGATGCAATTTCTCCCCCTACAAAAAGGCGCTTTTGAGGGCAGTGCCCATCAAAGGTATTGTCCGCTTTGGGTGGCAGTTTTTGAGACTTGCTCTGACCGCACGGTTTTGTTACCCCGAAGGGCACGCCTCTACCACTACTTACACATGTGTGATAGTGGTACACTTATGGCTGCTCCAAAGGCTTATAAACCATGAGTGGGGCGCATTTCTTGCTGATGTGGGATTGCTAAAGCAAGTCCAAAAAACTGCCACTTCCCATGTCGCTTGAAAACAAAACCTTGCGGGCTTGGCTCCCCAAAGAAGACAAACAGCTTGCAGGGGCTGGAACAAAATCCTCCCCTACAGTTACAATTTTGGGGCTTTTTTTTACTTGGGGGCCTTAAGCGACTGCCTTACTCTCTTCTATACTAGAGCTAGCCCTAAGGAGGGGTAGCCACTTGTGAATGATGCACAAATGGTTATTAAGGAGCAAATAGATAAAAATTTGAGGGGATGTGAGAGTTTTTGTGCATTTTTTCAAGCTGATATATTGTCGTTAAGCAAATATTTGAGAGTATCTTAGGTATTGAGACCCTAAAAATTGTGCATTGTGAAAATTTTATTATGTTTTAAAAATGAAAATTTTGTCATTAAGCAAATATTTGAGAGTATCTTAGCTATTGAGACCTTAAAAATTGTGCATTGCAAAAATTTTATTATGTTTTAAAAATATATAATTTTTTTTAAAAAAAAAAATAGGCATGTACCTTCGATTTTAAAATGTGGATTTTTGAATTTTTAAAAAACAAAATGGAAGGCCAAATCACACGTTTATGCATTTTTGTCTAAAAACACACATTTGCCCTTCACAATCTTGGCACTAACCAAATCTTAGAGAAACTAATTTTGTTACCCATTACAAGATGAGGGCTTTTTGTGAAATTTTGTAGAAATGATTCCCATCACAATGATCCTTGGCCCTTGGTTTTGTTCCCTAAGAAAGAGATGGATATCTCTCCACAATTGCTATCTTGATGTTTTTTTGCTTTCCCCTGATTTAAATGAGTGACAATCTTGTTTATAGTTTGTAATTCTTTCTCCATTCTCAAAAAAAAAAAAAAAATCTTATAAGTAAAAAGGAAAATAAAATATTTAGGGACGCATACTGTTTACATATTGTTAATGTATAACTTAGTTTAGTCTAGCCCATCGGGCTTAGCCTTGGTACTGTACTTGTAGTACACTCATATTACTTGTACTACACACATACTTAACCTATATAAAGCTCTTTATTGTATAGTGTTATTTACAAAAAATATATATTAATATACAGACTATTCAGTCTCTCTCTCTCTCTTCCTCTTTTTATATTCTTAACATGGTATCAGAGTCAATGCTCTGACTTTCTGGCACTTATGGTCTTCTCGAGTGTCTTTTCGTTGCCCTTGCCTTTGTCCAGTACCCACCGTCAGAAGCGAGTTACCACCGTCAGACCTACAGCATCAAAAACTCTCAGATCTAGTCCTTCTATTAATCACCCTGCCAACCTAAACGCATAGATTAATAGACCACACAATCTTGAGAAAAACCCAACCAAAATCAACACCATCCGGCATCACACGCGCTCCCACGTGCCACCTGAAAGTCTAGTCTTGCAATAACACGCGCCACCACCTTTCTTCACACGCTAGAGACACAGTCACGCGTCCCACATGCCATTCACTACCACACCACCACGTTAGGCCTAGTGACGTTAGCACACGTCAACTCTATGACGTCAACCCTAGTGACATCAACACAGTGACGTCAGCATCTGCTGACTTTGACTGCCGCCCGTGGACTTTGATCGCCGCCGCCGTTGACCAGGGTCAAAATTTTTCAATAGGGCCTATATTGTCTAGTTTTTCACGTAGATTCCGATGTTGGGATTCATTTCTTCATTTAAGGTCCTTAAATCCCTCTTTTTGGTCATTTTCTTCATTATGGCTCTAGAAAACGAACGAGACATTATACGTCCTATCACTGTTATCCTGGATGATCCTACTACCTATCATGCATGATCTCAGTATATGACTATCTTCCTCAAGGGTCACAAACTTTGGCAATATGTAACCGGTTCAATTCTCAAGCCAATGCCAAAACCTAAGTTCAAAGCTACAACTGATGTCGATGCCTCCAAGACTACTGTTGTAGAAGATGATTATGAAGCACACCTAGAGGAATGGGAAAATATTTAGAGTAAGATATTGACTTGGTTTATCAATACCTCTATACCTTCCATCCATAGTCTTCTTCCTCGTATTGGTATTGCTGCGGCTACTTGGATATTTTTGTCCAATCGCTACAATTGCACTAATGACTCAAGTCTAGAGTTCCATATTGAATCAAAGCTATATCAAATGTACCAAGAGACAAGTCAGACTATTTTTGATTATTATTCTCAAACTTCTTTTATGTGGGAACATCTCTTTGCTGCAGATCCTCCATTACAATAACCTGAGGACATTGAGCTCTTTGCCAAATATTGGGACCGTCATCAATTTATGCATTTCATGATGGGTTTATGTGAGGATTTTGAGCCTACTAGGGCTTCTTTGCTTAGCCAGTCTCCTACTCCTTCTCTTAATGCTGCAGTCAAGGAGCTCATCTCCGAGGAGAACCGTCGGCCTACTTATCACATGTCATCCTCTGACCATGTGTTGGCTACACCCTTTCTTCCCCCACATCCTCCTATTGCTGCAATCACTGCCCCTCCATGATTAACCTCTAGGCATCCTTCCTCTCAGTCTTCAAAAGGTAATTGTTGTGAGTTTTGCCATGCCAAGGGCCATGATATTTCTATTTGTCACAAATTGCAAATATTCATGCACAAGCAGAACAAAGGTCCTCCTCCTCAGCAGTTGCTGTGTGTCCCTCAAATCTATCAGTTCCTATAGGCCCATCTTTGGCTTCTTTGCTTACTATAGCTGATATCAAGGCAGTACTTCAACAAGTTTTATCTCGAACTTCCAGTGCCCTTTCTATCACCTCAGGTAACCATTCTTGGTATTTGATACTGCATGTTGTAACCATATGACCCTTGATGAATCACAACTCTCTGATAAGGCACCCATAGCACATCCTATCTCTATTTACACTACTGATGGAACTCCTATGCCTGTTAGTCATAAAGGAACAATATCTACTCCTAGTTTATCCCTTAGTGACACTTTTCATATTCCAAAGTTGTCCCTTAATTTGCTTTCTATTGGTCAACTCTGTGAATTAGAAGTAGATATTCTTTTTACTAATCATGGTGTGGATGAATAGGATACCTAGATGGGTCAAGTTCTTGGGACAGGCCATAAGGTTGGACGTATGTTTGAGGTTCATAACTTGAAGATTCCTTCACAAGTTGTTTTTTGCTGCTGTTGCTATTACCACCCTCTTGCCTGATTTATGGCATGCTCGTCTTGGTCATACATCTTTATCTCGTCTTCAGTTGTTAGCTTCTCAAGGTCATTTAGATTTAATTCAGTTTCCAAAATTTGATTGTACTTTCTATCATTTTGGCAAACAAACAAAGTTGTCATTTAATAATAGTGACTCTTTTTCTTCTGCATCTTTAGATCTTATACATTCTAATATATGGGGCCCGACACCAGTTCCTACTGAGGGCGGATCTTGATATTTTGTCACATTTGTGGATAATTTTTTTCAATATACTTAGATGTATTTGCTTCACCATAGGTCTGAACTTGTGTCCAATTACTGAACATTTCATAAAATGATTAAAACACAGTTCAATCGCACTGTTAAGATCTTTTGGTTAGATAATAATAAAAAATATAATGATAAATCTTTCTTGTCCTTTTTAGATAGCAAAGGTACCCTCCCTCATTAGTCTTGTCCTTACACCTCTCAACAAAATGGTCGTGCAAAACGAAAACACCGTCACATTCTTGATGTTGTCCGCACCTTTCTCAGTTTTGCCTCTATTCCTAAGCGCTTTTGGGTGAGGCAACACCCACTGCTGTTTACACCATTAATCGTGTTTCTTCACTAACCACACACAACAAATCACCTTTTGAGCTTCTTTATGGTCAAACCCTTGACTACTCAACTCTTCGGGTTTTTGGTTGTACTTGTTTTGTCTCTCTTCCTCCTCATGAATGAACAAAGCTCGAGCCTCGTGCTTGTCTCTGTTGCTTCCTTGGCTATGGTGTATCCCAAAAGGGTTTTCGCTGTTATGATCCTATCACTCATCACCTTCGTGTCTCCCGTCATGTTGAGTTCTGGGAACATTGTCCTTTCATAAGTCTTCAACAGTTTCCTATTTCCTTTTCCTCAAAAACTCCCATTTTTATTGATCTTTTTCTCCCTATTTATCCTAAATTTGTGGAGGATTCTTCAACATCGACTGCCTTTCCAGACGACTCATCTCCGGTTTTGTCCCCGGCACATAACCCGCCTACCTTGGATCTTGTGGCACCACCGTTTCCTGAGCCTCTTGTTAGTCCTAGCCTTCATCGCTCTACTCGGGTAAGCGTTCCTCCTCCTTATCTCACTGATTATCACTGCTCTTTTGCTTTGCCACCCTCTATGAGCCTCACACCTATCGTGAGGCCTATATTAACCCTTTTTGGCAGCAAGCTATACCCAAAGAACTAGATGATCTTCATAAAAATTACACTTTGGGATATGATTGATTTGCCTCCTAATCAGTCTATAGTAGGTTGTAGGTGAGCTTACAAGATCAAGACCAAGGCTAGTGGATCCATTGAATGATACAAGGCTCACCTTGTTGCCCAAGGCATTACTCAGGAATATGGCATTGACTATGAGGAAATATTTACTCCTGTTGCTCGCCTTACATCTGTTAGATGTCTCATTGTTATGGCTGCCATTCGCCGTTGGCCTCTTTATCAGATAAATGTGAAGAATTCTTTCCTCAATGGAGAACTCCAAGAGGAAGTGTACATGCAACCACCCCCTGGCTATACTCACTTGGGCCGTTAAGTTTGTTGCCTTTGCCATGATCTTTATGGCCTCAAGCAGGCTCCGTGGGCTTAGTTTGAAAAGTTTAGCTCAGTTGTTGCTTAGCAGGGTTTCACTTCAAGTCCTCATGACAATGCTCTCTTCGTTTGAAGATCCTCTACTGGTATCACTTTTATTCTTCTTTTTGCTGATGACATGATTGTTACTAGAGATGATTTTGCAGGTATTTGCTCTCTTCAGCACTTCATTCAATAACATTTTGAGATGAAAGATTTGGGCACTCTCAACTATTTTCTTGGGCTTGAGGTTACCTTATCTTCTGATGGATACTATCTTTCACAAGCTAAATATGCTTCTGACCTTCTCTCCAAGGCCGGTATCACATACAACAAAATTGTTTTCACTCCCTTGGAATATAATGCCAAGTTCACATCCTTGGATGGTGAATCTATATCAAATGCTACTCGTTATGTTAGCTGGTTGGTAGTCTAATATTTCTCACTGTCACTCTCCTAGATATTTCACATGCTGTGAGCATGGTTAGTAAGTTCATGGATGCCCCTCACTTTGTCCACTACGCTGCTATTCTTCAGATTCTCCGATACGTCAAGGACACACTTTATCATGGTCTTCACTACTCCTCTCGGTCTTCTCTTAAGCTCCATGCTTATTCAGATGCAGATTGGGCAAGTGATCTGACTAATCGATACTCCATCACAGGTTTTTGTTTCCTATTGGGTACTTCTCTTGTCTCATAGAGTAGCAAGAAGTAGGACGTGGTTTCTCGTTCCAGTACCGGGCCTGAGTATCGGGCTCTTGTTGACACCACTTGCAAGCTTGTCTGGTTTTGATGGCTCATGGCTGACATGGATGCTCCACAGCCCACTGACACTCCTCTTTATTGTGATAATCATAATATTATCTACATTGCTCATAACAATTTCTTCCATGAGCGCACCAAGCACATTGAGATCGACTGCCACACCACTCACCAGCATCTCAAGAAAGGCAATCTCTAGTTATTCTCCATCTCCTCTGCGAACCAACCTACTAATATCTGCACCAAAACTCACCTGCCTGGTCGTCTTCGAGATCTGATATTCAAAACTTGTTGGGTTATCAAATGTTGAAAGAGAAAGGGTGGCAACTTTTACAGTGTTATCATGTGTGGCCATCCCCACACATAGGCCAAACACAAAGGTATTAGTATAGGCTTAAGCTTATTCACCCCACCTATTAGTATGACTCAAACCAAAATGTTTATAGCGAGAAATCCGAGCTTAGACCACACCACTAACGAGTTTCAGCGGTTTGTCTATAGGAAAAATTCTTATGTGAGACGGTCTCGTGAGATACTTTCTCGTGTATATAGAATAGCTCATAAGAAAAACCAACAAACTAATACAAGGAGGGGAATTGGACCTGTCACATTTAGTATCCAAATTTGAAACCGATCTTCATTTTTATATGGGCTCAATTTAACTACAGGAAGGCCCAAGTATTAGAACAGAAAAATATTTCTTCAAACATAGTTGAAGTAAGGGAGAGACCCCAACTGCTTTATAAAAGAAAGTTTATCACATAAAAATCAGTAAATCACATGCACATCCACGTTTCCCTATTTACCAACCCAGGCCCCAAAGGACCGGTGCATGCAAAGATCTTGGCAACCTCTATCGGCATTTTGGTAAACTCCCCCACATCACCGTCAACTTCAACGAATCAAACAAAACAAAAAACATTTTTGAATTTTTTTTTTAATGAAAAAAAATCTAAAATATCATATAGATAGTCTCAGGACAAGCTTGAGAAGAGTGTGAGACTGAGAGAGAGAGAGAGAGTGAGAGAAACAGAGTCTGTGAAGAAGAAAGTAGAAAGAAAAGAAGGATGCCACATAGCAGGTTTTCTGGTTCTCTGACAACTCCGAAGGTTGACGTGGCAATTGATATGGGCAACCCTTTCCTTAATCTCACCGTTGATGGTTTCTTAAAGATCGGCACTGTTCGTTTCTTCTTCTTCTTCTTCTTCTTCTTCTTTAATTGTCTTTTACTTTTGAGATTACAACGCTAAAATTAAATTTAAAAAAAACTTCGTTTTTATTTCACATGGCTCAGGTCGCAGCTGCCAGAGTAGCTACAGAGGATGCTTATCATATGATTAAAAAAGGTATTACTTTTATTTGTTTATTTATTTCTTTCTCCCAATTGAAGAAAATGGAAACAGTAAATTGTGAATCTTTTACGGTAATGAAAAACATTATATAAGATCCACTTCGTTTTAATTTTTTTTTTTCCTTTTAAATTTTTTTTTGTCATCAACTATAATTTTCTCAGCAAGAGTTGCTATTTGCAGGGAATATTTCCAGTCACAATTTTGAGCACACGGTGAGTATGTCTTTGGCTTATATCAGATTTTTCTACTATGACTGTGGTTTATTTTAGTTGCATGGTTATATTTTTAGACATTGAAAGAAACATACAGATTGGTTTATATAAGAGTGGAGGAGAGAAGAATGAACTCAGAATCACATACTTTGATATCATGTTAAATTACCGATTATTTCAAAAGCTTAAGTTATTGGAATATGGTAAAATTAATCATTTAACCAACACTTATAACAAATGCTAGGCACAATTTTTTTTTTTTTCACTAAGGTGGTCGGTGGTGAATTATTGCAATTGGTGGATATATACATGAATTCCAAATTTCTAAAGTTTAAGCTCTTAAGATATGATAAATTTACAAATTTGAAAGTGTTGTGGCAATCAATAATCTAGTGAAATAATTTCACATGAATGGTAGTGATTGATGCCTAGCAAAACTATAAAATTAGTATTAGTGGTGGTGGTGGTGGTGGTGGTGGACTTAAGTTAAAGTGATGTTGCTCCATCACAACTTGCTAATTCAGTAAGTTGTAAAAATTTTGTGTCTCTAGCATTGCTCTGTATTAATAGATGAGTATTACATGTCAATGTTGCCCTACTAATGGAACCTAGTGTTATTGCAGCTGAAGAAGATGTGTAAAGAAGGGGCATATTGGGGTAAGTGCAAGTCATTTGGATATTTTGTTACCCTTGAGATAATCCGAGTTTATTCTTTGTAACAAGAAGCCAAACTAAGAATCTTTATTATATAACTAACAGGAACTGTGGCTGGATTATATGTGGGAATGGAGTATGGAGCAGAGAGGCTTCGTGGCACTAGTGACTGGGTATGTTTGCTATAAAGTGCAAGTTGAATTTCCTCTTGTTCATATACGAGCAAATTGCTATAGGGGTTCTGAATGTGGCCACTGATTCTATAACATTTAATCTCAACTATGTTTCTTAGTTTCCAAATGATTTTGCCTATATTTAACCTGTTTAGTGTTTATGAGGCTTCTGAAATTGGGCATCTGAAAGAAAACCAGATAACCCTCACAAGTTTTGTGTTAGCTGCACAATAAGATAGCTACTCTTTTTTTTTTTTCAACAACAGTCGAGGTGTTTCTTGTAATGGAGCCTCAACTGTATTGATTTATTATTTTCATCCTATATTATATTTTCTTTTACTTGGTTTTGTACTTATGTCGTGGCCTAAGTAGTTATCATTGAGATTTGATGTTAGAACCCCTAAAACTGAACAGTTTCCTTTCCTTTTTTTCTTTTTTCAAGTTTCAAGCAGCAAAATTACCTGTCTTCTTATACGATCAGGAAATCCATTTGCAGTTATGACTTTGAACTGAGAATTTTTTCACATATTTTCTTGTGTTGGATGTATTGCAGAAGAATGCCATGATCGGTGGTGCAGTGACGGGTGCATTGATATCTGCAGTCACTAACAATGGCAGAGACAAGATTGTGACAGATGCCATTGCAGGTGGTGCCATTGCAACTGCTGCAGAGTTCATCAACTATCTCACCTGAACAGATGGTTGTCTCCTCTTTGTACGAAACTATGTGATCTGTTTGTTTTGTCGTTTTTTCCTTTGAATTTGTAAGCTTGTAAGAATAACAACTGAATTTCAATAAATAATCTTATTACCTGGTGCAAAACAGGTGTTTCTATTTTTCTTTTCCTAGCCAAAGAAAAGATTTTCTTTCTTCGTTATAATTAGTTTCCTTCCTGCTAAATATTTTTGTTTTTACTTTTTAGGGCCATCAGGCTATCTAGGTTATATAAAAAAACAAAAACAAAAACAAAAATTGTATCACAAGAAATCTTTGAGCATATGCATTTTTCTTCTAGTGATTTTTGTGAAGTACTAAAAATATTGTTGGAATTTTGAAGTGATCTCCCTGCCAAGGAATAAACCATGATTCTTGCATCTGATATTGATCTAATTTCCATTAATTTTCCACTGTTTTTTATTGAGCTCCTTTATATTGGATTTGTTATTTGTGAGAGGAAAAAAATTTTGAAAATTGTAGACCACAGTTATTGGCTTTCAGGTTGATAGAGTTATTGATGCAATGTGCCTCTCTCCAGTAGAAGGTATCTGCTGCAAATGCTAGATGCATAAAATAATAATTATTACTCTTCAAAACATGTTATTATGTTATGCAAATCAGATGGTTTGCAAAGCGTGGTGCTAGAACAATTGTGTGCATCTAAAAAGAAGAAAAATAAAGTGGAGCCTAGAAATGAAGCCAGGCTACGAACAAGGAGGTATTAATGGGTATATGCAATGTGTCATTTAAATACGGACCAAGAACATAATCAACCTAATAATAAACAAATCCTTAAAAAAAATGCAAAAGCAAAAGCAAAACAAAACTCAATCATCCAAAGAAAATGTTTGACTGAATTCCTGCGATGCCAAACTCAAATAAATGTGTATTTGAATCCTACCTATCTGTCACAGTTTTGTTATTGTTTTGTGTTTTTTTTTTTAGGAAATCTGTCACAGTTTAGCACCTAGGAAAACAACGAAAGTAAAAGTTATTAAAGAAGAAATGATAAGCAAGAAAATGATTCAAGAAAGTGTTTTTTTTTTTTTTTTTTTTTTTTAATGATAGCACGACCATAAGCAAACCAACCATAATCCAAATCACACAGGCATTAACCCATCTAATAGCAACAAAAAAAAAGGCAGTAACCCAAAATAGTTCAAGAATCACCTACATAATCACCAAAGTAGTTGAAATTATCATCATCTATTGAACAATCCAAAATAGTTCAAGTTGCCAAAGTTTTGAAATAGTTAAAAACCCAAATTCAACAACTTAAACCGTCCACAAATTTCCTTATCTACCCCCCCCCCCCCCCCCCTTCTTCTTTCTTTCTTTCTTCATCCGACTCGCACCCTCACACACAAAACTCTCTCTGCGCATTTCCTGTGCATCTACATCAATAAAGCTCTTTGAAAAACCCCCTGTAGCCATGTCCTTACCCACAAGCACAGTCATGTTTTCAAACATCTCAATTTTTTTGTTTAAATATTGTTCGTGGTTGGGGTGTGCCTGTGTTAAGAAGAGAACCAAAAAAGAAAAGAAAAAAAAAGGACTAATATGATGAGTATGAAGACATTTTAATGACTAATTTAAAACATAATATAATGATGCAAGTAAGTTTCTTAAATAAGCATGAACAAGCTCATATCAAAAGCATGAAAATCAAGTTTGTCCTAGCACAAAATCTGAGGATTTTGAGTGCTTACAGGATTGGCCAACCAAAGAACTAACTTAAATAAGCCAGTGTGATGTGCTTATGTCTTTTTATTTTTAATGAAATGCCCTGGTTAAATCAGTGCAGCAATAAGGATAAAAGCGCACACATATCTTTTGATAAGAAGTTTCAAAATAGCATAGTAATATGAAGACATGGGGAGATCTAGGAAAAGTATTGAACTGTGTAGCACACTACCTATTGCAAAAGAAAATAAAATTCTTATGGTTATGGAAAAGAAACACTATATCTTAATCTAACCAAAAAATTTAAGTGCTTTTGCAACAAAAGAATAGGTTAAGCCTAAAAGAAGAACAACATTACTCAATATCAGCAGGAAAGGGAATCAACTTTGTCTTACAAGTTACAACCTTCAACAAAATACTGTACACAAATTTGGAGCATTTAATACTTCTGTCAAACGACCAAGCAATCTTTTGATTTATTCTGTTTAGGAATTGGGAAGAACCAGTCCAATACACACAAACTTATTACTGCTATTAGATCTATCAGCAAAAATAAATAAATAAATATACAGGGGAAATAAAATAATGGGATTAATTCACCTCACACAGGTTGCTCCTAGATTTCCACTTAATAGATGGGTCCAAGCATGGTAAAGTGCAAAGTTGAACATGATATCACAGTGTTAGTAATATGGGACTGAAAAAAGTGGTCGATTGCTTTGCCCCCAACAACCTTAACAAACATACACATATATCAAAATTAATTTTAACTGGTTTACATGCCAGCACAAAGAATGAGTGCACAACAATTACCAACAGATTACGTTATAGTGGACAGAATATATTTTGCATATAATCACTTAGAAATGTGGACTTATGAAGCAGTAGAATTAGCATATCATCATAAAAAATTTATGTACCCATGCCCACAACTGTAACAGTCCAAGCTGTTGCATGTACACTCTAAATGAGATAACCACAAGCAGGTTAATCAGAGCATGCTGCTTATAACGAACAGGCACCATACACAAACAATACCTTCCATGCATCATTCTTCATGCATACAAACATATATAAGAATAATATATGTTCAAGGCATAGAATGTGAGAGGCCAAAACCCCACCTCCAGCATCCCTACAATAGGGGCCAAGAGCCAAGTATTTTATTGTATTTTTTTATTTTTTTTCCTTTTGATAATTAAAAATCTTTATTGATGAAAAAGATAGCCCAAGTATACAGGGAGTATACATGGGAACAGGAACATCAGCCTCTCAAAGTTTAAAGACCAAATATCTTTTTTTGATAGGTAACAAAAGTTTATTGATAGTAAAAGTGCAATGTGTTTATGATTGTAAACACACAGCAATGAAAAGAATACAATCAAATCAAAAGGAAAATCTAATAGGAATAATGAAATCAGACAAGGACTTACAATGCGTAAGACCCCAAATACAAGACCACTCAAACAAAGTCCTAGCTAGCAAAGTCTTCAACAAATCAATAGATCTCTCAATGTCCTCAAATGTTTGGGCACTGCATTCCTTCCATACTAACCACGTAAGACATGCCAATACCATATTCCAAACATTTGGAGAAAATTCCCCCAACCAATTCCTCCAAGCGAAAAGAAGAGAGACAACTAAAGCCCAAACATAAGAAAAACCTCACTCCACAAAACATGAGCATACTTACAATGGAGTAAAAGGTGATCCACAGTTTCCTCATCACACTGACTTAGGCAACACCAATTAACAAGAGGCAAGTTCTTCTTAACAAGGTTATCTATTGTAAGAATACCACCCCTAGCAGCAGTCCATAAAAAGAAATACACCCTTTTAGGTACCTTAACACACCAAATGCTCTACCAAGGGAACGAAACAGAAGGGACTTTCGATAAAAAATTGTAAAAGAAGCACACATAAAAAATACTACTACGATTCAACTGCCAAATTAGAACATCATCACCCTCTCCCCTTGGAATTCTAGCAGAAACATGCTCAAAGAAAGGGTAAAATCTTCCCATTTCCCAGTCATTAAATTTACAACAGAAAAATAAGTTTCAACTCCTACCTCCCCCATCTAGTGCATATAAACAAACTTATAATAGAGTAAAAGGTGATCCACAATTTCCTCATCACACTGACTTAGATAACACCAATTAACAAGAGGCAAGTTCATCTTAACAAGGTTATCTATTGTAAGAATACCACCCCAGCAACAATCCATAAAAAGAAATACACCCTTTTAGATACCTTAACACACCAAATGCTCTGCCAAGGGAACGAAATAGAAGGGGCTTTCGATAAAGAATTGTAAAAGGAGTGCACATAAAAAATACTACTACGATTCAACTGCCAAATCAAAACATCATCACCCTCTCCCCTTGGAATTCTGGCAGAAACATGCTCAAAGAAAGGGTAAAATCTTCCCATTTCCCAGTCATTAAATTTATGACAGAAAAGTAAGTTCCAACTCCTACCTCCCCTATCTAGTGCATATAAAATCATATTAGAAATCAGAGCTTCTTGAACCACAGTATAGACAAACAATTTCGGATATAATTCTTTCAAAGAAATAGGACTGCTCCGAGGGTCGTGCCAGAACAGAATGTGAATACCCTCTCCCGTTGCATACACCACATGACTGAAGAAACTATCTGAACCTTTCCTAATGTTCTTCCACAACCCACAACCATGTGTCCCTCTTAGAAAGCCTAATCCTCCGAATCCCCAAACCACCTACCTCCACTGACCAAAACAACCTTATCCCAAGCAACAAGCAGATATTTAAAAACTTCATTAGATCTCCCCCAAAGGAAATTCCTCCGAATCCTCTCTAATCTATCTGCTACATGTTGTGGAATAGTAAAAAAAGATAGAAAATAAGTTGGAATGCTCAACAAAGTGCTCTTTAATAAAGTAAGTCTACCCCCTTTTGATAAATGTAACTGCTTACAACTTGAGAGCTTTTTCACCATCCTTTCTATAATAGGGTTCCAAATCGAAGCATCCTTGAAATGAGCCCCAAGATGCTTTCCCAAATAATACATGGGCAAGCAACCAACCTTACAACATAAAATAAAAGCCAAGGCATCCAAGTTCCCAATCTCAGCAACTCGCAGAATCTCACTCTTCCAAACATTTACTTTCAAGCCTATAATAGCTTCAAAGAAAATCAACACCATCCGAATATATAATAATTGTTCCCTAGATGCATCACAAGAAAGAATAGTATCATCAGCAATCAGAAGATGAGAAATATGCAAATCTCCTTGCACATTAGGACTTGCTTGGAAACCCCTAAGAAAGTCTCCCTCTTCTGTCCTCTTCAAAAGCCTACTCAATACCTCCATCACCAAAAAGAACAATAATAGAGATAAAGGATCCCCTTGAGAACTACCAAAAAAGCCAGCTGGGGACCCATTAATAAGAACTGAGAAACGGACTATAGAGATGCATGCCTTCATCCATCTCCCCCACCTCTCCCCAAAACGCATCCTCTCCATAAGATAAAACAAAGCATTCCAATTTACATGATCATAAGCCTTCTCAATATCCAACTTGACAATCACACCGGAATACCACTCTTCAATCCACTATCCAAGCATTCTTTTGCCACGAGAACAGAGTCAAGAATCTGTCTTCCCCCAACAAAAGAGTTTTGGGAATTGGATATAAGTTTATCCGACACACATCGTAATTTGTGAGCCAATACCTTTGATAAAAGTTTATACAAACTACCCACAAGGATAATAGGCCAATAATCTTTAATATTAACAACATTGAACTTCTTGGGAATCAAACACAGAAAAGTAGCATTCAGAGATTTCTCAAAGATTCAATGTCTATGCAAGTCCGCAAAAAAGGCCAAAAAATCCCTCTCAATCACACACCAACACTTTTGAAAGAAAGCCATGGTAAAGCCATCAGGGCCAGGAGCCTTATCACCCTCAACCTCCTGGAAAGCTGCAATGATCTCCTCTCTTTCAAACTCCCTTTCAAGTAAAAACCGATCAAAATCATCCAAACTAGCAAATTCTAATCCATCAACAGTGGGCCTCCAAGATTCAGGTTCCTGATATAAATTCTTATAAAACTCACCACTTGATCCTAAATATCTGTCTCATCCTCATACAAAATCCCCTCAACCTCCACACCCCTCATAGTATTAGTTCGTCTATTAGAATTGGCAAGCCTATGAAAAAATCCAGTATTATTGTCCCCCTCTTTTCAGAACAAAGCCTTAAATTTCAGCCTTCAAGAAATCTCCTCCATGGATGTAAAATCTTAATTTCTGCCTTGATCTCAGTTCTTCTTGTTTTATCTCCTAGAGACAGCACTTGCAACCCTTCTCTCATTTCAATCCCCAAGACCTCAGCCAACAAACATTTTTTCCTAAAAGACACATCCCCAAAAACGTATTTATTCCAATGCTTCAAATCTCCTTTAAGAGCCTTGAATTTACAAGCTAAAACATAACTAGGGGTTCCCACAAAATGATAACCGTTCCACCAGCACCTAACTTGGTCCACAAAACCCTCCACTTTAAGCCACATATTTTCAAATTTAAAGGAACTCTTCCCCCTTGCCCGACCACCAGCCTCCACAATAATAGGACAATGATCCAAAACCACAAGAGGGAGAGGCCTTAAAGACCAAATATTTAATAATGAACACAATAAAAAAGAACCCAAAGCTAACATCCAATCAAACAAAGTTTTAAAGAGAAAAAGTTCAGATCAGGACTAGTCTGTTCACAAGTCTCAAAAACTTCGAGCAAGAGCCAAGTATTCTACACAAGAAATTGAAAATTCCGACCTCAACATATTATCACAATCAACATCCACACCCCTTTGTTAAATAGAAATTACCAGAATCACTACATTTTGCACAGCTGTTTCAATAACATCAAACCACAAATTTTAATAATACTCCACCAGTCTTACTACAAATGTCACAAAATCATTATCCCATTCCCTTTATTTTCAACTTAAAATCACCCAAGAAAGTTTCCACTAACATTAATGTCACTAGTAGTTCCATGTTTCAATTCCAAACTCCCCTACACTGATTAGTTTTATGAAGAGGAACATACACAAAGGTTGAGAAAATCATGTTCGTTCGCATGAAAGAATCAAGGGGCAAGGATGCTCCAATCATTTCTTAGAGTAAGCTTTACAAATCCAAATAAGCTAAATGCTCTACAACAGAGAGTTTTTGTATACCTATCGACAAGAACCTATTTGAGACCCTAGAAAGCTATTCAACGAACAGATTGTAGGCAATAGTAAAAATCCACAACAGCATACAACTGGGATTTTACATTGCTCAAAAGCAAGAGCAACATTCAATAACCAACTTAACTACGAATTGCCATTTGAGAAAAGTTGATACAAAATGCATAGATCAGAACAGACCATAGGAAAAAAAAAATTAAGCAAAGAAAATTACTTACCTGTCAGTGCTTGGAACAGAGAGAGCCGGCTGAGAAAGCTGAAAACAATGCAGCTTGGCATGGGAGGGAAGTGGGGGAAGAAAAACCAGACAGTGAGGTGGTGGGGGAAGGGAGAGAGGGGATGAATATTAGGAGGGGGGAGATGAGGTTGCTGCGATGGAGAACGTTGGGTGAGAGTCTGTGTCAAATAGGGCTGACAGAGAGGCTGTGTCAAATTGGGGAGGGCAGTTGCGAACAAGACTCATTTTCTCATAATTTACCTAATTCAACCGAGGGATGAAGCAGAAGCAGGAAGTAAAATTGAGCATATTATTCTCTCAGAATCTTCACAATAATCATAACTGTAATCAGAATGTACCAGATGATCCTCCCGAATTTCCTACCTTTCTTCTTACTATCTTCCACTTAGAAATTTGATTTGCTCTTTGTGCTAAGCATACAACAGATTAACATCAGCTCTGAAACTGCTCGGCAAGTTTCATCAGGCTATAGGTCTCAGCATCTGGCCTAGCACCTCCTAGAATCATCCTTCTCAAAAAATTTGGATCATATTTCTTGGCCTTCACATATGCCTTGAGCAAAGTATTGTACACAAATGTATACTTGGTATACCTAGCTTTTGTAAGTTCTTCAAACAACTTCTCCACATTCACCAAATCACCCTTTTCTGCAAACATCTCAACTATTGAAAGAGTGGTCTCCAACCATGGTGTAGAATGCCTGACTCTTTTGCTCGGTGTTAGATCCATCCCCAATTCTAGAGTTCTCAAGGCTTCTTCCACCAAGTCTGCTTTCAAGCAACCCAAAGCAAGATGTCGAAATGTTATGGCATTTGGCTTGCACTCAATCATCTTCATTTCCTTGAAAAGCCTAGATGCTCTATCAATCAACCCATGTTTGCAGTATACAGATATCATAGAGTTGAACTGGTCACTTGATCTTAACCCTTTTACTGACTTCATATATAACCAAAGCTCTTCAGCCCGACTTAGCTGTCCAATTCTACCAAATGCTTCAATTGCAAGTATATAACTTTTAGACCTAACACGGGGGAGTTCTTGCACAATGCCCAATGTTCTCTCTAGCTCCTTTCCTTTCCCTAAATACCCATACAATATAATTAGAACATCTAGAGTTGACCAGTTATCCCCTGTAACAGACTTTTCCACTGCTTCAACGTAGGCTTCAGCCACAGTGTACAACCTTGCCACTGCATGTGCAGTAGCTATTATGCAATAAGATACTTCATTAGGCTTAACTTTTGCACGTTTCATGTCACCATATACCTTCATGAGCCCTTCAATATTGTGTTCATTGGCCTCCATTTTCATAAGAATGTTATAGGTGGAGACATGTGGAGTCACCTTATCAGCCTTCATTTGAGTGAGGATTTTGGGAATGATTTTCTTACGGCTTGGGGAGGAATGGAGGATTATGAGGCGGTTGAAGATCAAGTGTGAGATGGGATGACCCAAATCCCTCATCTTCTTCATGTATGCAAGTGAAAGCCTTATTGACCCCTTATCCAAGCATGCAATCACAAGATTATTGTAGAGCAAATCATTCTGGAACTCAGGAGGGACACAAGAGAAGAGTTTTTCACCCTGCAAAATCCCATGAAATTTAGTTGTAAATTCCAAAAGATAAGAGTAGTCTAATTCCTTGGGCCTGTAAGGCTTTTCCCTGATCACCCATTCCATTACCTGTCAAAGCAAACAAATAGCTCAGGTTTATCAAATCTCACAGTGGTAATGCTTGGCAGTATAACTCAATTCAGTTTAGAAGGGGAGCACGTATGCGGGGGGGAAATGATGAAGGTGCATTCAATTTGAAAATCAGTAAATGCCAGTGATAATGCAATGGTTCTACTGTAGATGTGATTACCATGTCTTTGGTAAATTTACTTTTGAGATGACACAGAGGCAATAACTAACCATAAATTTGTAACGAATTCGTATCATCTTTTCTTTCTAAGCGATCCTCAACAGTAATGTGCTTTGCTCATAATTGATATTGCATTAGCATATTGATCAATTGCCAAGAAAAATTTGAGGAAAGAACAGAAATCATAATCACTAATCCTATATTTCTCACCATTTGAAAGCTAAGAAAACAATAATTCCTCTAATTAAACTATTTGAACATGTTGAGGTGATACCTTTATTTATCACTTGTCCGAAATATGCTATGATACTACAATAATTTATTAAATTACCACTTTTCCGAAGCGGCATGTCATGGGTTCGAATCTGGGAATCAGTCTCTTCAAAAAAAAAAAAAAAAACTTAAAAGTAAGTTTATCTAACAATCATATCTCCTAAACCCCACATCAGTGAGAGCTTTTTAATCATCATTCTAACACCATCCTTAAAAACATAGGAAAAATAAACAAGTCCATAAGCTTGGTTTATCAAACTGAAATCCACAGCCATAGCTTTTCAAGAGAGAGAGTCACCTCAAGTGCGCGTTTGTTCATCTTGAGCTTCCTGAGACGGTTAATGGCGTGGAAAATGTCGCCTCTGTGAATGGGAAACCCATCACCCATCCAGCTTTGAAATGCTAACCCAACAGACTCACCCTTCGGCAACTTCTCAATCCTATAAGACAAGCAACTGGGTTTTCCTTCTTTTGACTCCAAAATTTTCTCGGGAAAATTTAAAGGTGCTTGGGTGCACAGAAAGTTGAAATTAAAAAGGATTTGATTGAGAGGTGAGAATGGAATTGTAACTGTTCGACGTATTGCCTGAGTGACCCTACGTTGAATCACAAGGGTTACCGTTAGCATGCTTAGTTTAGAGAAGCGTGGGGGCTGATAGGTTCGGTACTAAATAATCAGCCGATGAGCCCAGCCCTTGTATTGAAAAACCCATCAATCTCAACTGGGCCCGTTGGAGGCTTTTCTTTTTTTTTTTAAATTAAATTTTTAATTTTTTTTTTTTTTTTTTTTACTTTGTAGGCTAAAATGAGAATTACACCTTCTAAGTTTGATTGAAATTCATTTTAATTCTCTAACTTTACTTTTGATAAATTGAGTCATCTAAGTATCAAATATATTAAATCCAAGCATTTTCGTCCAATTCCGTTAAAAAATTGTTATTAAGTATGCAATTAACTAATAAAAAAAAATCATATGAAAAATCTATAACATAGACCTTGGCAAAACCTAGACTACCTTGATCCGATCCCAAAGAAAAATGCCTGACTCAACCTGTAGTAAAACAAAGGCTGATCCATACCTTACTCGCTTAACTATGGGTCAGCTCTAGCCTTATCCAATCCAATCCCCTTTTTTAAGTGAAAAGTTTTCTCACATATCAAATTCAAATGGGATAGTATAGTATATTCACTTTTAACCGTTTTACATGCAAATTTAGTATTTATAGTGATGAGAACAAAAATTATGGTCCACAACATTTAGTTTTTTTTTTTTTTTTTCTCATTATTTTATGGTGGTGGTGAACTATGGATTAAAAACTTAAGAATTTATGTATTATTTAAAATTTATTCTTGAGCAATTTATTATTATTATTATTATTATTGTAGGGGTAAAAGGCCCAATACCAAATAATGGGCCGTGGGCCTGTCCGAGGATATCCCTCCATCCGAGGATACCCCGTCATAAGGGAAGTAACTAGCCTGACCCCCCTCTGTCATATAAATTACGTGAAGGAGGAAAAGGACTTGTCCGAGGAGAACTTACCGTTCGGATCATCAAAGGAACGGTCCAGATGAATATCCCAGCACCATGCCTGTATTGCCGAGAGCTCCCCTGACGTTTATAAACCATAAGGGGCAGGTGGCAACAAGGAGATATTTTGTAGAAGCCTACTGCAACCGCATTGATGACCCTGCAGCTAACATCATGGCCGCATTAATGACGAATAGACGTCTGAACAGTGATCCTGGTCCTATACGGCTACTATATGATGGCCTTAGTGGAGGCTGATGGGACAGATATCAGAAAGGAGCCACCTACTGGCACGTGAGGGAGAGTAGTATATAAATGGAGCCTGAAGCAAGAAAAGGGGGCATGAAACATTGGGGGAGAAAAGAGAGAAAGGAGAAACAGAATAAGGAGAAGGAACCAAGAGAAACCTTGAAGAAGCAGCAAAGAACTACTCCTCGGACATAGCTGAGCGGAGCCTAGCACCCCCTCAACACTTCGTCTTTATCATCTTGGTCACCACCATACTTGGGCCAGAAGCAAGTCCATTCTCAACCTTGTTAGTTCAGCCCGCTCTCTTACAAATTCATTGTGAGGGTGCTTTTTGCTTATTGGGCCAGAGTCCACCTCTCCTGTAGGCCCCATCTGTAATTTGTGCTCTTACAATTATTATTATTATTATTATTATTATTATTATTATTATTATTATTGCATGTGAAAAAAAAAAATTGGGTTCAACCCATAACCTAATCAACCTAACCAGTACCCCGTTTAGGACAAACTTTTTTTGACCCAATTCATTAACCTAACTCAAACCCAACTCAATTCAACTCATTTGCTAAGTTAGATACTAAGAAGAGTTTTGAAATGAGTAATGCTAGGGACACATAATTTGGCACAACTATTTTGTGCCATAACTCACCATATTGTGCATGTGGTTGGTAAATGCGTGTCCCCACATGATCCACCATCACATCTTTATCAATCACAACTCACCAGTTGTGGCACAAAGTTGTACCTCATTAGGACCTTATAGGTGTAGCACCATTTACTCATATAAATTCTTTTTTTTTTTTTTAGATTTCTTATTTTTCATTTTTCAATTTAGGGTGACTTTTTTAATTATTTATTTATAGAAAAAGGGTGACCTTATATATATATATATATATATATATATATATATATATATATTTGCACTTGTCATGCACAACTATAATCAATAATTATATACTCCTATAAATTAAAAAATATGTCAATAATATAATTAAATAAAAGAAAAACCGGATAGAAAAAATAAGAAAGCAAAAATTGCTTTAAGTTGCATGATAAATGTTCATCATATAAATCCAAGATTTTAATAATAAAAAAATTATAGATTTGAAAATAATTCCAAATATATTAATTTAAATCAAATATGTTGAAAATTCAGCTAATTAAGTTTTAATTACAACAGTGGTTTTTTATTTATTTTTTAAAGTATGAAGTTTTACAAGTAAACTATGATAATAATTTTACTATACTTTTTCTTGATAATTGATAGTTATAACATGGGAGAGAGGATTTATACTCTAAACATCTCCGTTAGAAATGCTAGTCGGCATCAGTTGAATTATAAAGTTCTAGACAATTTCAATGTACTTATAAAGCTATAATAAGTCATTTGACAAAATTATATTATACCACTTGTTTATATGAATATTTAGTCACACAGTATAAGCATGGCGTGTATGACTTTTATCATTAATTAAAACAAAAAATTATGGAAGATTATAAGAATAATAATAATAGAAATTAAATCTTGTAACTTCTAGTTTCTAAAATCTCTTTGCTATAGAATCTTATTGGAGCTGTATTTTTTTTTTAATTTTTTTTGTGGGCACAGGAGCCCAAGATCATGTACTAGGCCACGCGACACCTAGAATCCCAAGATCACACGTTGGGCCTTGCAGGGGTAAAGGCCCAAAGACACCCACCAAGCCCAATCATGTCCGAGGACGAACCCAGCTCCGAGGAGATGAGGAGCAAATGCACGAACTCCCAAAACCTATTATCGCGTTCTGGAACAAATAAAGGTGGCCGAGGAGTAGACCTAACCCCTAATGAATGGAACTCCCTAAAAATATCTAAGGAAAGGCTGTCACCACCGCATTAAATGTGCTGCACCTACTCTTCTGATCACATTAATGTGAAAAAGACCCCTGAACAGTGCAGCCTTGGTTACTGCAGCTCACAGAAGGCCACAAAGTTTGCAGGATGGGACATGCACTCATGAAAAGACTCAGATAATCAACAAGTGGAGGGCAGAGATGATCCAAAAATCACTATATAATGTAAAGGAATCCTTCTGGAGTGGGGGGAGAGAGGAGAAGAAAAAGACCAGAGAGCTTGTGAACTAGATATAGCCAAACTGAACCTAATCTCCTTAAACCATAGCCGAGGCCAGTTTATTGTATAAAATCTTGCATTCTATCCTTTCTGGGCTAAAAGTCTATCCGGTTGATTGTTGAGTCCATTCTAGCCCAGCTTTCGCTTCTCATTTCTCTACAAATTCATTATTGTGTGGCTTTTGGGCTGGTCCATTCTCATTTGGGCTAGTACGCCAGAATCGTGTCCCTACATTTTTTTTTTTGAAACATTAGCAATACAATTTTACTTAGAATTAGCAATATACAATTTTACTTAGAGAAAATATGTTAATTGCTTTAATGTGTTAAAGGAACACAAACACAAACAATATAAAAATGATTGAGAGAATATATATATATATATATATATATATATATATATATATATACATGCACACACATGTGGCTCTACAACACGGATGATTGGCATTTGTGCACTTACCACTTGGATACCTATGCATGTGATGTGACTAAGATCAAATGGTGATGTATTCTAAAGGTTGAATCACTCTTAACTCTTTCAGTGAGGGTAATTATCACTTAAAGAAAGTGTTTTCACCATGCCTCAAAATCACGTTAATTCTTATCATATCAATTTTTCCTCAAAAAAATCTGTTTAAGATTTTTCGAGATGACATGAGTTGAGGCAAAACTCTAATAGTGTTTTAGTTAGTAACTTATTTCATAGAGCCGTGTTACAAAATGCTAACCTGAATAAGGCACCAAAATTGAAAGACTATGATTAGAAGGATTAAGTAGAGTTTCATTCCAGACAAATTAAATTCTTTCCGAACAGATTAAATTCTTAATAATAAAAAAAGTTATTAAGTGGGTGTAATAGTGCCTCATACAGCAAATATAGAGCTAGGACACTTATATCTCGTCTATTATTTCTTATTTATTTGTTTATCTATTTTGCCTAATCATTTTTCCTCCTAATAAACAAAATATCAAACTCATCTCCCTCATTTCCTTTTTTTTAATTTATTTTTTATCCTAGGGCGCGCATTGTTCCACTTCTATTAAATTAAAGTTTTTCTTCAAATCTGGGTGGCTGAGTTAAAGTTTAGTTATAAAATAAAACCCTCACCTACTTTTTATTATATCTAGTTAGTTAACAAAATATGTTCTTTTGAGGATATAATAGGATTTGAAATCTATTGCAACGCTTTATGATAATTATTATTTATTATTAAGTTAAGACATTTATGAATTTATTTTTGGTGTAGGTAGAATTCAAACTTATTCTCCAATTCCTTAACCCCAAAAACAAAAACAAAAAAAAAAAATACTAGCTAATTAAGCTAACCAAAACTCATCAAAAAATATATTTTTTAATAATTAATTAATGTTAGACAAAAAGAACCCATCAAAACAATATATATATATATATATATTTTAATAATTAATTAATGTAGACAAAAAGATCATCTAATTGTAGGTGCACCTTCAATATGCAGAAAAAATAATAGAGAAAGAAATTGAGGAAAGTGAATGCTGAAAAGGTATTATCAGTCGGAAATCTTTCAATTTTATCTAATATTCATCTGCTATGAGCACGTGGGTAAGTAAACGGCAGCCCCAAGAGGCATGAAGCATGCTGCTTTGCATTTTTAGATCTCTACATCATTTTATAATAACAAAAATTACCATAGGAATCAGGATCAAGTGAAAGATGCATTATATTCCTATTAAGTTCAAAAAGATTACCTAAAAAATATAGGAAAAATGTTAACGTATATAGTGTTGTGGGCTTTAGGCCCAACTAGTTTTCTTGTACAGCACACTACTTGTACTACCCTCATATGCCTCCTATATAAAGGCACACACATATATATTCTTTTACTGAGAAATACAATACAATTATTCAGTATTTCTAACATGGTATCAGAGCCATTGCTCTGAACTTTTCTTAGCAGTTTTGTCTTTATTGGTGTTACTCCATTCCCAATATCGCTTTCGCTGTCACAGTAGCTGTTGCAGTCTTTCGCCGTTGTACCTACGACGCCTTCCAGCCGTCTTCCTTGGATTCCGGACCTGCATCCGCTGCTGTTGAGGAGTTTTCACACTACGAAGACCACTGCCCATTGCATCGCCGCCGCGGATATTGCTCCGATTCAACTTCTCAAGGTACCACTGAGATCGTCTTGTGCCGATCTACAAATCCGTGGAAGCCTCGAAGCCATCGGTTGCCGCACGCGCCCCCACGCGCCCCCAAGCTCCTCACGCGCCGTCACGTGCCGTCAAACTCAGTCACGCGCTCTCACGCGCCTGCTGACGTCAGCCCTAAGTGACGTCATCTGCTGACGTCATCCAAAATTCTTCTGCTGACGTCACCCCAGACTGCTGACGTCATCCTTTGACCGAGACGTTGAGGATCGTTGACCGAGTTGACTTTGACTTTGACTTTGACCTGTTGACTGTTGACTTTTGGCCAGAGCTGACTTTTTTGCAGTCCAAGTGCTCCTTACCCAGTTTTTCGCGTAGATTTCATTTTTGCAGTCCATTTTTGCATATTTTGCTTCTAAATGAAAAATAAGGACAGGTCTTCTTCTTGTTGCAATAATCATCGCCGACAATCCAGTAAACATTTTTGCAATTTTTGCAAACGTCTTGGCCACAATATTGAGACTTGCTATCATCGCAACAAATCAGCTGTTTCAATTGCTGCTGCTACTGTTGCTAACACTGAGAGTGTCCAACCAATGGCTTCCGTCACTGCACAGTCTCAGTCTTCTGGATCCACTTTCACCATTTCCAGAGATGACTTTATAAACATCATCGCAAATGTCATTCGTATGGTTGGTAATGCATCTTATTCCTCTTCTCTCTCAGCTTTATCTGATATGTCTCCTTCCTCTTGGCTTATGGATTCTGCTTGTTGCAATCACATGACACCTCACTCGTCCTTATTCTCTGAACTTCAACCTGCACCACATCCTCTTAATATTCGCACAGCAAATGGTTCCACAATGTCTGGTCATAATATAGGTTCTATTTCGACCTCCAACCTCTCAGTTCCTGGGGTCTTTAATGTTCCTAACCTTTCTTATAATTTATTTTCTGTGGGACAATTAGCTGAGCTAGGTTATCGCATTATCTTTGATTACTCTGGGTGTATTGTGCAGGATCCGAGGACGGGACAGGAGCTTGGGACTGGTCCCAGAGTTGGACGTATGTTTCCCGTGGACAACCTTCGTCTTCCACTTGTTGCTCCTATTTCTGTTGCTGCAGCTGCTGCAGTTTCTTCTATTCCTTCCCTTGCCCTTTGGCATGCTCGACTTGGTCACGCATCTTCCTCTCGGGTACAACACTTGGCTTCTAGAGGTTTGTTAGGCTCAGTGTCCACAGAAAATTTTGATTGTGTTTCATGTCAATTGGGAAAACAACCAGCTTTGCCTTTCAATACTAGTGAATCAGTGTCCACTGATATCTTTGACCTAATTCATTCTGATGTTTGGGGACCTTCCTCTGTTTCTAGTATTGGTGGGTCTCGATATTTTGTTGTCTTTGTTGATGATTATTCCCGTTATAGCTGGATTTTTCATATAAAACATCGTTCTGAATTATTGCAAGTATATTCTAATTTTGCAAAAATGGTTGAAACCCAATTTTCCAAACGTATCAAAATTTTTCGATCTGATAATGCTCTTGAGTACACTCAATATGCTTTTCAAGCTGTTTTGCATTCCTATGGCACTATTCATCAACTAACTTGTCCAGGTACCTCCCAGCAAAATGGTAGAGCCGAACGAAAGCTTCGTCATATTCTTGACACTGTTCGTGCTCTCCTTCTCTCTGCCAAAGTTCCTGCTCCTTTTTGGGGCGAAGCTGCACTTCATGCTGTTTATGCTATTAATCGCATTCCCAGTCCTGTCATCCAAAATCAAACTCCATATGAACGCCTCTTTGGGTCATCTCCAGATTATCATCACCTTCGCTCCTTCGGTTCTGCCTGTTTCGTTCTTCTTCAGCCACATGAGCATAACAAACTTGAACCTCGGTCAAGGCTTTGTTGTTTTCTTGGCTATGGCGAAACTCAAAAGGGGTACCGGTGTTATGACCCTGTTTCTCATCGTTTTCGTGTCTCCCGCAATGTTGTCTTTTGGGAACATCGCCTCTTTGTCGAGCTCTCTCACTTCCGTGCCTCCCTATCTTCCTCCTCTGTCTTAGATCTTTTTCCAGATGAGGCTCATATTCCTTCTGTCGTTGCTCCTGATCCTCCTGTAGTTGCTCCTGATTTTCATGTAGACTTCTCTGTCCAACCACCAGATATCATTGATCCCTTTCCTAGTTCACCCTTTAATGAACAGGTGGAAGATGAACAGGTTGAAGACGAGCAACCCAACCCCAACCTTGAGCTTGGGTCCCCTGCTCCTACTCCGCCTGAAGATCTTGCACAAGACATTCCACCTCGTCACTCAACTCGGGTAAGATCCATTCCTGCACATTTACTTGACTATCATTGTTACACTGCCCTTGCTACACTGCACGAGCCTCACACCTATCGTGAGGCTTCCACTGACCCTTTATGGCAGATTGCAATGAAAGAGGAACTTGATGCATTATCTAAAAACCATACTTGGGATTTGGTGACTCTCCCCCCTGGGAAATCTGTGGTTGGTTGTAAGTGGATCTACAAGATTAAGACTCGCTCTGATGGGTCCATTGAGCGCTACAAGGCTCGTCTTGTTGCAAAAGGCTTTACACAGGAGTATGGGATTGATTATGAAGAGACCTTTGCTCCGGTTGCACGTATCTCATCTGTTCGTGCCCTCTTAGCTGTTGCTGCTGCCAGTAAATGGGACCTTTTCCAGATGGATGTTAAAAATGCATTCCTTAATGGGGATTTAAGTGAAGAAGTTTATATGCAACCTCCTCCTGATCTCTCTGTTGAATCAAACAAGGTTTGTCACCTTCGACGTGCACTCTATGGCCTTAAACAAGCTCCACGAGCTTGGTTTGCCAAATTTAGCTCTACCATCTCTCGCTTGGGTTACATGGCCAGTCATTATGATTCTGCCTTATTTCTTCGTCGCACTGACAAAGGCATTATTCTACTTCTCCTGTATGTGGATGATATGATCATAACTGGTGATGACCTCAGTGGCATTCAAGAACTCAAGGATTTTCTCAGTCAGCAATTTGAGATGAAAGATCTTGGACATCTCAGCTACTTCTTGGGTCTTGAAATCACTCATTCTACAGATGGACTTTATATTACTCAAGCCAAGTATGCATCTAAACTCTTGTCTCGAACTGGACTCACTGATAGCAAGACTGTTGACACTCCAGTTGAGCTTAATGCGCATTTGACTCCCTCAGGAGGGAAACCATTGCCTAATCCCTCTCTTTACAGACGCTTGGTTGGCAGCCTAGTTTATCTCACTGTCACTCGTCCAGACATTTCCTATGCTGTTCACCAGGTGAGCCAGTATCTGTCTGCTCCACGATCGACTCACTATGCTGCTGTTTTGCGCATTCTTCGATACCTAAAGGGCACTCTCTTCCATGGTCTTTTCTACTCTGCTCAGTCTCCTCTTATTCTTCGTGCATTTTCTGATGCTGATTAGGCAGGAGATCCCACTGATCGCAGGTCCACCACTGGTTATTGCTTTCTTCTTGGTTCTTCTCTGATTTCTTGGCGAAGCAAGAAACAAACTCATGTGGCCCGCTCCAGTACTGAAGCAGAATATCGTGCCCTTGCTGATACCACATCTGAGCTCCTTTGGCTACGATGGCTTCTTAAGGACTTAGGTGTGTCTACATCCTCTGCTACTCCTCTTTATTGTGGCAACCAGAGTGCCATTCATATTGCTCACAATGATGTCTTCCATGAGCGGACTAAACACATCGAGATTGATTGTCATTTTATCCGTTTTCATCTAGTCCATGGTGCTCTCCAGCTCTTCTCCGTCTCCTCCAAAGATCAACTTGCAGATATCTTCACCAAGTCACATCCTAAAGGACGCCTTCGTAATTTAGTTGACAACCTCAAGTTAGTCTCACATCCACCTTGAGTTTGAGGGGGGCTGTTAACGTATATAGTGTTGTGGGCTTTAGGCCCAACTAGTTTTCTTGTACAGCACACTACTTGTACTGCACTCATATGCCTCCTATATAAAGGCACACACATGTATATTCTTTTACTGAGAAATACAATATATTCTTTTATCTAATATTCATCTGCTATGAGCACGTGGGTAAGTAAACGGCAGCCCCAAGAGGCATGAAGCATGCTGCTTTGCATTTTTAGATCTCTACATCATTTTATAATAACAAAAATTACCATAGGAATCAGGATCAAGTGAAAGATGCATTATATTCCTATTAAGTTCAAAAAGATTACCTAAAAAATATAGGAAAAAAATTTAGATACTATTTTCTAAGTCTTATATCTTAAGTTTTTCAATTGAATTTAATTGTGTGATTGTGTTAACAATAAGTCATATGGTTAAATTCGATTGTTTTTGTGAAAGATAATCTTGCTTATCAAAATCTTGTTTGTATCATGTATTGCTCAATGTAATAAAATAGTTGAATTTAATTAGGGAAGCATAGGTAAGTTTTGTTCAAAATCATGTATAGTTGTCACTATAAATCTATAATACAAAGTAAGACCCACCAATATGCAAAAATAAATAGTAATATATAGAAGAACTACCACCTAAGTTGAAAGATGTATTCCAAACTGATTTTCTTCTTTAATAAAATTCTCTTACCTTTTCCTCAAAAAAAAAAATGATAATAATAATTTATTTCCCCCAATCTAGGCTTTTTTAATATTTTATACGAAAATGCCTAAAATTCAATCTTCTGATTGCTGTCACATTCCTCAGCCTTGAAATATTAGGCAACAATTCCAAAACGCAGAGCGTGACTCAGCAACAAGCCAATTCCTCCTCAAATTCATTCCAATTCACAAGCGCTAGAATCTCTAAACATACTTCAATTAAGCTATTAGCTGAGGAAACAACTGATCATTACAAAACTTGAAACTTGAAAGATCTACCTAGATTATGATTATGATTATCTTCAAGTGCTACCTCATCGTGACAATATATTAACTAATAAAGTCCTTTTCTCATACGTATTTTTCGATAATAATTTATACCTGTAAAAGAAATTAATATATTAAATTTCCCCACCATAGAAGCAAAATTCAAAATATTCAATTGCACACGGCACACCTGAATCTGAACGAAGCTGCACTAAAAGTAAGAAGTCATAGACGCAATTGACCTACGATTCACCCACGTGTACGGTGGATAGCCACCCCTTATACCCTTACCTGCACTGCAAATAGCAGCTCAGGTGTTTAGTACAAAACTCGTCCAAGAGTGAGTGAATTCAATCACATCCCCAGTAAAATATTTTCCAATCCTTCTTTACAGTAATCTGAAGAAAATGTCTTCCTGCGGAGGAAACGGTGGTTGTGGCTCTAGCTGCAAGTGCGGCAGTGGCTGCAACTGGTAAATGCTCTACTTTTCCTACTAACTATTGCAATTCTCGTGAAGTTAATTTGTTTTCCTTGAAAATCAACTTCATTATGTCACAATTAATATATATGCTATATATTGATTTAATATTATTGGTTCTAAAGTTTGATAGTGTTAGAGTTAGACTCGTTTCAATTTCCCTTTCTCTATCTTTTCATTGTCAAATTCTTAGTTCATCTTGTTTCTTAGGCTAAAAGTAAATTTTTGTCTTGTTTTTGCAGCAACAGCATGTACCCTGGTCTCTCAGAGAAGACCAGCACTGAGACCATCATTACTGGGGTTGCTCCTGCAAAGATGTATGCATATTTACATGATACGTGATACTAGAGATATTATAACTTTTATTACATTAATTTTACAAACTGATTTGTTAAATATAAGGTTGAAAAGTAGTTAAGAAATTTATTCATTATGTTTTTGATTATGTTTTTGATATATAATGATATGATATCAATTACGGTTAGGGCAGAACCAGCCCCCCCCCCCCCCCCCCCCCCCTCCTTGAAAAAAATCCTTGAAGTAGGTATATTATGAACTATTCTTTGATACTTTACCTTGACAAAAAAAGACTCCCACTTTAATACATGTATAGACCTTTTAACACCAAGAAAGTAGGAAAAAAAATCTTCTCCCACGTACCAAATCATATTACTTTTTCACCAAATATACTATTCATATTAGTTTTATCTCACCACATACGTCTTCACCCATTTTATTGATCCTTTTTTTCTCAATCATTGTTTTTCAGTCTACTATTCACAATACTTTTCTTGTGGAGCAATGCTATAAATACTATAAATTTTACAAATTGACATGTTATCATTCATAAAAAAATTCATTCAAACATTTATGTATTATATTGTTTTAAGTGTTATATATTCTTGTCACACCAGTTTGTGAACAATTTATAGTAGAATTTATAGTTGTTTTAATTTTGAGAAATTCTATGTCCAAAACATTTTAATAATATTTTCACAACAAATCTCAAGTAACAGGTTGCTACTAGTTGTTATTGGTGAGCAAAAAAGTAATTTCAGTTGTGGGTTGAATTTAAACTAATAACAACTTACCACTCATGATTTGTTGTGAAAGCATTGTAAAAATTTTGCTTTTTCCATTTTTTTTCATGGCAATTCAATTAGTGGTCCCCATAAGTAACACATAATTATTAAAAAAAATACTTAATGTCCTTTCAATACTATTTTAATCTTGCCCCCCTCAACTGAAATTCTAGCTCTGCCATTGATTACGATCATCGACACGTTAGTATATTTATGCATAATGAAATGGGATTAATGAGATATGAAAATGAATTAAGTTTTTTTCACTGTCATTGCAGCTGCTCTGAGGGGTCTGAGATGAGCTTTGGAGCAGAGAACGGAGGCTGCAAGTGTGGATCAAACTGCACCTGCGACCCATGCAACTGCAAATGAGCAAAGATGGACAAAGGCCTAAAAAAAGCATTTGTGTCTGTTAAAATATAGTACTAATAAAATGGACCAAGAAGCCGGAATGTATTGTTGGGTTTAGCTATTATATTATTCTAAGTAAAACGGCCCCGGGTTTTGCATATCCGCTTCCTCCTTCAAATTAAGTGTGGACTGTTACAATGGTCGCTTTGGTTTGTCTTAAATTTTCTGTACCAATGTGCCACTGCTACTTTGTTATGGTATAATTGTTATTGGATTTAACTATAAGTTTGATTCTCAAAAGGAAATGTCGATTTGTGTGGAGCAAAACTTTAATACTAATTTAAATTATGGTTTTTAAGTTATAGTGTTTTGTCTTTAACATAATATCGTTGTAGTTTCGTAGTACTATGATACATACCCCTTCCTTTGTGGACTAATTATGAAGGACCTTTTTTTTAATGAACCATAAAAAAGGAACTTAATCCACTTTATTGTGTAGGGATGGCAATGGGGCGGAGCGGGGCCGAAGGATGGGGTCTTCATCCTCACCCTACATGGTTTCGTCTTTTCCCATCCCCGCCCCGCCCGGCATGATGGGGAAAACCTTCTAACCCCATCCCCACCCCTTGGGGCCCCGCGAAGCCTCGTTTCACCCCGTAAAACTCTACTTTTTGTTTATTTGTCCTACAACTGGTACAATTTTTTTAATGAAACCTATTTTATTAATAAAAATTTACTTGAAATTAAAACTAAATTTATCCCATCAAATCAAATCAATTTTTAGAAAAAAATTGAATAATAAATCCAAGCATTTAACAAGATAATCACACAAAAGAAATCTCATAGTATAACACATAATAAAATTAAGGCAGAGAACCACATTAGGTAGAATAAAATGAGCTAATATTGATATGTTTGTTTAAATAGTAGAGCTTTAAGGTATGAAAAATTTACAATTATAACCCTTAGCAATGCGGGACAGGAACAGGAATGGGGACGGGGACGGGGAAGGGGACGAGGATGGGGACGGGGACGGGCGGGGCTCTAAACCCATCCCTGCCCCACCACCTTTGTGGGGCGAGAAAAACCCTCGTGGGGCAAAGCGGGGAGGGGCGGGTTAAGTGGTGTGGGGCAAAATTGTCATCCCTATTATTGTGCCCTAAACATCATGAGTCACTGGCTTTTAGCTCTGCGTATACCTTTGGCTCTCCCAACTTGTTGAGTCTAGGTTTGATCTATAGACTTTGGACAATGGGGAAAAAAAAAAACAAGAGCTAATATTGTACGTACGTTTTAATTGTCTAGACAATTACTTTATTTAATAACTCTTATTAAATATACAACTGATTATCTAATTGGGCTAGTCTTTTGAGCTAACTCAATTGGGCTTTAGTGTATGGCTTGGGATGGGACCAAATGGACAAATAAGATTCTAACTCTAATGGGTTTCGGGCTTCCATCAATTCTTGAAAAGTCTAAAGTTACCATCAATTATATAACAAGTACCACTATGAAAATATAATCACGCTCTAGGCTTTATTAATAAATTATATTCCAAAAATCTAATATAATATCATTTGACTCCTCCATGAAACATCCATAGTGAACAAAGTCATAATAAACTATCACTTTGTAAATCACTATTTTATTCCTTTAATCCTCGGTTTAATCTTTTAATTATTCATATATTTTATGAAATCTAATTTCATTATATATAAACTTTAGTAACTCTTTACTAAAGTGGCTTGGCCCAGCACCTTGAATAACTATATTATATTAAACTTATCTCAAGGGGATATTTCATGTCTCTATAAAAAGAGATAATGGATTTCATCTTGAAAATATGTGTTCCCTCAACGCTACATGCAGTTACCCAACGTATTGAGGTTTTGACCTTTAAATTAGATCTCACTCCTGATATATCAAAACAACCTACATTTCATGATCAGGTTCACTATCCTCTCAGGATTAAGAGTCTATGAAAATAGAAGTCGTGAGATTTATTATTCAGGTGACAATTGTTAATTGAATTATTAATCTCATAGTGGTACAATTCAATGTGTCTTACACACATAAGACACCAACACATCACTAACTACAAACTACATTTTTGAGTTTACAAAGAGTTTGTGATTTATATCTAAATCACATACAATGCATCTCAAGGCTGTGAAGCACCGACGTGGCTACAGAGGTGCCGCACCAGCGTTCGACGCGGCCTGACGCGGCGTGCAGCGGGCGATGTCGCTACCCGTGCGTCGGTGTTGCGTCGCTTTTTTTTTTGTTTCCCGATAAGCGCCGATTTGCGCCGACTCAGGCCAATTTGCGCCAAATCAAGTTGTATCGGCCGATACCAACCGATTTAGGCCAAAATTCAAGTTTAAAAAAAAAAAAAAAAAAAGGTGCAAAACGCACCGTTTCAACTTAAGCTTTAAACTAAAAAACCCTAGCTCTCTCTACCATTTTGTTTCTTAATCTTTGCCCTCTTTGTCTCCCTCTCAGCTCTCTGCTCTCCGTCTCCCCTCTCTGTCACAGACCCATACTCGCTCCCTAAGACACAATCTCAAAGTCTCATAGCCTTTCCCTAAGACACAATCACTCTATTCTTTGCATCTCTCGGTCTCAAACTCCATCAGTCTATCACTCGATTTCAACTCTTAAGCTTACCAACCCAACTCTCAACTCAGGTATCAAAGCTTTCATTCTCACCCTCCATTATACTCTCACATGCTCTATTACTCATTGTGATTTGATTTTTTATAATTTTTTAAAATTTTTTTATATAAGCTGCCAGTAATGTTGTGAGTTATGACTTGGGCTTGATTTTTTATTTAGTTATTATATATTGTTCAAATTATTTGTAGGTTAAATTGAAATTATTGAATTTGCAATGGATGAAGTCACTAGCACAAAAACTTCACCTTTATTAGATGAAGAAGTGCCAAATGATGCTCCTCTTTGGTAGTATATGACTAAATTGGAAAAACCACTTGGTTCCACTTCTAAATCAGGTGGAAACACACATTTTAAGTGCAACTATTGTGGTGGAATTTTTTTGGGATCCTATTCTAGAATTAAGGCTCATTTATTAAAAATTAGTAATAAAGGTATTAGAGCATGCAATAAAGTGACACCGACCATATATTAGAAATGCAAAGAATGCATGATCAGATTGAGAATGATAAGGTAGAAAGAGAACATAGAAGTCAAATTCCCTTACCCCCACCTCTCCCAGGCCGTGTGCCTATTCCTTCATCCCATAGATAAGAAGGGAGTGGTAGTACAGATCCGGTTGATGGTAAGAGAAGGAAGGTGACTGCGAATTCTCCTTTGGAGAAAGCATTCCAAAATAATGCTAGACACGAATTGGATAGTAGAATTGCTAGTGTCACGACCCAAACCTGTATTTCAGAATTTAGAGCATGACCGGCATGTTAATATCAAGTTTATCTCAATACTAACACGAACCAACCTAAACTGAAAGTGCTTATCAAGGATTTGTTTCTTGAATTCCTGCTTATTATCTTGCATAAAACCATAATATACAAAAATGATGAAACCTTGAATTTCATCTCATATAAACTTTGTAAGATTGCCACTTGGCTGAAACCTTAGGTATTCCTGTAAATATTACATAGCTAAACGTTTAGCAAAACTCTTATTACAAACCTAACCCCAAAGGCATACAATTGGGGTTCAAAACAAACTAGGGTTTCGAATTACATTTGTGTTCAAAGGATCAAGTACACCTTGATTCTTCCTATACAACAAAAGAAAACTAAACTACTATACAACAACAAAAACTATACAATCTATCAAACGAGAATTACAGAATTCTTGCCACCTCTAATACTCTCGTTGCTTCCAGGAAGAATCTGTGTACTGAAATATAATAAGGTGAGCTACAAAGCCCAGTAAGGTTTAAAGCTCCATGGGCCCTTAATAAGCATGCATGTAAAAAAAATATTTTATGGATACGCCAGCTTGACAAAATAGCCTTTATACTATTTACGTTGTTCTTAAAATAACTTATGAACTCTCAGGTAAAAGTACTTCATTTTTCTTTCATATAATAGTAAAAAGACATGACAAGGAATGTAAACATAATTCAGTAGCCTTATCTTTTAATAGACTATGAAATATTTTATCATAAACTTATCATCAGACTTATCTTATACTTCTCAAATAGTTCAATTGCTCATTTATAATACATATTAGTTAGTCCAATTGTAAGTCTGTCACAACTTTGGGAGGCTTCCAGCACAAAGTGCTAGGCATCCAGCATTCCCCACAATGCTAGGTAAACCCGAGATCATATCATAATATATAACTTCAACCATGGGGGTAGGTTGACATCCTCCACAAGTTGTCCGTTACCAACAAGGGCGGGTACAGCAGAGCCAGTCCCACTTTTAATGGCCAATCAGAATTTCCATGGAAATGCCAGTACTATAACCCCTACTGGCTGAGTTCAGATCATAACAATGGAATAACTGAAAACTATATTTTCTTTATGACATCTTGCTTTTACATCATTGTTTCATAACAGTAGCATATCAACGTCATTCTTAAAAATTATGTTCGTGATATAAATAATAGCATCAATATGTTAAAATTATTGTGTATATAAGATTGAACAACTCACGAACATATATATTACTTAAATCATGCTTATATGTAATATCTCCAATTAAAAGGCTTAATGCATAATAGTTTTATAAACAATTTTATACTTATCAAACGCACATGTCACAAATCCCTTACCTAAAAACAAAAGTCGCGAGAGATTTTACACGAGGAGCTCAAGTGTCCGTATTCTCGTTCTCGTCACCTAAACGAAAGACCAAAACTTATTACTAACAAACTCTTCCTAAGTATATAAACTTATACATCCAACAAAACCTAACTCTTAAACTTAAGAAAAATCCTAATTCCCATCACATAAAGTTTCCTCAAAGCACATGATACAACCATCAAACACATTATGTATCCAAACCATAGAGAAACCAATGCATAAAATTTATATATGATCCAAACATACCAAAGGATAAGCATATTAAATTGTAGCTTAAAACATTCACCCTAACTTCAAAATTAAATCCACAAAATCAAGTGTGTCAAAAGCTGTCCACTGCTCATTACAGCAGCATAAGCCCCATTTGTAAAATACAAATGGACTGTCCGTACACTTCCAATTGTCATGAATTTTTACAGAGTTACTCCCCTGTATGTCTAGTATATACCATAAAAATTTCGGAGTCAAAGAACATAACCATGATTTATTAAAAATCATACAAGGCAACGTGCTCAAATTTGTCCTGACAGAAATTTATGCAACTTAGAAATTAAATTGATAGGGGTAAAATCTCCCACCAGATGACAGGAACTCGCACTGGCCGACGGTTAGGCCCGTGACGACGGAAATACGCGACGGACGTTAGACATCGACGACCTCAGTCATAGGGGGCGACGGAGAGAGGGTCGACAGGTGTTAATGTCAGGCACTGAGACCTATCTTGTCGCGTACGCTTCCCTGGGAAAATGAATCTTGTCGCATACGCCACTGGGCCAAATATCTTACGAAGCACGATTCCCTCCCCAAAAAGGGAATCGTGCCCAACACGCTTGGCCCCCTAAGGAGTGTCTTGCGCCCTACGCTACTCAGGGGCAATCTCGGTATAGCGATATCTTCTCCAGTACGCCTCGACTAAAGGCCGCTACTACTACTATAAATACCACTACGCCCTCCAAAAAACGAGATACGCATACTAAGACCCGACTCTGGCACTCTGGAGTTATGAACAAAAACTAACTTAACCGTCGGAGGGTCGTTGGCCGGTACCACACCGGTACTTCCCTTTGAGGGTCTTCTTACCTGTGCAGGTCACCACGAGGTACGCGCAGACCGTGCAGCTCACTGGTTTGATTCTTGACATCATCAGTTAGCGCTGTCTGTGGGAAACGCGAGTTCCGTTACGTTTTTCCCGGACAAAGAGTTGCATGGTACTCACGCGTTCAAAGACGACCACCATGAACGACCAAGGCAACGAACAGCGCACCACGGCCCTCGAGAGACAGGTCCAGACCCTGGCGGCCGCGGTGGAACGCCTCACGAAACGCAACAACGACTTGGAAGAACAGCTGCTGCGTAGGAATGCGACGGGTGACAACCAAGGAGAAAATCAGGAGGAGAGCAGTGCGGACGAGAGGAATCACGAAGGCCCTGAGGGAAGTCATGCTCTGAGCCGACCTGAAGGACAGGAGACAAACCGTCCTTCGGTAGACGGACATGCCTAGTCCAGCATGGCCGCGGAAATGCGGGTGATGAGGGAACGCATGGACTTCATGATGAACGCCCTCAAAGGACGAGTATCCAGTGACCACGACGACCTCGTCCACCGCACAGACTCCCCATTTACAACACCTGTCATACTATTCCCTACGCCGCCGAAATTTCGCATGCCCCAGGTGGAGAGCTACGACGGAACCAAGGATCCGCTGGACCACTTGGAGTCATTCAAGACGTTGATGCATCTCCACGGTGCACCGGACGAGATCATGTGCCGAGCCTTCCCGGCAACGCTAAAAGGCTCTGCAAGGACCTGGTTCGGCAGATTGGCGCCCGGTTTTATCGGCACCTTCAGGGAGCTGAGCGCCCAGTTTGCCTCGCAGTTCATCGGGGGACACCGACACAAAAAATCTACCGCGTGCCTGATGAGCATTAGGCAGCGGGAGGATGAGACGCTGAGGTCCTATATAGCCCGTTTCAACAAAGAAGCGCTGTCGATTGACGGGGCGGACGACAGGATACAAGTGGCCGCATTCACAAATGGTCTGCGGAAGGGTAAATTCTTGTTCTCTTTGTACAAAAATGACCCGAAAACAATGTCGGATGTGTTTTACAAGGAAACAAAGTACATGAATGCCGAGGATGCATTGCTGGCCAGGGATGAGAAGCCTCCCAGGAAGAGGGAGAGATAGGAAGACACCCGGCAAGATAAGGGACGGAAGGTGCCTCGGACAGGAGAAGGGCGAGACAATAGACGCCCAAAGCCCCCTGCCGGGAAATTCACAAGCTACACCCCATTGACGACCCCAATCGATCACGTCCTAATGCAGATTAAGGACGATGGATCCTTGACGTTCCCGGGAAAGTTGAAATCGAACCCGGACCGACGGCCCAAGGACAAATATTGCCGCTTCCATCGAGACCACGGCCACGATACCGCCGACTGCTACGATTTGAAGCAGCAGATCGAAGCCCTGATTAGACAAGGGAAGCTGCAGAGATTCGTCAGCAGAGAAAAGGCAGAAGCACCTCGACAGGAACAGGTCCACGGACGGGACAATGAACGCCCAGACCGCCTATAGGAGACATAAGGATGATTGTGGGCGGTACATTGGTTGCCGGCTCTACAAAGAAGGCTCTGAAGTCCCACCTCAGGTCGGTTCAGAATGTCCAGGCTGTGAGCTCCGTAAAGAAGAAGCCCCGAATCAACAGCCCCACTATGGAGTTCACAGAGGAGGACACCCAGCACCTCCATCATCCACACAACGATGCCCTTGTTGTCAACATCCGAATAGGAGATTATAACACATACCGGGTCCTAATCGACAACGGGAGCTCCGCGGATATCCTCTACTATCCCGCGTTCCAACAGATGAGGATCAACAAAGAATGCCTGGTCCCTACCAAGGCACCGCTCACAGGTTTCGGGGGGACAACAGTATACCCCTTCGGCTCGATCACTTTGCCCGTCACCGTCGGGGAGTATCCCCGACAGGTCACTAGGGACGTCACCTTCCTGGTCGTTGATTGCTCCTCAGCATACAACGCAATCATAGGACGGCCTACCCTCAATACTTGGAAGGCTGCAACCTCGACCTATGCCTTGAAGGTCAAGTTCCCTACAGAGCATAGGGTAGGAGAGTTACGGGGAGACCAAGTGGCCGCACGAGAATGTTATCTCGCAATGGTGGAAATGAATAGCCACCTACAGACAATGAACATAGAACAAAGAACGGGGGCAGAACCTGTGGAGGAGCTAGAAGATGTGATTCTCGACGAATCTAAGCCTGACAGAACTACCAAAATCGGTGCCCTCAACAGCCCGGCAACTCGCCAAGCGCTCGTGACTTTCCTCAAGCAAAACCAAGATGTATTCGCCTAGAGCCATGAGGACATGCCGGGAATCGACCCTTCAGTCATGGTACATAGGCTGAACGTAGCCTCCTCCTTCCGGCCCGTCAGACAGAAGAAGCGAGTCTTCGCTCCTGAGAGAGACCGCGTAGTGGCAGAGGAGGTCGGCAAGTTACGGGAAGCAGGGTTCATCCGGGAAATGTACTACCCCGACTGGTTGGCCAATGTTGTAATGGTCAAGAAGGCCAGCGAGAAGTGGCGGATGTGCGTGGACTTCACTGACCTGAATAAGGCATGCCCGAAGGACAGCTACCCCCTCCCTCGAGTTGACACCCTGGTAGACTCTACGGCCCGGCACCAGCTGTTGAGCTTCATGGATGCCTTCTCGGGGTATAACCAAATCCGAATGGATGAGGCGGATCAAGAAAAAACCTCATTCGTCACCAGCCAAGGACTCTTCTGCTACAAGGTGATGCCATTCGGACTGAAGAATGCAGGTGCCACATACCAGAGGCTCATGAACAAAATGTTTGCCAACCAGATAGGGCGGAATGTCCAAGTATACGTCGACGACATGCTGGTAAAAAGCCAGAAGGAGGAGGATCATCTAAGCGATCTCGAGGAAACGTTCGGAACCCTCCGATCCTACAAGATGAGGCTCAATCCGTCGAAATGTGCTTTCGGGGTGACTGCAGGAAAATTCCTCGGCTACATGGTCTCTCAGAGGGGCATCGAGGCCAACCCAGACAAGATCAGGGCAATAATGGAGATGACACCCCCGAAGAATGTAAAAGAGGTTCAGAGTTTGAATGGGAAGGTGGCGGCCCTGAACAGATTCGTGTCAAGGGCGACGGACAAATGCCTTCCCTTCTTCCGCACGTTGAAGAAAACGTTCGAATGGACGGACGAGTGTCAAAAGGCATTCGAAGAGTTAAAAGTTTATCTCTCCTCCCCTCCATTGCTAAGTCCTTCTCAGCCTGGGGAAGCCCTCTTCCTCTACTTGGCCGTCTCCCCAGCAACCGTCAGCGCGACATTGGTCAGAGAAGAGGACGGGGTCCAGAAACCCGTATACTACGCCAGCCGGGCGTTCCAAGGAGCAGAAGGAAGGTACCCGCCCATGGAAAAGCTCGCCTTTGCCCTGGTCACCGCGGCTCGAAAGCTCAAACCCTACTTCCAAGCTCACACGATAGTTGTCCTGACCGACAAGCCCTTGCGGCGAGCTATGCACAACCCAGAGGCCGCAGGTCGCTTGACCCTGTGGGCAATAGAGTTGACTGAATTTGACATTCGGTACAGCCCGCGTACCGCCATCAAGGGCCAAGCATTAGCTGATTTTATAGCTGAGTTCACCAGCGCGGAAGACGAGGGGGCAGATGCATGCCCAGCATGGAATGTATATACGAACGGGTCGTCAACTAGACGAGCCGGTGGCGTTGGGGTCGTGCTCCGATCTCCCGAAGGAGACCAAATCGATTGTATGATCCGGCTGGACTTTCCCATCACCAACAATGAGGCGGAATACGAGGCCTTGATAGCCGGGTTGGACCTCGCCAAAGCAGCTGGTGCAACCCGAGTGATGGTCTCCTGCGACTCCCAGGTCGTCGTCAACCAAGTCAACGGAAACTACGAGTGCAGAGGTGACAGAATGAGGAAATACCTCCATCATGCAAAAAGAAGGGTAGACGAACTCAAGGCAAAGATAGTACAAGTCCCCAGAGAGGAAAATGAGCAAGCCGACCGCCTCGCCAAAGTTGCCTCGTCGGCGCAGGGGGGCAGCACTGACGGTGTGCTCTATTTTGTGCAGGTTTCTCCATTGATAGACTCTATCGAAATGTAGGAGATAGGCTCGGAGAACAACTGGACCACACCATTGGTCTCGTACCTGAAAGATGGCGTCTTGCCCGAAGGAAGAGAAGCCGCCAGAAGGTTGAAAGTCCGAGCATCAAGGTTCATACTGATGGAAGAAGTCCTATACAAAAGGGGCTTCTCTCGCCCCTACCTAAGGTGTTTAGGCCCCGAGGAAGCAAACTATGTCATGCGGGAGGTCCACAAAGGAATATGCGGAAACCACTCAGGTTCAAGGTCATTGACGCATAAGCTGATCCGGGCAGGATACTACTGGCCGACCATGAGAAAAGACACGCAGGCTTATGTCAAGGCTTGCGATATGTGCCAGAGGTTCAGCAACATCGTCAGGCAGCCCCCCGAAGAGCTGACCCCCATGACGGCCCCATGGCCATTCGCTCAATGGGGACTAGATATCATGGGCCCATTCCCAATAGCAGTGCGACAGCTAAAGTTCCTTGTGGTAGGCATAGACTACTTCACGAAATGGGTGGAAGCTGAAGCATTGGCCACCATCACAGAGAAGAACATACGAGGCTTCGTCTGGAAGTCTATTATATGCAGGTTCGGAATACCCAGGGTCTTAGTCTCCGACAACGGCAAACAGTTTGACAACGGTCCTTTCCGAGAGTTTTGTGTGCAGCTGGGAATAAAAAATCATTACTCTTCCCCCGCCCACCCCCAAGCCAACGGTCAGGTCGAAGTAACGAACCGATCCTTGCTCAAGATTCTCAAGACTCGGCTCGAGGGGGCAAAGGGGATATGACCCGAAGAGCTGCCAAGCGTATTATGGGCATACAGAACGACAGCAAGGACCCCCACTGGAGAAACACCGTTCAGGCTAACCTACGGAAGCGAGGCAGTCATTCCGGCCGAAGTGGGACTCACAACCTACAGGGTGAACACCCATGATGAAGGCAGGAACAACGAGGCCTTGCGCCTACAGCTTGACTTGATTGACGAAGACAGAGCAACAGCGGAGCAAAGGTTAGCCCGGTATCAAGATCGCATGGCAAAGCACTACAACTCCCGAGTCAGACACAGGGAATTCCAGGTCGGCGACCTCGTCCTGAGAAAGATCATGGGCGCCGCCAGAGACCCAACACAAGGAAAGCTCGGCCCCAATTGGGAAGGGCCCTATCGAGTCACAGCATGGCAAAGGAAGGGCACCTACCATCTGGAAACACTGGAAGGGCAGAAGCTGCACCACCCGTGGAACGCCGAGCACCTACGAAAGTACTACCAGTCAGAAAGAACGGCAGCCCCCTACTTGTAACTAGTCTGTAATTGATCTACTCTAATGTATTCCCGGGACTCAAAGGGGCATGTTTCCCTCCTCCCAAAAATTATGCAAGGCATACAGAAGTTTATTCAAAGTCTCTTCTACTTACTATTAAGTGTTGAACATCATAAAATTGCGAAGTATAAAAACCCAAGTCTCAAAGACGACGGCCTACGGTCGACGACGGCATAAAAGTGTCAAGCACCCTAGCTGACGGCTTAAAAGCCACAACGTTTTCCTAAGTGGAAAACCCCAAAAAGCCTAAGTCTCAAAGACGACGGCCTACGGTCGACGACGGCATAAAAGCGTCAAGCACCCATGCTGACGGCTTAAAAGCCACAACGTTTTCCTAAGTGGAAAACCCCAAAAAGCCTAAGTCTCAAAGACGACGGCCTACGGTCGACGACGGCATAAAAGCGTCAAGCACCCATGCTGACGGCTTAAAAGCCACCACGTTTTCTTAAATGGAAAGCCCAAAAGCCTAAGTCTAAAAGACGACGGCCTACGATGGACGACGGCATAAAAGCGTCAAGCACCCATGCTGACGGCTTAAAAGCCACAACGTTTTCCTAAGTGGAAAACCCCAAAAAGCCTAAGTCTCAAAGACGACGGCCTACGGTCGACGACGGCATAAAAGCGTCAAGCACCCATGCTGACGGCTTAAAAGCCACCACGTTTTCTTAAATGGAAAGCCCAAAAGCCTAAGTCTAAAAGACGACGGCCTACGATGGACGACGGCATAAAAGCGTCAAGCACCCATGCTGACGGCTTAAAAGCCACCACGTTTTCCTAAATGGAAAGCCCAAAAGCCTAAGTCTAAAAGACGACGGCCTACGTTGGTTGACGGCATAAAAGCACCAAGCATAAAAGCTGACGGCTTAGAAGCCAACGACCTAAAAAGAAAATTACAAGGCATAAAAGCGTCAAGCATAAAAGTTGACGGCTTTGAAGCCAACGGCCCAACAAATCTACACGGCATAAAGCGTCAAGCATAATTGCTGACGGCTTATAAGCCGACGACCTAAAAAGCCGATTGCCAAAGTCCAATGGACGACGGCATCTATGGCGACGGCCCAAAGCCAACTAATTACCCTACAAGATAAGGGCCATAATCCCAAGACCAATAAACGACGGGATCTAGGGTAACGACTCAAAACCACATCAACTGCGGTTGTATACGGTGCCTAAAAAGGGGCCCACGGTCTAATAAGCTTGCAAACCAGAGCCTATGATACTGACGGTTCCACAAAGCTCTTTGTATGAAGGAATCAGACATTAAGTTTGAATAAAAGTGGACGGTTCATAAGTTGACGGTTATTAAGTTGCCGGTTTCACAAAGCATGAGCGACATATAAAAGGAACCATGCAAACAAGCAATATACACAAAAAGATTTGAAATAGCATATAGATTAACACAAATGCTTCAAAAGTCAACATTGTTCTCGACGGTTCAAAAGTTGACCGTTCTACAAAAAATTACAAAAAATTATCCACAAAAAAATTACAAGTCTAGTAAACGGGGGAATCAACTATGTTTACTTCGTCTTCAGCTTGAGCTTGGGCCTGAACAGCTGTTTCGGCCTCGTCATCAAGGGTCCCGTCGACTTTACCTTTCTGGACTTCATCATGGAGGCGACCCGTGCTCTCTGAAGCGGCCTGGAGGACGGACGTTTGTGCCTGGCCCCCGTCAAGGGACACCCGAGAGAGATCCAGCTCCGGATAATTGGCTCTCACCTGACAGACGGCTTCATCAAAACCGTCCGCCATTATGCCGCCCAGCTCCGTCAGATAGGCATCAGAGTCTCGGTATTCTCTGATTGCGTCGTCCCTGGCCTGACGGAGCTGATCCTTCATAGACTGGATCTCCCGCTCTTTATCCGCAAGGACCGTCTGCAGCGTCTCCGTCTGCTTCAGGTATTCGGACCTCTCCTCCTTGAGAACGGAGAGCTTCTTCTCGATCCTCACCCTCCAGGCCTTGTACTGTTCGAGCTCATCCTCCGTCTCAGCCGCCTTGGCCCTTACACGTTCTAGGGCCGTCTCCTCACGAACGCACCGGTCCATAAGCCCTTTCATCATGACGACGGCCTGAGGATGTACGGTGTTAGATTCAAGCGACAGTAAAAAAAAAAAAAAAAAAAAAAAAAAAAAAAAAAAAAAAATTTATGTATATTTGAAGTCTAGTGGACGGATAGCATGTTTACCTGGGCAAGATTGAACAGGCCCATCTCTCCCATCGCCTCCGTCGCGTGGTTCCCAAGGTCCTCATAGTCGTCTATAGTCAGTATGGACGACAGCTTCTCAAGAGCATATTTGGAGTCCTCACGCAGAAGGACGGGAGGCTTCTTCGGATCAGAGGCTGGGCCAGCCGTCATCAAGCCCTTCCCCTTACCGTGTTTGACGGGGACCTTCTTTCCGTCCGCCTCTAGGCCAATGACGGTCTCGGGAGTGGTCTTAGCCTTTTTGGGGAGACGGTCCCCCTCCTGGTCAGACTTCCTCTTGACGACGGGCACCTTGGGCGTACCCGTCCCTGCAGCTTGGCCTTCTTTCTTCTTCGCAGCTGCTTGCTGCTTAATTATAGCCCTCCTCCTCGCTTCGTCCATCTCTGCAAGACAAGACGGCACATGAATTAGTAAAAAGGAAAGAGAAAAATAACCAAGTACAAAGTTCAGGTGAACGGACGTACGTCTCCTGACTTGTGTCTCGTACTTCTCGGCTTCAGGTGACGGTTTGGGTCCGTCGTAGTGCCAACAGATGGTCTTCAAGCTCACCAAGTTGGCCCAAGACCTTTCGTTTAAGTCAGATTTCTGGAAAATGGTCTCCAAGAAGCTCCAGTCCTCTATTGACACTTGTGGACGATCTTGAACTGAAGAAAAGAGACGGTTAGAAGTTGACGGTGCAGAAACAAAAGAAAGAAAAGGCAAACGGACGAATACCAGACGGAGGTAAAACACCCCATGTAGTGTCGACGAGCATGAACTCGGTCTCGCCAGGATGACCCATCCACTCATCCCCGTCCATAAAAAAGTACCTGGACTTCCAGTACCTATTGGAATCTGGAGTATCGCACACCAACCTCAATAGTGGACTCCTCGCCACAAAACTATACATCCCCCTAGATTTTTTTATCTCCACCGGACGGTAGCAGTGGAAGAATTCCTTCACCGTCAACCTCTTTTTCCCTTTGGACATGGACCCGTACAACACCTCCACCCCAATAAAAACCCTCCAGGCATTCGGGGAAACTTGGATGACGGATAGTCCTATATAATGAAGGAGGTGACGGTGTAGTTGGGTCAATGGAAACCTCAAACCTGCCTTGAGCATTTGCTCGTAGACCCCGACACCCCTGACACCGCGGTAGTAACACTTCTCTCTTGGGTGGGGTAGACGGAGGGGTATATTGGCAGGAATTTGGCATTTGCTTCTAAGTGTTTTGAAGTGTGACTCTTTGATTGTGGAGAAAAAGTCATTCACCGTCCACAGAGAAAGCATGACGTACTTCCTCATCCCATCACTACCCACGACGGACTGGACTTGAGGTTCATCGCCCTCCAGACCGTCACTAAGGTTGCTCTCCGCCCTATCACTACTCGAGAAGGAAGAGGTGGTAGACGAGCTCTCTTCACTCAAGGAAATCGTAGCTGCAGGATCCTTTGGACGCGACGGGTTGACTTCATCGTAGCCCACTCCGTCGCGGACAAACGATTGGTTACTGGACGCGCTAGACATGTCACCTACATGTGACGGAAAAACCCTAAGTTCAACTGCCCTAAAGACACTGACGGTAGAAAAAATGAGCAAGCAATAATAAGTACTTACCGGCTACTTGCACTAATGAAACTTGTGGTCGACGGTTGCGGGAATGTGATGGACGCACAGGTTGATGGACTAAGTGCTTTTCTGCTGGGTGAACGGATGCGCTCTGATCGTTTGTTTTCAGTGAAAAGTGAAAAATGAGCGGAAAGGAGGAAGGCTTTTATATGAAGGTATTACGGGAGACGAAAGGGACGCCTCGTTCCGAGCACACGGTCCACGGGTTGACGACACGTGTCCTGCATTTATTACCATACATTAATTACTGATGACAGCCTGTCTACTCGACCCTTGTTATGGATTGAAACCGTCACCCCATTAGTCCGTCCCTCGAAGGTTCACGAACTGATGGGCTGAGGGGGCACCTGATAGGGGTAAAATCTCCCACCAGACGACAGGAACTCGCACTGGCCGACGGTTAGGCCCGTGACGACGGATATACGCGACGGACGTCAAACATCGACGACCTCAGTCATAGGGGGTACAGAGAGAGGGTCGACGGGTGTTATTGTCAGGCACTGAGACCTATCTTGTCGCGTACGCTTCCCTGGGAAAATGAATCTTGTCGCATACGCCACTGGGCCAAATATCTTACGAAGCACGATTCCCTCCCCAAGAAGGGAATCGTGCCCAACACGCTTGGCCCCCCAAGGAGTGTCTTGTGCCCTACGCTACTCAGGGGCAATCTCGGTATAGCGATATCTTCTCCAGTACGCCTCGACTAAAGGTCGCTACTACTACTATAAATACCACTACGCCCTCCAAAAAACGAGGTACGCATACTAAGACCCGACTCTGGCACTCTGGAGTTGTGAACAAAAACTAACTTAACCGTCGGAGGGTCGTTGGCCGGTACCACACCGGTACTTCCCTTTGAGGGTCTTCTTACCTGTGCAGGTCACCACGAGGTACGCACAGACCGTGCAGCTCACTGGTTTGATTCTTGACATCATCATAAACCATTATTTTTATACTCATCCAAAAGCTGTGAGACCACTTTCATAACAACCATATGTGTCTTAGGATTCATAAAAACCATTCCTAGCATCCTAATTCACAGCAAATGATTTTATACATATTTTTCTTCTTGTAAACATCAAATCTGTCACAGTGACAGCTTCAGCACATAATCTTACGAAAATCATCAACAAATAACAATTGGCCTTCCATTTATTTGGGTATTTTTATACCAATACTAGACATAAGAAAAGACCTTAACAAGCATCCAAAAGACCCATATCATCAATCTTTAAAATTACTAAAAACAGATTCACAAATTTAGTTTTTACAATCAAAATAGAGAGCAAAGAAGAGGGAAAATGAACAAAACCCTTAACTATCAAAATACCCAAAATCAAAAGAGGTTTAAGTTACTTACCCACAAACTTTGCAGTTGAAACCTTAGTTCTAATCCTTTAATTTCTTCTTTAGAGAGAGGTTTGAGGTTTTGGTGGAAGAGTGAGGGAGAGATGTACAGCCGTGTGAAAGAGCAAAGGAAGAAGAAAGAGAAACAAGAAGCAACCAAATGAACTTTCAGGTGCAGCAAAACAAAGATAAGAAGAATGCACTTTTGGGTGGGATACGTGTAAGGCTAAGGGAACATGCACTTTTGGGGTGTGACACATGTAAGACTAGGAAGAGTAGAAACAACCCACTTTTTCAACTTTTGGGCAATTACACTTTTCACCTCTTATGAACATATATTCTTAGAAAAGCTCAAAGCATTATATAACTTTATATATATGTCCTTATCTTTATAAATTACCTTTCTACAACATTAAAAAAAAGCATAGATATTTTATAATATCACAATATCAAACTTTATGCACTTAAAAAAAATTAAGATGATAACAAGCATATATACTCATAAAAATTAATTATGCAATTAGGTTGGGGTGTTACAGCTAGGATGTTTTATACAACTTCCATTTCACTTTACAAGGAACCAAATTATCGTAGTTCCTATGTATATGCTGCTACCCATAGCATTTTGGGTTGTGTTCCTCCTAGATACAATGCCTTGAGAACAACATTTATGCAAAAAGAAAGAGCTAATTTTGAAACACTTTTGAAACCAGTTAAGGACTCTTGGCTTGTAAATGGTGTAAGTATAGTTTCTAATGGATGGTCAGATCCACAAAAGAGGCCTCTTATTAATATTATGGCTGCATCAGATGGGGGTCCAGTGTTTATAAAGACAATTGATGGGTCAGGTGAGTTCAAAGACAAACATTTTATGGCTGGGGTGTTGAATGATACTATAAAAGAGATTGGACATGAAAAAGTTGTCAAAATCATCACTGATAATGCTAGTGTGATGAAGTCTACTGGAGCTCTTATTGAAGGTGAGTATCCCAAAATATTTTGGACACCATGTGTTGTCCATGCTCTTAATCTAGCTTTGAAAAATATTTGTGCAGCAAAAAACACTGAAAAGAATGAAGTTACATATGAGGAATGTAGTTGGATTACACGTATTGCTGATGATGCATCCTTTATACGTGTTTCTACCATGAACCATTCAATGAGGTTGGCAATGTTTAATGAATTTTGTCCATTAAAACTGCTCCAAGTTGCTAATACTAGATTTGTTTCGGTTGTTGTAATGCTGAAAAGGTTGAAGTTGATAAAAAGATGCTTTCAAGCCATGCCTATCAGTGACCAATGGGCTGCTTATAGGGAGGATGATGTTGGAAAAGCTCAAAAGGTGAAATTTATGATTCTAAGTGATCGTTGGTGGGATGTTGTTGATTATATCTTTGAATTCACAACACCTATTTATGATATGCTACAAATAGCTGACATAGATAGGCTTTGTCTTCATCTTGTGTATGAAATGTGGGATTCAATGATAGAGAAGGTAAAGGCAACAATATATCAGCATGAAAGCTTGGAAGATGATGAGTATAGCTCATTTTTTAATGTGGTGTATGATATATTCATTGATTGATGGACTAAAAATTGTACACCACTACATTGCTTGGCTTATTCCTTAAATCCTAAATAAGTACTTCATTTTCTACTTTCCTTAGTTCCCCCTTCTAGTAAAACACACGTTTCATCATCTATATTTGTTTTTTTTTTTTAATCTTGAACTAGGTATTACTCCATTGAATGGCTTTTGGAGAATCCAAAACACATTGCTCCACATCAGGATCATGAAATTTCTATGGAAATGAACAAGTGTTTGGAACCATACTTTGAAGATGAGAGTGACTTAAGGGTGCTAAAAATTGAGTTTACTGCATTTTCAGGAGGGAGGTATCCTTCACCAGATGTCTTGACAAATAGGTGGGCCTTACAACATTTGGTTTGGTGGCAATACCATGGCTCCTCATTTCCAACTCTTCAAACTCTTGCCATTAAACTTCTTGGAGAACCTTGTTCATCCTCATGTGCTGAGAGGAATTAGAGCACATACAAATTCATTCATTCCTTAAAAAGAAACAAAATGGCTCCTGCATGTGTTGAAGATTTGTTATATGTGCATTCTAATCTTCAACTCTTGTCAAGGCGTAATGAGGCGTACGTAAATGCAGCAACAAAGATGTGGGATATAGTAGGAGACTCTTGGAACAACAACGACATACATGGAGAAGTTGGAATTCTTGAGAATGCTACCCTTACACTTGATGAGCCAGAGTTGGAGGCCATGGTTATTGGGAATGCTAGCACTAGTGTTACTACTAGTGAAAGTGAAGTTCAAAGTGAAGCTATTGATCTTGATGATGATAATGATGAGAGTAGTATTTGATTGTCTTGTTGATTATTTTTTTTTATTTTGTTTTAGTTTCAAACTTGTGGGTTGTATTTAATTATGAACATCATGTTTTAGACTTTTAGTTATTATTTATTATTACTCTTAAATTTGATATATGTTTATATAATGTGAAAAAGTATGCTTAGCAATATATAAAAAATATAAATAAAAGAATTTTTAATAAATTTTTAATTGCTGCACCCTGCCGCACCCATACTCAACTTTTTCACAAATTGCCGAGTCCCGCACCCGCACCCGAATCCGGAAACGCGCCCGTGCTTCATAGTCTTAAGGACTATATGATAATGTCAAATTAGTTTATATACAAATAGTATCATATAATTAAACAATTTAATTATTTATAACATACCAAAGAATTAGATTTTAGGGCACAAGCCTTTAATAGTTTTTCCTTACTAAAGTCAAACATGTCTGTGCATTTAGCCATTGCCTATTCTCTAATCTGCCAAAGAAGGAATCTCCTATCCACGACTAAAACCAAGAAGTGCTTTCTCTTCTCCAATACCCACTTTAGTAATAAATCCTACACTTATAAAGACCAATTAAGTACCCATCACCCAAGGAATGTTGTTCCTAGATCGGGTATTACAGGGAAGATAATCCCTAACTTCACCTATAAAAAGGAAGGTCTAGATAATCCATGGCATCACGACTAAAACTCATGAAAGCTTTCCTTTTTAGCTTGATGAAATCCCTAAGAGATTATCAACCCATTATTACCCTAACAAAGACCGGTCCATCAGAATTCCAAGATAAACTTATTTAGCCTTATTCCGCCAATGGCAAATTCCAAGTGAAAAAAGCTAACTCTATCCTCCTCAATAAAAACCTTCAACCCTAACCAACCCCAACTCCTTTCCCCCAAGAAGTTTGGAAAACTTTATGGAAACTTCCACTCCCACAAAATCTTACATTCTGCCCTCCCTGTAAGAAATACACTTATCCTTAGAGGCATAAATTGCTCTGATACCTGCCCTTTTTGTCAAGAAGATAGGAAAATCTTAGACCACCTATTTTTTCAATGCTCCTTCTCAAAAGCTGTTTGGTTAGGCCGTGAATTAACCATTAGAATAGACAATCTCACTTACCACACCATAACAAATTGGATTAGTTGCTAGATCTAAGGAAGCAATAAGGAACAATGAATTAAGAATTACATTCCAACATTACTTGTCACTCTTTGGTGCATATGGAATCACAAAAATGACATTGTTTCTGAAGGGAAAGTTGCAAGTATAAATGAGGTTATGCTAACCTCAAGTGCTTTAACTCACAGAGTCATAGATACAATGCTACTTTTACTGAAAATTTTACAGGTCAAGATTAAACAACAAAGGGAGGTAACCAACATCTTCTTCCTGCCTGGCCTTACCAAGAAGATTGGCAACTGTTATGTCAAGTTGAAGTTTCTAGAAAGCTAGACAGAGGAAAAAGAGTTGCTGCCTTGATAGGTACAGCAAAGGAAGGAATCCAACTTGTCAGAAAAGGCTTTCTCATAGCATTCCAGGACTCTAAGAAAGCAAAGTTTGCTGCAATCCGTGACGCTCTACTACACATAGCACATTTAGGGCTCCTAAAAGTGGTGATCCTAACTAATTGAAAGGAAATCCAACTCTTTTGGAGAACTAAGACCCACTGGCCTTGGTCGATTGAAACTTTATTAGAAGACACATAATATTACTAAGCAACACTATGTTAGTTGCAATTTTGAGAACTTCAGATATTGTATTAGCTGAAAGCTAGGAAACTTGCTAATATAATAGCAAGACAGACTCCTAATTTTGTAATATAAACTCTTTGCCTGGTATTACCAAAAAAAAAAAAAAAACCTAACAAAGACAAAAACTCATGACATGCATAACTCTGCTCATCCTGTCTCTCCTTTTGAACTTCACTTACCTGCGGGTTCTACATAAAAATACCACAATCAAGTGTGGGGCGATGGTTGCCTTTAACCAAATCCTAAACTTCATAGATTTGGACCTTCTTACTGGCAATTCTCGAGTTTGTGGGAGTTTGGGTTTAAGCCATTGGAAACCATAAGAGAATTATGAAAGCACCCAAATTTTGCTTGTACGTGTATAAACCAAATACAATAAAGATTCTTCATATGTCCTATGATTTATTTTTATTGAAAGGACATAGAAGTCCTACACATAGTTTTAAAAATCAGACCGAACCGGACCGGCCAGTCCAACCAACCTTCAATCCGGTTTGGTTATGGCAGAAAACTGAAAATAGCCTAAAAATCGATAAATAGTGAAAACCGGCTAGTTCAACCTGAGAACCGAAAACCAGCGTGGTCGAACCGGTTACTGACCGGTTTGTCATTTTTTGTCCTTTCCCACCTAAAACTACGCCATTTAACCCCAACCCTAAGTCCTAAGCCTAACACTCTCACACTCTCATCTCAGTTCTCACTTCTCACTCTCAGTGTTCTCTAACTTCTCTCACGCCTCTCAACTCTCAAGTCTCACCGTTTCACCCCTCTCACCGCTCACGCATGCCTCTCTACCTCGCCCTCACACGCCTCTCTGCCTTGCCCTCTCATGCCGCTCACTCTCTTTGCCTCCCTGAATATCACGCACACCGCCACGCCCACGATCACATCCTCAAGCATAACGGCGCCAACGTCTTCCACAATCACAAATGTTGCGACCCTTCTCGCTCCGCCCCTAACGATTACCACATCATCTCTTCACCCGATCAAGGTATTATTGTATTCCAAGCAAAACCCATGTGAAAACTCAACAAATTAGCAAGTGGGTACTCATGGATGGAACCAAAACTCCACCAAAAAAAAAAAAAACCCATAAAATCAAGTCTTTTGAGAAGAAATTACATTTGGGTTTCTTGGAATTTCTTCTGGGAGCAGCAGAATCAGCCAATCCAACGACTCCTGCGCTAGACGACGCCATATTGGAACTCATCATAGATGAGAAGATAAACAAAAACAAAACAAAACAAACCCACCAACCGTCAGAGTGAATTTGATTCAAAATCAAAGCATTGGAATTTCAGAGAGAGAGAGAAAGCAAAAGGGTATTAGCCAGTTTGGTTGTTGTTGTTGTTTTGAACTGGGTATTTGTTACTTTGTTTTGTAAACGTTTTGACTTTTCAAGGGATCAAAAAAGGCTGTATTTTTCTCTCCCCCTATAGAGGCCGAATGCACACACTTGTTAATATATATATATATATATATATATATATATATATATATATATTTATATATAATTAAAAAATTATTAATTATTAATATAATTTAAATAAATAATAATTTAATTATTTATGACGTCATCAGTTCGATCATCGGGGTCCAACCAAAAAACCAGTAATTAACTCCTCAATCGATTCTTTCATTGTACCAGTTTTTAAAACCATGGTCTTACATCATATTGAAAACAGTCAAAATCTTATCTTTTTGCCTCCACTAGATGAAGAATATCTCAACCCTATCAACTAGATAATAGGATGAGACAAGCATATGATAAGTTTGAAGAACCTTTTTCGCGCGCGCACACACACACACACACAAAAACAAAAACAAAAACAAAAACAAAAACAAAACCCCGCAAAGTATCAACTCATTGAAGAAAAAAAAAATCACTTTATAAGCTTTGTAAAACATAAGCTACTGCATAAAAAGATGGGCACAAGTCGTCCCTCATCCTTTATCTTCTTTTTCTTTCTTTCTTTTTTAAATTTTCTTTTTATCTTTCTCTTCTGTAGTTGCTATAAAGTGGAAACTATCCCTTTGATGAAAATCAACCAATGTACTATAAACAAAAAAAAAAAATTTGTGGTAACTTGGCAATTAGCAATTAATTTACTAATGAGCTACCGTTAACTAAACTAAAGAGTCTTTCGTTATTGAATAAAAAATTTGGATTTTGAATTCCATATATACTAAAAATCAATTGATATCTTGGCCTAATAATAAAAATAAAAAAAAGGAAAAAAAGGAAAATGTTAGAACTATAGCTTTTTTTACAAAATTGTTGATGTAGCGAGTAGTTATTGGTAAGTAAAAAAAAAATTATGTCAATAATGGGCCCAAACGAGAACTATAAAAATTTGTCATATCAACAATTTGTAAAAATATTATAAAAGAATTTGTCTATAATATTACTATTAATATTTATATATATATAATTCTACAACTTACATGCACAAACTATTTTACAACATTTTTTCAAACTATTAATGTTTTTATGATGGGTTCTTATTTGGACCCACATCACCTTTTATTTATTAATAATCACCTACTATATTAGCAGCTTGTAAAAAAGTTTAAAAAATAGTTCGTGACTTTAACATTTTTCATTAAAAAAATGAATTAAAAAAATATTGAAAACTTTTAATTTATGAATTCTTTATGCTCCGAAAACGTGAGATGTACAGATTCCAGTCCAGAAGTGAAATGGCTTATTCTTTTTAATATTTTTTTTTTTTTAAATCAAAAGTCAACAACCTTCTATAAGAAGAAGCAACCGTTTTTTTTTTTTTAAGTCAACCGCCTATTCTATTCTTTTATATATATATATATATATATATATATATATATATATATATATAACCGAAATTTCTGAAACTCTCACAATTTTCCACTTACCTCAATACAATATTTAAATAAAATTATTTTTGTTTAGTCAAAACTTAACAATGATATATATATATATATATATAAATATTAATAGTAATATTATAGACAAATTTTTTTATAATATTTTTACAAATTGTTGATATGACAACTTACATACACAAACTATTTTACAATATTTTTTCAAACTATTAATGTTTTTATGATGGGTTCTTATTTGGACCCACATCACCTTTTATTTATTAATAATCACTTACTATATTAGCAGCTTGTAAAAAAGTTTAAAAAATAGTTTGTGACTTTAACATTTTTCATTAAAACAATGAATTAAAAAAATATTGAAAACTTTTAATTTATGAATTCTTTATTCTCCGAAAACGTGAGATGTACAGATTCCAGTCCAGAAGTGAAATGGCTTATTCTTTTTAATTTTTTTTTTTTTTTTTGAAATCAAAAGTCAACAACCTTCTATAAGAAGAAGCAACCGTTTTTTTTTTCTAAGTCAACCGCCTATTCTATTCTTTTATATATATATATATATATATATATATATATATATATATATATATAACCGAAATTTCTGAAACTCTCGCAATTTTCCACTTACCTCAATACAATATTTAAATAAAATTATTTTTGTTTAGTCAAAACTTAACAATGAGTGAAACTTCATCTCTCTAACAAGTCAAATTTAAACTCAAACTTATCATTATCATTTTTTTAACATAAAATTATTTTTGTTTAATCCAAACTTAATAAAGAATGGAACTCTATCTCCCTAACAAGTCCAATTTAAACTCAAACTCAAACATTGATAATTTATCTCTAAATTTGCGAAGTTAATCATGAACACTATAAAAGTAAAGCAAACCCCAATATTTTTTTTAAAGCTGAGTAAAGGTACGAGCTCTTCTTATATTATTTCTTCTTCTCTACTTTGTTAAAAAAAAATTTATTTTATGGTTTTTCTATATTTTTTAAAAACTAATTTTCGAACATAAACCACCAAACTCTTTTTAGCTGTTTTTTACAAGATAAAAAACCCTGCGATAATTAAAATTATTCTTTTGAATGTAACTCATCTTTCTCTTATATTTCTCTATTGTTTAGTCATATATATTTTGTTTTGTTTCAATAAGTTCTAAGCAGTGAATCATCTGATTTTTTAATATTTTTTGGTCTTTTAAAAGTTTTAATATCTTAATTTTTGAATTATTTTTTTGCAATTTCTGAAACTGTTTGACAAATTTTTTATAAATTATTGCACGTTCAAACAATGACTTCTTCATCAAATTGTAATACAATTTGAAGTCATATAGGAGCAAATCATGTAATAGTGTAGTTTATTAAACTTTTTATAAAATTATTTTAGTCTACCTTATAAATAGATAGGTTCTCATGCATAGCACAAGTTAGCGACTAGTTCTATGTATATTTAGAAGGAAGGGAAACAATTCTAAAAATAAAAATAAATAAATAAATAAAAGTAATGCTACAAGCACAAATTATTTTACAATATTTTTACAAACTATTGATGTGACAAATTCTAAGTAGATTTAATCTGAGCCATCATTAATATTATATTTTTATTTACTAATAATAATTTAGTAAATGCTAAGCCACATTAACAATTTATAAAAATATTATAAAATAGTTTGTGTTTGTAATATTACTCAATAAATAAAAATAAGAAGGAAGGGAAACCTTTTCTTTAAAAAAAATTAAATAAAAATCATTTAAAATGAAATTAGTAAGCCAATGATCTAACCTTCCCTCACTTATAATAATAATAATAATAATAATAATAATAATAATAATAATAACAATATGCACGGGATAGTTAAATAAAAATTAAAAATACTTATTTTACTTAAAGGTATCTGACTTAAATTTAAAATGTATAATTTGAAAATGAATGAAAATAACTAATTTGTTCAATATAATAATTTAGAAAAATTCTTTTTCTTTTGTATCATTAATTTCACATAACACATTCCGACGTGGGCTATTCTATGGTGATAACTTTACATAATACTCAACTGCAATTAAATCTATTATCCACTACCAATCTAATCTATGTTATCTTGATAGTAGATCTACAAATTACATTCTCATATTCTTAGAACTTGCCACATCATTATTATTATCTATATATAATGTAAAACCGAAAATTTTAACTTTTTGAAAGACTTATGTTAAAATTAAGATTAAAAAAATAATTATTATTATTTTTAATTAGACCTCACATCAGAATTTTTTTTTTAAAGAACTCACTTTAGGTTTAAAAAAAAAGACTCACGTAAAAAAAAAAAAAAAAAAAAAAAACTTTAAGATTAAGGGAAAAAGAGAGAGAGACTCCTATTAGGACTCTCTCACTATTTAGTTTAAAAAATTAAAATTTTTTATAAATTAAAATGACGAGGAAAAAAGAGAGAAGGACTCTTGTTAAGACTCTCTCATTATTTAATTTTAAAAATTAAAAAAATTATAAATTAAAATGATGATGTGAAAATTTGTGGGAGTTTCAGAGATTTCGGTTTTATAATAATAATAATAATAATAATAATAATAATAAGTCTAGGGAAATAAAAATTAATTTAGCAATTTAAAACCTTAGTCCTTATTAAAATTTAAATACAATGTCATTTCACTTAAATAAGTTTAAGTTTAATTTGTTATTTTTGAAACCTTAGGGTTTAATTTGTTACTTTTTAAATTATAGTATTAATTTGTTACCACTCATAAATTATAAGATTTAAAATGTAGTTTTTACAATTGCTTTATTTAAGACATAAGGATGAACTCTAACTCAATTAAGCGGAACCCAAATAAAACTCAAAGGCCTACAAAATGTGGGTAAACTTAATCAATCAAGGAAAGAAGGCAAAATGGAGAGGGAAAAAAATCAAATAAAATTTGATCAAATTTTAGAATCAGGAATTTTCTACATGTGTCTAAGTATTTTGATCATAACTTTCAACTTAGACATCCAATTGAGTTGAAACTAACATCATTTGAAAGAAAATTCAATGTTTTTAAAACTCTTGCTAAAAATTCATATGGAAATTCGCTTGGTTCTTCTTTTTTAAGTTGAATGTTTCTCATATGAATTAACTATATGCTAATTACAGGATGCTTTAAAGTTTAAACCCTAAAATGGCTTTGAGTCAAATGAGACATGACCACAAAATGCAGTGGCATAAGTTTTTTTTTTTTTTTTTTTTTTTCTTTTTTTGAGAGAGTTTCAATCTATGACGTCCGTTTTTAATAATAGTTATTTATCATCAAAACCAAGATACTAATCGATTTTTGGTGTAGGCAAGAATACAGTGGCAAATGTTAGTATCAACAATAGCTCTTATATTTTTCTTTCAATATTTCTTCTTTTGTTTCTTTGACAAGTTGGAAAAGACAGAGGCGTACGCTGAGCTAAAATCCCACGGCTCTTGATGTTAATAGGGCACAATAGAGTGGATTAAAACTAAAAATGTCCTTTTTCATGCATGGTTAGTCCCTAAATTAAAGGAAGGGTGTGTTTCATAGTATACTACGAAACTACAACAATATTTTGTTAAAGAGAAAATTCTACACTAAAACTTAAAAACCATAATCAAAATTAGTAGTAAAGTTTCGCTAGCTCCACACAAATCAACTTTCCTTTTGAGAATCTATCTTATATTTAACTCCAATACCCATAAAAAAGTATAAAAGTGTCACAGAAAATTAAAGACAACGGCCATTGTAACAGTCCACAATTTGAAGGAAACGAAACGGATATGCAAAAGCGGTGGCTGTTTTATTTACAATAATATATACAGCTAAACCCAACAATACATTCCAGCTTCTTCCTCCTTTTTGTTAGTACTATAATTTAACAGCCACAGATGCTTCTTTTGAGCCTTTGTCCATCTTTGCTCATTTGCAGCTGCATGGGTCGCAGGTGCAGTTTGATCCACACTTGCAGCCGCCATTCTCTGCTCCAAAGCTCATCTCAGACCCCTCAGATTGGCTGCAATGACAGTGAAAAATTTAATTCATTTAATTTTCATATGCCATTAATCCCATTTCATTATATATATACACCATGCGATACACATATTTGGTACAGAGAATACTAAAATTATGTTGTAAAAGCGGAAGTTTTAATATTAATTTGTTGAGAATAGCAGAAGCATGAATATCTATCTGTTGTGTGTGTATCCAAATAACAGTGGGTTTATGCAAAATAGAAATAGAACGACAAAAGAAACAATCACACGGGAACACAAAGATTTACGTGGTTCGGCTTTTGGCCTACGTCCACGGGCGGTGTCGAGGAGAAAGTTTCACTAACAAAAGAAGGAGATTACAAAGGTAGTACCAAAATACTCTCACAAAACCCAAACCCCAAATATACCCAAAAGAGCTCTTAATCACTAGAAGCACGTGACTAGAGCAACCTGAAAATCTCTAGAACAAAGTCACGCCTTAGAACTCTATACTATATGCGGCTCTCATACACACCTTAGAACAATAGCTGTATAACTCGTGTATATATAGAAGAGATGTGGGCCTTTTGTGGTGGAGTACAATACAAACTCCACCTAGGAGTAGAATTGTTTAAGTCGGCAAAACATAGTCCTATTAGTATTAGGACTTGGTCAATTCCTTTGACCAAATTAAAAGCCACGTAACAACAAATCTCTACCTTGGCTTGAATTTGGTCAAGCCCCACAAACGAAACTTCTCCACCGCCAAACCAAAGCCCCTAAGGGCTATCACAAACTGCAAACACAAATCAAGTCCAAGCAATACTTGAACTTGTCCAAAAGAACTAGCTTGGTCATCATATTTGCTGGATTATCCAATGTAGCAACCTTTCTGACTGCAACGGTGCCTTGAGATACAATCTCACTAATGAAGTGATATCTGACATCAATGTGTTTGGTTATCTCATGATACATATGATTTTTAGTCAAATGTATGGTGCTCTGACTATCACAAAATACAACATTATCATCTTGCTGTAAACCCAGATCACCAGCCAAACCCTTCAACCAAATAGCTACTTTCACTGCCTCCATCGCTGCTATATACTCTATCTCTGTAGTAGACAAAACAATCGAAAATTGTAGTGTCGCCTCCCAACTAATAGCACAATTAAATGTGAAGACATAACCTGTCAGAAATCTCTTCTTGTCTAAAGCACCAATAAAATCAGAATTCACAAATCCAACAATGCTACTACTCTCTATAGAATCCCTATAATATACCAAGTCAACATTTGCAGTACCTTTCAAATATTGAAGAGACACAATCTCTTCACCCAAAGCAACAATCCACAAAGCTTCAATCTTAAGCTCCACCTGCTCACCAACATCGTGGTCTTTGACTATCTCAATACTCTCTTTTGACTGGTCAACAATAGCAGACTTATCAAAATTCATATCTCCGCTAAAAATTAACCATGGAGATCCTGAATCCATACACCACAACTTATAACCTTTTATCCCCAATGCATAGCCTAGGAATATGCACCTATTTGCCCTCTGCTCAAGTTTACCATCATTCACATGAACAAAAATAGGACAATCAAATACTCTCAAAATAGAGTAATCAGCAAGAGTACCAATCCATACCTCAAAAGGAGTCTTAAATTCAATGACAGTTGATGGAGACCTATTTACCAAATAGAAGGCCATATTTATTGCTTCAGCCCAAAAATCCTTAGACAAACTAAATTTTGAGAGCATACAGTGAGCTCTCTCCAAAAGAGTTTTGTTTATACGTTCTACAACCCCAATCTGTTGTGGTTTTCTTCTAACAGTGCGGTGTCTCACTATACCTCCATTCTTGCAGAACTCATCAAATTCACCTAAGCAATAATCCAAACCATTAGCTATCTAGAGACACTTAATCCTTTTACAAGTCTGCTTTTCAATAAGCGTCTTATATTGCTTCAAGGTGAAAAAACATCACTCTTGTATTTCAGAAAATACACCAAAAAATCTATATTGAACTTGACCCTACACTGTTTACCAAAGGCGCAATGTTCACAAAAGTCCAACTTCCCAATTTTCTGACCATGCAACAAACCTTGTTTACATAATATTGATATGCCAACCTCACTCATATGCCCTAAATGAGTATAATCTGAATCTGGATCTACTGATGATGATATTGTTGCAACACCAACAATTGTGCTTCCCTGTAGCATATAGAGACCATTCACCAATTTTTTCTTGATAAAAACTAAACCACCTTTTCTAATTCTCAAAACTCCACCTTCATCGGTGTATTTATACCCTTGAGAATCGAATATACCCAAAGATAGAAGATTTTTCCTCAAATTTGGCACGTGACGAACATTAGACAAAGTCCTAACAACACCATCATACATCTTAATTCTCACGGTTCCTATCCCCAAGACCTTACAGGTCATATTATTTCCCATCAGAACTTCACCACTAATTGACCGATAGGTAGTAAACCAATCTCTTCTAGGAGTCATATGATAGGAGCAAACTGAATCAAGAACCCAAGCATCGCCGGAGCAACCAGTAGCTACTGATAGAACTATGTCATCACCCACAGAATTAACCTCCACAACACTAGCTACATTACTAGTATTTGAAGTACTGTCATTCTCCTTTTTTTCTTTGAGTAGTGTGCATTCTTTTTTCCAATGTCCTTCCTTTTTACAGTAGTGACACTTACCAGATCTAGACTTTGATCTAGATTTTTCTCTATTACTACTAGACCCATTTTCATTGGATCTACTTCTAGCAACAAGACCATCAGCCTGATTATCGCCCTAATTTTTAGAAACCTTCTTTTTCAACTCCTTAGAATTCAATGCATCTTTGACATCATCAATTGAGATAGAATCTCTTCCAGAACCATACAACATGGTGTCGACAAAGTGCTCAAAAGAAGGAGGCAATGAATATAACAAAATTAGAGCCTGGTCCTCATCTTCTACTTTGCATTCAATATTTTTCAAATCAATAACAGTCCTATTAAATTCATCAAGATGGTCAGAAATAGGTGTACCTTCTTTCATTCGAATGGTGTATAGCCGTTGCTTCATGTACAAGCGATTTGTAAGAGACTTAGTCATGTACCGACTCTCCAACTTAAGCCACAATCCTGCAGCTGTTTCTTCGTCTATAGTCTCCCTCAGAACCTCGTCTCCAAGAGACAATAGAATTGCACTATGTGCCCGTTCCAAGAGATCTTCTTTTTCCTCATCTGATAGTGTCGCTGGCAAAGCATTCTTGCCCTTTAGTGCTTTCCACAATCCTTGTTGCACTAACAAAGCACGCATCTTGACATGCTATAAACTGAAATCATTCTTCCCGTTGAATTTTTCAATCTCAAATTTTGCTGCCGACGAAACCTTTGTCGCCATACCAAAAAACCCAGTAAACCAATAACAACAAAACCAAATAGATCTGATGAACAATCTCAACTTTAAAACAAAGAACCCAAGGCTCTGATACCAGTTTGTTGTAAAAGCGGAAGCTTTAATATTAATTTGTTGAGAATAGCAGAAGCATGAATATCTATTTGTTGTGTGTATATCCAAATAACAGTGGGTTTATGCAAAATAGAAATAGAACGACAAAAGAAACAATCACACGAGAACACAAAAATTTACGTGATTCGGCTTTTGGCCTACGTTCACGGGCGGTGTCGAGGAGAAAGTTTCACTAACAAAAGAAGGAGATTACAAAGGTGGTACCAAAATACTCTCACAAAACCCAAACACCAAATACACCCAAAAGAGCTCTTAATCACTAGAAGCACGTGACTAGAGAAACCTGAAAATCTCTAGAACAAAGTCACGCCTTAGAACTCTATACTATATGCGGCTCTCATACACACCTTAGAACAATAGCTGCATAACTCATGTATATATAGAAGAGATGTGGGCCTTTTGTGGTGGAGTACAATACAAACTCCACCTAGGAGTAGAATTGCTTAAGTCGGCAAAACATAGTTCTATTAGTATTAGGACTTGGTCAATTCTTTTGACCAAATTAAAAGCCACGTAACAACAAATTATTATCAATTTTATCACAAAACAAAAACATGTCAATGACAACAAATCAGTTTATAAGGTTAATGTAATAAAAGTTATAATATGTCTAGTATCACTCATCATGTAAATATAAAAGACGCGTACATCTTTGCAGGTTCAACCCCAGTGATGATGGTCTCAGTGCTGGTCTTCTCTAAGAGACCAGGGTACATGCTGTTGCAGCAAGAACATGACCAAAAAAAAAAAAAACAAATTTAGTCCAAAAAACAAGAACTAAGAATTTGACAATGAAAAGAAAGAGAGGTAAAATGAAACTAGCCTGACCCTATCACTATCAAACGTTAGAACAAATAGTAAATCAATAACATATATATTGTGCCATAATGAGAAGCTCATTTCCAAGGAAAACAAATTTTACAATGATTGCAAAATGCAAAGGTTAGGAAAGTAGAGTATATACCAGTTGCAGCCACAGCCGCAGTTGCAGCTAGAGCCACAACCAGTGTCCTCCAGTGGAAGACATTTTCTTCAGACTACTGTAAAGAAGGATTGGAAAATATTTTACCGGGGATTGAATTCACTCACTCTTGGCCGTGTTTTGAAGTAAAGACCTCGGCTTCCTTTTACAGTGCAGGTAAGGGCGTAGGCGGTGGCTATCCACCGTACACGTGGGAGAATCGTAGGCCAATTACGTCTATGACTTCCACTTAGTGAAGCATTATTCAGATTCGGGTGTGCAATTGAATCTTTTCAATTTGCCTCTATTGGGGAAATTATATATTAATTTCTTGTACAGGTACATTATTATCGAAAATACGTATGAAAGGACTCCTTAATTAGTTAATAAAATGTCACAATGAAATAGCACCAAATTATACTATGTATAGTAATTGAAGATAGAGGTCTAGATTACTAGGTAGACCTTTCAAGTTTTATAAACGATCAGTAATAAATTCGGTCAATAGCTTAGAATATATCTAAGAGATTAATTCTATCATTCTAACGTGCTTGTGACATGGATTTATGAGTATTCCTTGTCGTAACTGTAGGTCTGTCTTAGATTCTCTCTCCAGTTTCTTGTAAAAATCGATTAAGAGTACAAAACAAAATGAAGAAGTGGACACATGAGGTCATTATCAGCTCCAATCTTTCAAGGGAAAATGCTAGCTATGGAAATATCGATAAACCTTGTTGCTAAGTCTCAGTAGAAAATGATTTTTTTTAATTTTCAGATTGGTTCGGACAATTAATTAAGTTTTTTCACTGTCATTGCAGTCATTTAGAGGGGTCTGTCTGAGATAAGTTTTGGAGCAGAGAACGGCGGCAAGTGTGAATCAAACTGCACCTGCAACCCATGCAGCTGCGAATGAGAAAAAATGGACAAAGGCTCAAAAAAGGCATTTGTGGCTGTTAAATTATAGTATTAATAAAAAGGAACAAGAAGCCGGAATGTATTGTTGGGTGTAACGTTTGCAAAGAAACAAATACACACCAAAAGGATGAAGGCAAGTCTTCCATAAGGTGCCTGTGAAGTTCATTTTACATTATTGAACTAGTCACCTACTAATTTGGCATCTATCACCATTATTGCTCTCAACTACCATGTTTTCCCTACTAAAGTCAAGAATGTCTGTGCATTTAGCCATTGCCTATCCTCTATTCTTCCACATGAGGAATCTCCTATCCACGACTAAAACCATGAAGTACTTTCTCTTCTCAAATACCCACTTTAATTAGTAATAACGCCTACACTTATAAAGACCAATCAAGTACCTACGACCCATGGAATTTTGTTCTTATATCGGGTATTACAGGGAAAAGAATCCCTAATCTCGCCTATAAAAAGGGAGGCCTAGATAATCCATGGCATCACAACTAAAACTCACGAAAGCTTTCCCTTTTAGCTTGATGAAACCTTAAGAGATTATCAACCCATTATATACCTAACAAATACCAAAACTCATGACCTGCATAACTTTGCTTATCCTCTCTCTCCCTTTGAACTTCACTTACCTCTAGGTTCACCATAGAAATACCATAATCAGTTGTGGGGGCGAAGATTGTCTTTAAATAAATCCCAAGCCTCATAGATTTGGACATTCCTATTGGTAGTGCTCAAGTTTGTAGGAGTTTGAGTTTAAGCCACTGAAAATCATAAGAGAAATATTAAATCACCCAAATTTTGCTTTCATGTATACAAACGAAATACAATAAAAATTCTTCATACGTCGTATGATTTATCTTTGTTGAAAGGACATAAAAGCCCTACATAACAGTCAAAATCTTATCTTTTTGCCTCCACTAGATGATGAAGAATATTTAAACCCTATTAACTAGATGGAATGATGAGCTAAGTATGCGATAATTTTGGTGGGCCCTTTGCATTTAAAAAAAAGAAAAAAAAAAAGAAAAAAGAGTAAAGTATCAGCTCATGATAATAAAAGTGTACGTTTTTAGACCCCCTTAAAACCCAATCAAATTAACCTAGTTATTTAGCTAAGTGATTAACTTAGGTAAATTATACAGTTCTAGGTTAACACAAATATATCATATTATGCAAAGTGCGGAAAATAAAGAACACACAATATGATAACCCAGAAAAACCAAACCGATAAAAAACTTGAGAAGGATTTAATCTAGCTATCCTCAAGGTAAAAAGCAAAACCATTATGAAAGAATTAATGTTTACACAATAGCGACTTAGACCACTAACATCCTATTACTACCTCAAGTAGGAAACTTACTACCACGACCACGTGACAGCTCCAAGTCCACGGACTATTTCTTTCTTGAATTCACAGTAAGCACAAGCACTCTTGCCTGTATATCTTTAAGCTCTTAAATCTGCAACTGAATGATCACCAAGCTCTTGACATCAATCTTGAGTTTGGAAACCCTAAGTGTATGTAAAGGCAAACACCTTTAGATCTCACAAAAAATTCACATACATAGCATAAAGAACTCTCCTAAAACGTGGCTAGGGTTTTCCTTTTTATACTTAGGGCAAAACATAAAACCCTACACGTCAAACGGGCTTGGGCTAAGTTGGAAAATTCTGTAGAAAAACAATCTGTACAACTTTCGATCGATCGAATCTAATTCTCAATCAATCGAGCCAGACAGATTTGCACAGTAACTTCTGCAGTAACTCAATTCTAACTTTACATAAAAACCACATACTTTGAGCAAGTTCAAACATGACTAAAACCGTTTTGATCATGGTTTGCCAACCTTACAAAATGAAGTTCTAATACATTAGTTCCTAATTCCTTAGAACCTAACAAAAAGATAAAAAAAAATAAAAAAATAAATCACTTTATAAGCTTTGTAAAACATAAGATTTTTCATAAAAAGATGGTCACCGGCCTTTGCTCATCCTCTATCTTCATTTTTATTATTACTCTATATATTTCTCTTACTATAAAGTGGCAACTATCCCTTTGATAAAAATCAACCAATGTAATATAAAACTAGAAAAAAAATTTGTGGGAATTGAATTAGGCAATTAGCAATTAATTTACTAATGGGTTATTGTTAGCTCAACTAAAAAGTCATTTGTTGTAGGTTAAGAAATTTGGATTTTGAAACCTGCTCATACCAAAACTAGTTAATATTTAGTTTGATGATAATAAAGAATAATTATCATTGAATAGATGTCATAAGCTAAAATACTGTTGAACCTATTATAAAAAAAGGGAAATGTTAGAGTTATAAACTTTTTAACAAATTTTTTTAAAAACTATTGATGTGGTTAGTAGTTATTGATATGTAAAAAAATTATGTCAATAGTGAGCCTAAATGAGAAGCAATTAGAATTTGTCATATTAACAATTTATAAAAATGTTGTAAGAAAAATTGTGTATATAATATTAAATTAAAAGGAAAACAATTAATCTATGAATTCTTTAGGCTCTGAACATGTGAGATGTGATCCCAGAAATAGAGTCAATCGTCTATTCTATGTATATTTAGAAGATCAATGTATATTTACACGATGCTCTATTACACACAAAGTACATACAACTCAATTTTTGAATTAAAATTGTATCTTTAAGTGACAATTTCAGTTTCAAATTTTTTATACTGAATTCATGTTTTCAATTCAAAAATAATTTGTATGTATTGTACGCAACAATGTGTACACTAACAATTAGCTTATTTAGAAAGAAGGGAGAGAATCAATCCTTTCAAGCCCAAGAAATACCCATAATCCTAGTGAACTCCGGTCCAATAGTGCCGAATAGTGTGATTGTTGGGCAATTGGAGACTAAAAAAATATTGGATGGAAAGGGCAAATTGATAATGCTGTGCGGAGAGCCCATGTCTTTCCCCGAAAAAAAAAAAAAAAAAACAGAGACACGTGTCTAGGACATTGCATATTTAAAATCCAATTAGAGGTGTGTGTGAGAAATAATGAAATGAAAATAATAAGCCAATGATCTAACACCCACCCCCCCCCCCCCCCTTTTTTTGTGTCTCTTACGGAGGCTCGGGATTCCAATCCCCTTCCCTCACTTAAGATATAATAATAATAATAATAATAATAATAATAATAATTGTGGAGTTGAGGGGCTTAAGAGTATATGTTGAGCCTTAGGCCTTGTCTGAGGGCGCTTAGTGATCCGAGGACAGATAAACAGTAATGAAGACGTAAGATTCAGAACTCCACGAGCAAGTTATAACTGAGAAGGTTGGGGAAGGTAGGCTGAGAGGGAGTATTTCCTCGGCTAAGCGAAGTAAAGATTAGAAGGTGAGTGCTGTCATCTAGGGTAACATTTCAGGAAGTTCTATTGATAAGGACATACATCATGAATGCGCAAGACGAAAATAGGAGCTGTGAAATATCTAAGAAAAAGCTGCTACCACCGCATTAAATGCTCTATAGCTAACTCTCTGGCTGCATTAATAAGAAAGTGGTACTTGAATAGTGATTTTCAGCCTTATAACTGCTCCCAAAGACTTCATGAAGGTGTTGATGGGATAAGGATCAACACCAGCAATCCAACCTACATGTGGAGGGTAGAAATAGAAAGAAGGAGAGAGTATAAAAGAGAAGGAAGGCCCTGAGAGGAGAAGATCAAAAGAAAACAAAAAAAAACGCTATAGTAACAAGAACTGTACTTATAATTAGACTCAAGTGAAATATATATAGAACTGATCTCCTCAGATCGTGCAGATGACGATTTTCTTTAAATTAAACCAGTCTACCTTTATTTTCTGGCCATCTGGATCCATTATATTTGTTGTCCAACTCGTTAAAGCCTAGTTTTCCAACTCACTCTCTACAAATTTATTGTATTGGCCTTTTTGGGCCTAAACTCATCCATTCCTTGGGCAGGGGACCCAAATCGTGTCCTTACAATAATAATAATAGTTTAAGGGCACAAAAATTAAGGTAACAATTTTAAACCTTAGTCTATATTAAACCTCAAATACAAAATCATTCCAATTAAATAAGTTTAAGTTTAATTGGTTATTTTCAAACCTTAGGCTTTTATTTGTTACTTTTAGGGGTAATTGCACTAAACCCAACTGTGGTTTGGGCGAAAATCACTTTGCCTACCCATGGTTTAAAAAGTGTCACTTTGCCCACCTGAGGTATGTTCCGTTTGTTTTCCGTAACTCACCTCTGTTAAAATTAAGGATAAATAGGTATTGTTGCTCAAATTTTATGTCTCTCTCCTCCCAAAACAAAAAATAGCACAAAAATGCAAAAGAAACAAGATCAAAAGGGAGGGTTTTGTGAAAATTTATCTCACTCTTTCTTTCCTCTTCTCAATTAAACTCCCTCTCAATGCTCAGAACTCTTCACCAGAATGGGTTTACCAACGTGGGACGTGGGCGTTTGGAAGATCGTGGTGTTAAGATTGGCATGCGTCGGGTGGTGGGTATGTGGTAGATCAGTGCCTCGTGGTGGCATTGGTTGCTGGGTTTGGTACATGTGGTGGGTTGTGGTTTGGGTATGCGATTTGTGTCATGGTGGTTGCTAGGCTTGGTTCATGTGTTTGCTTTTTAAGTTTCGGTGATTGCTGAGATTTTTTTTCTGGAATTTTGTTTGAGTTTTGGTTGCTGGGATTGTTTTTGCTGGAGAAAGAATTAAAATAAAAACAAAAATAATTCTGCACAAGATCCAACCCATCTGCAGTAAAGTTGAAAAGGAAATGAAAAGCTAAAAGAAAGAAATGGAAGTGAAAAAGAAGAAGAAAACATAACTCAAAACCCAGATCCAACCCAACGTCATGGTCCTCGTCAAAACCCAGACCCAATCCAACACCATGCTCCTCCTCAAAACCTATACCTAACCAACACAGCCAACTCGTGCTCGTCCACAGTCATCACCGAAGCTACCACGACCCAAAGCTACCGACGATCTGAACTGGTGTTTGAGAGATGAGAGAGACATGGACAAAACAAAGAGAGAGAAGGGCAGAAAGAGCGTGAGGAATGAATTAATGTATAGAGAAGAAAATAAGTTAATGGGTTAAGTAAAATTTTCCTTTTGTGTTATTTTCTTTTGAGTTTGTTACAAAAATATAGTTTGTGATTTATCGGAGTTCTTGAGACAAGTTTCTAAATTCATACAAATAGCATCTTTTGATCTTATTTTCTCTTGTTTTAGTGTCTTCTTTTTGTTTTGGGAGGAGAGAGACATAAAATTTGAGCAACAATACCTATTTACCCTTGATTTTAACAGAGGTGGGTTACGGAAAACAAACGGAATATACCTCAGGTGGGTAAAGTGACATTTTTTAAACCACGGGTAGGCAAAGTGATTTTTGCCCAAACCACAAGTGGATTATGTGTAATTACCCCTTACTTTTAAATTATAGAGTTAATTTTTTACCCTTATACACTATAAGATTTAAAATGTAATTTTTATAAGCATTTATTATATGATTTTAATGTGCATGAAGTATATCGATTAAAGTACTCTCATAGTTAGCTTTAGTTTTTTTTTTTTTTTTTTTTTTTTTTGAGAAATAGTTTTATGTTATTTCGTGACTAATTATGAATTATCTATATTTTACAAGTAATGGAAGCTTTAAATACTAATAGGTTTATCTAAAACATAAGGATTGACTCTAATTCAAGTAGGCTAAACCAACTCAAACTCAAAGACCAACAAGATGTCTAAATCATAGTAATCAAAATTGTATTGGAGGTTAACCGGACTGAAAAATTGGTCACTGATTCATTGGTTCAACCCGGAGTTCATTGGTTGAATTTTAGGTTTATTAATTCATTAAATAATATATTTTATAATTATTAAAGCAACTAAAATAATATAAAAATACTCCATTTAGGTAAATTAATAAATTATAACAATTAAAAATTACATCATATGACATAAAGTTAGAGGAAAAAAAATAAACACATCATTCACATAAATCATCCAATAACCAAGTTATATAGTCCAAAAGTCTTGAAACAACATATCTCATAGAAATTCAAAAAAAAAAGCTTAATCATTAAACCCTAGAGCATAACAAAATTATTTAAATCCCCAAATACAACTGACGAATTCAAAGTTCAATGACTTCAATAATTTAGTTTAGTCTTTTTGAGTTTTTTCACAGATACACATGGTATATTTTTTTTCTTTTATCAATAAGTTAAAAAGATTAACTCATACAATCTATCGGTTTATACGGTTTGATACTAGGTTACGGGTCATTACATATCTGGTATTTTATACCAAACCATTCTCAATAATGCTTTGATTCATGGATTAATTTCAAGATTTATAACTGATTGTTTGGCACGGATTTAATAATTATGGTCTAAATCAATCAAACCAAATAAGGCAATTGGAGGGAAAAATAAATAAATTTGGTCCAGTTTTAGAATTAGGATTTTTCTACGCACGTCTAAATCTTTTGATCATAACTTTAGGCTTAGACATCCAATTGAGTTGAAACCAAGGGCATTTGAAAGGAAATACAATTTTTTACAACTTTGCTAAAAATTCAGATGGAAATTCGCTTAGTTTTTCTTTTTTTAAGATGAATGTTTATCATATGAATTAACTACAGTATATGCTTACAAGATGCTTTAATGGCTTCGAGTCAAACGAGACCTAACCACAAAATGCACCGGTATAAGTTAGTATCAATAGTAGCGCTCTTGCATTTTACTCCAGTTCCGTTTTTTCCTTTTTTTTTTTTTTTTAAAAAAATTTGTTTCTTCTACAAGATAAAGCCTGCAGATCGAACTTGGACTGTACAAGTTGGGAGAGCCAGAGGTGTCCGCTAAGCTAACAACCCGCGGCTCTTGATTTTTAGGGCACAACAGAGTGGATTAAAAGGTCCTCCTTTATGGTTAGTTCCTACAGGAAGGGTGTGTTTCATAGTACTATGAAACTACAGCAATGTTTGGTTAAAGAGAAAATTCTACACTAGAACTTAAAACCATAATCAAAATTAGTAGTAAAGTTTCGCTAGCTCCACACAAATCAACTTTCCTTTTGAGAATCTATCTTATTTTTAACTCCAACGCCCATTAAAAATAAATAAAAAAGTATAGCAGTGGCACAGAAAATTAAAGACAAACCAAAGTGGCCATATTGTAACAGTCCACAATTTGAAGGAAACGAAAAGGATATGCAAAACCCGTGGCTGTTTTATTTACAATAATATATATAGTTAGCTAGACCCAACAACACATTCCGGCTTCTAGTTCCTTTTTATTAGTACTATAATTTAACAGCCACAATTGTTTCTTTGTCCATCTTTGCTCATTTGCAGTTGCATGGATCGCAGGTGCAGTTTGATCCACACTTGCAGCCGCCGTTCTCTGCTCCAAAGCTCATCTCAGACCCCTCAGACTGGCTGCAATGACAATGAAAAAATTTAATTCATTTCCGTATTGATGCCACACATATATTTGGTACAACCATACAAAAAATACTAAAATTACTACCAATTTTATCACAAAATATTTTCAAACAGACATGTCAATAATTGTGATTGATATCACATTAATAATATAATAAATAAATTTCTTAATTACTTTTTTATCTTGTACCATTTTTTTTAATGGGAACTATCTTATATTTAAAGCTTGACAAAAGATCAGTTTGTTAGGTTAATGTAATAAAAGTTATAATATCTCTGGTATCATTCATCATAGTGTAAATATAAAATATGCGTACATCTTTGCAGGTGCAACCCCAGTGATGATGGTCTCAGTGCTGGTCTTCTCTGAGAGACCAGGGTACATGCTGTTGCTGCAAAAACATGACAAAAATTTACTTTTAGCTCAAGAAACAAGTAAGAATTTGACAATGAAAAGAAAAAGAAAGGGAAAATGAAACGAGTCCAACTCTTAACAATATCAAACGTTATAAGTAAATCAATAACATATATATTGTGTCATAATGAAGTTCATTTTCAAGGAAAACAAATTTCACAACGATTGCTTTTGTTAGGAAAGTATAGTATGTACCAGTTGCAGCCACTGCCGCACTTACAGCTGGAGCCGCAACCACAGTTTCCTCCACAGGAAGACATTTTAATTTTTTTAGATTACTGTAAAGAATTGGAAAATATTTTACTGAGGATTGAATTCACTCGCTCTTGGACGTGTTTTGAAGTAGAGAACTGACCTTCTATTTATAGTGAAGGTAAGGGTACAGGGGTGGCTATCCACCATACACGTGGGTGAATCGTAGGCCAATTGCGTCTATGACTTCCTCTTAGTGAAGCATCATTCAGTTCGTGTGCAATTGAATCTTTCAATTTTGCCTCTATTGGGAATTTATATTTTAATAATTTATTGTACAAGTAAATTATTATCGAAAATACGTGTGAAAAGGACTCCTAATTAGTTAATAAAATGTAAATAACACCTAATTATACTATATATAATGCAGATAAAGAGGTCTAGGTAGACCTTTCAAGCGTTATAATTATAAACGATCAGTGATTTATTCAGCCAATGGCTTAGAATATATCTAAGAGCTTCTGTCATTCTAATTAAGGTGCTCGTAACTTGGATTTTGAGGATTCCTTACTCACCATTTCGCTAGAAGACATGCAAGAACTTCTGGATTAGATAATTAACTACTCTTAGACAAATAATGGGTTATTTCTTATTGTAACTGTAGGTCTTTCTGTCTGTTTGTCTATCTCTCTCTTCAATTTCTTGTAAAAATCAAGAGTACAAAAGAAAATGAAGAAGTGGACACATGAGGTCATTATCAGCTCCAATCTTTCAAGGGAAAACGCCATGGAAATATCGATAAACCTTGTCGCTGAGTCTCAGTAGAAAAGGTTATCAAAAAGGTCTCAACAGAAAATGATTTTTCAGATTTGTTTGGACAATGATATACGCACGTACTCAGATTAGTTGACTACAAAGAGGCATGAATCATGCTGCTTTGAACATATATATCGATGTGCATACGCAAAGTGATTACACATTCAATTGTTAAAGATTGTGGTTTCCTTTAGCTTAATATAATCATTAATGGTCCAAGAAATAAAGGACGCTCTTATCATGGGTCCCATGCTAGAGATTTTTGTAGTTCATAGTACTCCAGGAAAAGTTTTAAAAAAATGGAAGTGGAGTGGTATTTTTTTCCCAAACCCCACCACCGTTCTTAGTGAAAGATGGCATCTTTCTACATTAGTAAAGCATTCAAATGCTAATGAGTGGCTGCAAATACAATCATGATTAGCAATGTACTAGTCAAGTAACGAGCTAGACTATCAAACTAATACCCTTAATTCTGTTCAAGTGCAGTGTAATAGTGGGTTTCATGCTTCCAGTTAGTCTAACTTGTGAAGTTTTCGTGTCACCAAATAAGGAACATGCATTTTGTTAAAAATCAAAGTCCCTTAGGATTTTTATTATTGAGATTCAACGGAAGTGTTTGTTACAAGAACAAAACACACATCGATCATTCACAACCTAAATGCTTTAATGAAATTGATGAGAAAGAGAGATAGATGTTTTCTCTGTGTGTTGTTCTCTATAACACCATATATAAGTGAAAAATTCTATCAATTACAAAAATAAGCCCTCGCCCTATAAACAATCAAAGGGTATGAAGCCAAAAGATACAACTCTTTGATAATAGGCACAACTCTTTGGCAATAGATTGGACTAAGTCCACTATTGGGCATACTCTATTTGAGTTTGGCTTGACCCAATATTTCTAAAGCATTCAAATCCCACCTACAACAACCAAACTAAAGCATTCAAATCCCACCTACAACAACCAAAAAAAAAAAAAAAAACAACAACAACAACAACAACGATTAATTAGGTTCTTAGCGTAAAGATAAAAAGCAATTATTATGAGACAAATGCCATAAATTCTATTTTTTTTTATACGAAATAGAATTTCTACTCTAGCCTAATCTAAGTGTATGTGTGTGTGAAACTCCTTCTTGGAGACTTGAATCAGGACCATTGCCCCCCACACCCCACAAGTACTTATACTTGTAGAGTGACCATCACACCAAGAGTGTGTGGTGGTAATTCTAAATCTTATCTTGTTTATCTAAGTTTTGTTCTAAATAATGTAATAAGTTTAATAATTATTGTAGTAGAATGAACCCATATATTTCAAGTCCCATTGTATCTATCAAAATTTTGTTCTAGCACTAGCGTTATGGGACCATAGCGGTGTTAGTGATTCTAGGATGAAGTTGATCCGCTATTCTATTCGCCTATCACAATCACACTAGTCCAATTCAACTCCTCTCTCTCTCTCTCTCTCTCTCTCTCTCTCTCAAATGAAACATTATTTGGTCTAATCACCCAAGGAGAAATCAGGTCTAGGCGGAATAAATAAGGGAGGGCTTTAGTAAAAAGATTTATAAAAATTCTTTCGTGCACTTTAATTCGCAAAAAGGGGGGTATGGGCTTGTTGAAGCTCATTCATTGTCATATCTTTAACCAGCACAAGACCATGGCTATAGAAAACCTCTTTTGCCTTTACCTTTTTTCACCTAAAAAAAATAATGAATTTATTTCCGTGACTAGAAAAACTCTCATTCTTGCAAACTTACTCTAGTTAAGAGAAAGGGAATGCACAAATCACAATATGCTAAGGCAAGCTATAGCTCTCCCGATTTGTGTTTGTAGCATATGGTGGGCCTCAAATGGCTTCTATTCATTGATTGTGGAGTTTGCTTTGCTTGTAACTAGTAGATGGATTATTCTCTTTGAACTCACACGCACAGCTCTTGTTTGCTTTTCTATCCTGTCTTGGAGTATGGATTATTCTTTACTATACCTATCGAAAGTATTTTTTATTTTTGTTTTTTGAAATATTAGATTGAATGCTATAGTGCAATATCATATGATTACGTAAGCTAACTACAATGTTATATGCTAAAAACAAAGGGCAAGATTCTAATTAGATTGAGGTTAGGGAGTCGTTAATTTTCTGCAATTAATTTGCAGTCTCGGAATATTCTATAATTACCTCAACACTTGTATATCATGCAGCGAGGCTTAAGTAAGTAGTGCTTTGACGCCCAGTTGGTGAAATTTATGTTGATAATATCTTTGTATCCCCATTGTGGGGACCCAAGGACCAAGGAAGACTAAGACCGCTATGACCATTATTCGTTCATTAGGTGGAAGTACTTTAAACTCGAGGAGTGGGTTTGCCCACAGAGAAGGAGGGAGGGGACAAAATATCTCCTGGAAACCCGAGTAGAGAGAATGGTGTTCAAGGAGAAAGTAAAAGTATTTGAAAGAAATTTCCTATGAAAGCTTACCTACAACCTCCGCATTAAATGATTGGCAACAGCTTTATCAGCTGCATTGATGAGAAAATGACACATGAATAGTAGATTCACAGCTAAGTAACCTCTTCTACCACCTTCAGTAGGAGTCTAATGGGACAAGTGTCCTACGGAGAACCTAAAGGGATGCAGATAGAGGGCTAGGATGCAAGAAGCATAGGAGTATATAAAGGAAGAGAACTTCCAGATGAGAGGATCTGGAAAAAAGGAAGAAAAGGAAATTAGAAGAAGAACAGTTTGGAGAAAGGGAGAGAGCAGTGTATATCCCTGTGTAAGAAAATTGTCCTCGGGCGGACTTGAGAAGAATCATTAATGCTATTTGTTTTTAACTTCCATTCATTCCCTTCCTATTCGAATTTTTGAATTTGAGCCCGATTTGTTTTCCCCACTCTCTCAATAAATATTTATCTGCTTGGGCCTAATTGGGTTGTACAAGCCTTACTATTTTAAGTGGATTTGGGCCCTAATTTTCGTGCCCTTACACCAATAATTATTCATCAACTAACCTAAAATAGTGGACTGGACTCCAAGGTTTATCTATTCACGAGCAAGCTTCCATAGTTGATAATTCCTACTTCCATGTCAAATTTGGATCTTTTTATGAGTGCTCTGAGGAGTAATAGATATTCAATTATAAAATATATATGATGTATAATTTTTATAAAAGAAAAATACACTCGAAAATAATTCATTGATTTGCAACTTTGCACAGATAGAACTAGCCATTGTAGTTATGTGTTTTTTTAAAAATAAAAAAATATAAAGAAAAAACATCATTTAATAGAGTTTTAAATGCGCATTAACTCATGTCTTTGGGCACTCATTAACAAAAGCTATATTGGTCTTGCATGTGGAGAATCAATGGCAAATCTACTCATCTTGGTGATGAAATATATATGTATTTCCAAGTAGCAAAGTTTTAACGCTTCATTAGTTCATACACATAGCATAGTAATGGGCAAAGTTTTTGGATATTATTTTCTTGATGGAAGCTAGTTCTTTGTTTTTTTGTTTTTTAATAAAAAGGTAGAAAGCTAGTTCTTAATTTTGCTGACCAAGAACACTTTGGGCAAAATTATTCTAGCGCACTCGTGCTAATCCTTACGTTCACATTGGATTCTAGTTAATCAACTTTCTATTTTATGCTCTGGGGTCCCCTATGGAGCAAGTGAAGTTTGACTGTACGGACGGAATAAAATCCTATTTAAACAAGGCAGAGCTGTTCGTTTGGGTGTACTGAAAGACAGTTTATTATTTCAGGGGTGTGATGAGCCAGGTGTAAGTGGTGAAGGAACCATTTTTTTTTTTAATTTTTTAAAAAATCTTTTTGTCATGAAGAGGGAGCAAAAGGAGATGTTCAAAAAAATTAATAGATAAAATAAATCAATCAGCTACCTAGTTAATAGTTTTATATGTGATCCCGACTAGGCATGTGTCTCATGGAAGTCCCACTGCATTAGGACTTTTTTGTTGTCAAAGAGGGTATTTTCAACATTTAGGATTACTCAATTCCCGGTATTCAAGTGAGAGACTACTAGCAAGTAGCAACTAGTAATGTCATCCTTTGCAGTGACCCCACCTTCTATTCCTCCATTATCTATCTATCTTTAAATGATAATAAAACTATGATGTTGCTGCATTAGCATTCTCCGATGCCATGAGAATAGCCAATTAGAGTCCCAATTTCATGTTAGATCTCCATATCGTCAATTCTAGCCTTCTAAAGGCCAATAACCCATGTTAGGGCTTGGTACCAAGCACCAACTAGTTGCACCATTAACATCTTCATTTTAGATATTTTGGGATATTTGTTTCATTGTATCTAATGAGATAACTCATTAGGATACCATTAAATGCATTTCAAGACATCCATATTTGTTTAGGAATTAGATGCTTTGAGCCTGAAAAAGTTTACTCAATTGTAACTTGGCTAATCTACTAAGATAGTTTATCTATTTAAGACAAGTTGTAAGAGTTATTCACGAATCAGGAAGACATAAGTTATTTTTTTTGGAGGCTCTTTCAACCTATTATGTGGTGATGATTCTAATGATCACATACGTGGTACTCTACACCAATAAAAACAAGTTGCCTAATATAAAAATATGATATGAAATTAAAAAGGTCATGTGAAAAAAATTTTAATTTTTTATATTTAATGGCTTTTATTGGTTTGGAGTATCACGCAAACATACTAGTAATAGAATTTCATTTTAATCACATGATTTATTAAGCCGTCTAAACAAGTAGGTCATTTAATTACTTGTGGATATTCATTTGAATTGTCATGCATAGTAGACTAAAGATTCTTCGAAACTAATTTAGAGCAAAACTTTGTGTTGTTAATTGGTGTCAATTATGCTTTGTTCAGTCGATAGGAAATGGATAAATGATTTCAAAACTAACAAGAACTTCCAAAATTTTAGTTGTTAGATGACTAAAATAGTAAGAATAAAAAACTCTCAAGAGTTCTCAAAGGTGCTCGAATTAGTAGCAAAGAGGTTCACTCTTAAATATGGGCAGGATTATGAGGCCTACAATATACGGTATTTAATTTAATATCTCACCTAAAAGAAAAGAATTTTGATCTCCAGCAAATTAGGATTGGAGAATTTGGAGAGAGCTAAGAAAATTGCAACCTTAGGTATATATCTCAAGAACGTTGTTTGTCAAGCTTAAGCTACTCAACACAATTACAGGTAACTTGCAGGAGAGTTAAATCCCCCCCTCCCCCCCAAACACACACCCATACATATATATATATATATATATATATATATATATATTGAGAGAGAGAGAGAGAGAGAGAGAGAGAGAGAGAGAGAGAGGCAAGGCTTATAGTGAGGATAATGTGAAGAAGTGGGTTGTCGTTGGCTTTTCAAGTTTTGAGTAAGTTTATAGTTTATCGTTATGGAGTTGAAATTTGGGCAAGTTTCTTGCTTTAGGTGCCAAACAAATTGATGTTTACTTTTTAAGAATTTAAACTTTTAAAAGTTTGAACTCTTAAGAGTCGCCAACTCTTAGGAATCAAAGTTTTTCCAAGCAGCTAAGAGCCTTATAGTTTAACTAATTGTCACTTAATAGTGTTTTTAATAGAGACGTCCAAAGTTCAAATTCCATCTCCCCAATTATCAAATTTTCTTTTAAAAAAAGGTTTTTCCCTAGTGAATAACCCTTAGTAAAGTCTTTTGTGGTTTTACAAGGGATCTGTTAACAAATCCCACAATTTAAAAAGCTTTCCAAGAGTGAATAACTCCTAGCGAAGTCTTTTGTGTGGTTAACTGGTTATACTTGGCTACCTGCTTATACTACAAGAGGGACGTTGCAAGGTGTTGATACCCATTTTCGTGACACATTTTCTCCAAGCCCGATTCAACCAAGCCCGACTTTCTTGTGGGCTCAATTCATGTATTATATTTTATTTTATTCTTTTAAGCATGACCCAAGCCCATGTAACTTATGGGGAAAATTGAGAAAGTGTAATTTGGAGGATATAGGTCGGTTTCTTTCAGACCTTTTGCATGAGCCCAAACCAAGTGGGCTACCAAGTGATAGCACCTCAGGCTCATAGAAGTGGTCTTGTACCCGAAATTTCCACCCCAAAAGAGCTTTTATGCCCTGGTTGACTTTGGCCTAAAGTTTCTACCCTAACCCAATTTTACCTTTAAAACATAGTTGGCTCTCATTGACCGATTCTAACAGCTAGTTCTCACTTAGATGAGTATTCCAATAATTTGAAATGTCTGACCAAGGGCAGCCAATTAAAGCAAACCCCCTTTATTTCCCAAATCAAGTTAAAAGCATTATAAACTCTTCCCTAAACAAAAGCAACCCAAGCCAAGATACCAAACTAGTGTCATCGGGGATAAAAGCCCCTTCTACTACCAAAAAATCAATCATTAGCAACACCCCAAACTCAATATAAGACTCTTTCTTCAGCTCAACAATGAAAAAAAAAAATCACGTTTTCTCCATAGAGCTGAAATTTGAGAGCAAAAACCCACTAAGCCAGGAAATATTCTCACAATTCTGAGCCTTAGGGGTGGAAATATGGATACAGGGGAACCTTCCCTCTCTTCCTCACAACCTCTCTCAATTTCCTCTTCTCGCTGACTGTGGGTCAAAGTTTCAGACCTGTTATATTTTCATGTTTTTTCTACACTTTTATTAAGCCCATTCAGCCAACAAACATTCTCACGATTCTGAAGCATAGGGATGAAAATATGGGTATAGGGGAACTTTCACTCTCATCCTCACAATCTCCCTTAATTTCTTCTTTTCGCTGACTGTGGGTCGAAGTTTCAGACCTATTATGTTTTCATGTTTTTTCTGCACTTTTGTTATTAGCACTTTGATTCTCTCTTGTCAAAGCACCATTAGCCTTTTGTTTATTATGCATTTGGAATTTTGAGTTTGATTCTCCACAATAAACACTTCTAAAGAACCCAAGGGGAAATTTGGGCCATTGTCGCATTTTTGGTCCTTGTCGCGAAAACGTCCCCGACAAAAAGAAAGGGAGAGACCTACTTCCTGTCATGGGTGTGGATGCCAGGGAAGAGCAGTCACAAGACCAAGGATTGGAAAAGGAGGTTCAGTAAGTCACCTCCTTAGTTGATGGAGATGGAGTGACAGATTCCAATTGCAAAATGCGGTGGCTCTTTTTTCCAATGTAGGTGGTGCGTGTTAGAAATTAAAGGACACTACATCGGGCAATTGGTCAGTCTCCATTCATGTGTAGTATGGTCCCTGAAATTTGAACTTCTGTCAGCTGCGTATAAATAGGAATTCAGAGTTTGATGCGGGTTTGAAAACGCTTCACAAGGAGCTAATTAAGGGCCAAGCCAATTTAGTAGGCACTAAGCATTGCTGCTTCCTCGTAGTTAGACTAAGGAACCAAAGAAAATTTCATAAACACTAAGCATTGCTGTTACCATCATTTATGTTGATTTTATAAGTTGCAAACGTCAACAACAAACAGAAACAAAATATTCAGTGCATTGGATATGAACGTGTTATCCAGGATTAATTTAATATAAAGAAAAACCAGTCATTGGGCTTGTAAAATTAATAAAGACAACTTCTGATGATTGCATCATTTATAAAACCCTCAACTGGGACAGAAAGCTGGAAGAGTACACATAGAGAACCACATGTTTCCGTTGAGACACAACACCCCCCCCCCCCCCCCCCCCTCCCAACACGCGCACACACAAAAAGAGAAGCATCAAGTACTGAAAACATGATTAACAAATTAAAATGGTTCCGAATCTTCCAAAAATGCACAAAATTGAAACTGATATTCAACTAAAGAGATGATCCCAGTGCTGTAAACTGAATAATTTTCTACCTTCCCCTCTTTTTTGAGGAGATAGAGAAAATAAAAGACGAAGCAGGGGTGGCGGGGAAAAACCAGTAACAAAGGATATGTATAGTAACCACCTAATCAAGCAATATTCCATCTAATCTAAGTCTGCATGAAATTTCACCATTCATAAGCCCTTTAAGACCAGTTTTTAGCTCTTCTATTCCCTCCTCCAAAACAGCACAGACAGGAAATATAGGAACACCTGGCACCCTCTTTTTTAATACTTCATACACTTCTTCAGCCCCTTTCTCATCAATTTTATTTGCCACTACTAAGGATGGTCGGTCAGATAAACCCATTTGATGGTACTCGAGCTCTAAAATTAAATCTCTCAGCTGTTCCCATGGTGGCACACCCTTTCTACCATCCAATCCAGCAGCTACGTCTACCACGTAGGCCAGAACCTTTGTACGTTCTATGTGGCGCAGGAATGCATGTCCAAGTCCACGATTCTCATGGGCACCCTTTATTAGTCCTGGAACATCAGCCACTGTAATTGATAAGTCATCATAGTTTAGATTCCCTAAATTTGGCCTAAGAGTTGTGAAGGCATAGTGCCCTACTGAGGGTTTAGCCCTAGATATAGCACCCAGTAGAGTACTTTTACCAGCATTAGGCATCCCCACAAGGCTCACATCAGCAATGCTCTTGAGTTCCAATACAAGTGTAGATTCAGAGCCAGGAAAACCAGTACTAAGAGAGGCCTGATCATCATTGGATACTTCAATATCAAAGTTATTATCCTTATTGACCCCAGACTTCATAGACTTGGGCTTCTTTAGACCTTTGCCAGTAGCAATATTACCCAAACCACCCTGCCCTCCTCGAGCAACTATAATTTGTTGACCTTGTTCTGTTAATTCCGCAACATTGTATAGTATCTGTTCTTCTTCCTCCATCTCTTCTTTCTTCACTGTCTCTTTTGTACACATTTTGGATGTATTATAAGAAGAAGAAAGTTGAGAAAGAGTATCAGTTGGTGCAGCTAGAGTGTTCTGCTTCATGCCTGTTGATATCTCCGCACTTCCTTCAGTTCGAGCTGATGAGCAACTAGTAGTTGGCACTGTCCCAACTTCTGCTGCCATTTTTGGGTCACTATAGGAAGAACCCTGATCAAGTTCAGATATGTTGTCAACAAGTGTACCAGGAATCTCCCATGGATCCAACTCTGTTGAATAATGCTTTTCAACAACAGAAGGAATTTCACCCTCCATAAGATGTACCACAGTGCCAACGGGTACAAAGAGAACCTAGCAACAAAATACTTTCTGAATGAATCACTGAATTCTAGTTTAGTAATAGTCATTATGGATATTTTTACAGGTAAACAAAATAGCTTTAGAATAATAACCTTATCTTCCCCTCTGGTTCCAATCATATTCTTCGAGGCTCCTTGTCCCCCCTTGTTTGCAGCCTGCAGGACACCATAACTATCACTCAATTTTGTCACAGCTGGACCATCAAGCTTATATTCTGTTCAGGAAGATCGGAAAGGGATAGTTACATACAACATGATGTTGCAAACCACTGAAGTCCCAAACTGTGGAGGAACATTGCAAAATCACATCACCGCCTTTTCCACCATTCCCACCTACATTAGTTCCGAAGATGGACAAAACAAGTAGAAATATCATAAATTAGCAGTTCACAAAAGTCACTACAACAACCACTGCTTAATAGTAAACTATGCAAAAAAATTTTAATTTTTAATTTTTTAACAATAGCAAAAGCAATTAAAAGAACAACTAATAACAATTATTAAGTCTCAAAGGCTCCTGAAAGAAATCAATATTTAAAGGAAGCAGAAAACAAAAACATTATCTAGTCAACATCTCCAGTTGAAAAAGATAAACTCATATAAATTATATTGACACTAGGAATATAACATACTCAGAATCAAATGTGATTATAGATATTAAAGTATAACCCACCATCAGGTCGGCCACGACGATCTTGCCGGCCACGGCGGAGGCTGGAACAACCATTGCCACCATCACCTCCTTTAGCATATAGCCTAAACCTGTCTATCATTTTCCTCTCCTGCAAGAATGTTCCAAAAGTCCCATGATTCCATGACATGATGCATATTTTTTTAAGAACACACACACGAATTATAAGATTCAAGAGATTTTATGCATGATGCTTAGTAGCAGGTCCTGGGACTGTGCATGCTTGTGTGTGTGTTTGTGTGTGTGTGTGTGTGTGTGTGAGAGAGAGAGAGACAGAGAGAGAGAGGTGCGGGTGCCAACCTGTAAAGGAGCAAGCTTTGACTTCCTGTGAGGAGTGTCTGAGTAGAGAGAAAACAAGGAGAAAAGCCATGGAGATTTAGAGGATTGTCTCAAGGCTTCTAACTGCCAAAGAGGTTTTACACAGCGCATCCACATCTGTCTCTATTTTCTTATCCCTCAAGCTCTCCTCAAGTTCAACACATTCATGATGGCCATGAATTCAGACTAGTTACTCCTTCACTTTCTCTTTAAGTTACAGACCTTAAAAGAATAATACCCATATAATGGTACTGGTGAGAAAAATATATTCATTCTAAGAGCGATTACATGATATAAACGCACCTAAAAACAGTTATTGAAAAAAGAGAAAAACAATTCAAGGAACTTCATCAAACATTCACCAGAAGGTGCTACCCAAACTCTATAATGCATACTCTCATTTTAATTTTTATCCACAATCACTGCCAGCCTTCAATGTGTCATGCATTTCACTATACATAATAATAAAAAATACAGTTTCACTTGAACACAAAATTACCTCTCAAAGTATCTATGTTACCTATGAACCTTCATTACATCATTGCACTTCTCCAAATATATCATGGATAGCCAGCAAAAGGAATTCCACACAGTAATTTTAAACAAAAGAAAAACTAAAATCCATTGAACATAAAGAGATAAAGAGATGTATGCGTGTTATGCAGCAACCATCTAGCAAAGGAAACAATTAGCAACAACAAATAAAAAAACAAAACAAACACTCAAAAACAGGCTTTGAAATTATAACCAAGTACTGAAGCCCAAGGCTGAGTAATATGTAGCTCATCAGATCAGAACTTAACAGCAAATTAAATTGAAAACTGAAAGTCAAATGCAATTAAAATACCATCCTACATATTATTTATCTATTTCTACTTGCTTGCCATTATAATTGTATGAGGTATCCAATGAGTGTAAACCCTCCAATGACCAACATCTTAATAAACGAAGATAGCTGACAAAGGATTGAAACCCATAATGTAGGTCACAAATATCTTCCCTTATTTGATGAATTTCTCTTAACATCAATCCAAAATCTACCACTAATGCAGTCTCCCTGACTAATTGGTGGGAATACACCATCCAAGAAAACCCCTGACTAATTGGTGGGAATACACCACCCAAGAAAACCGCATTTGTTCTCTCGAAAACATTGATGCAACCTGTTCTTACCCCTATCAAATTTTGACATTTTAACTAATGTTCTAAGTCCCTAATGGCACCTTCTAATTACATCATCAACACTTGAAGCAGACATCTAAGGAGTCATCAACACCATGAATTAGAAAAAAAATAATAATAACATTAGTAAAACCATAAAGATAGTTCACACACTGACGTCTTCATGGGTGCGTACAACATAACGAAAATTTCAAGAGGAATGCAATGATTTGTTCATCGAGTCAGGTGGAACTAATGAGAAAATGTCACAGCTATTATATTAGTTCCTAGTAGTTTTCCTTTCTAAAGCTATCAAAGGTTGGTTAGTAGCAACAGACACAGATGCATAAATACCGTAGCTATGGACTATGAGCAGTGGAAAATGCAACAAACACTTGACAGACAACATGGAAGTGCCACTTCTTTTTTAATCTCTTCAATTTATAAAAGTGCCTCAAATCTATAACCAAAATTCAAAATACAACATAACCATATTACCCAACACCCAAAAACCTTCAAGCCAACTGCTTTCTTGAAAAAAAAATTAAAATTTTAATTGCAATTTTCTCAAAGTCCAAACAGAGCAGTGTGCTGGTGAATATCCAGTGCACATTGATTGTACACGGTCAAGAAGAACACATATCCAAGCGATTTAAAAAAATAAAATTGAACATAAAAATCTCATATTTAAGACACACATACATAGGTTGACGGTGAGAGATTTCAGGAAGTTTCTCAATCATGGAGAAATTAAAAACAGAAGTAATGAAGAGAGAGAGAGAGAGAGAGAGAGAGAGAGAGAAACCAAATTATATACAGAAAGAAAGGAGAGAGAGAGAGAGAGAGAGGAGGAGGATGGGTTACTTGTTGAGAGTGGAATCGACTTAGAAGATGGGCGCTTCAGTGACAGTACAGTAGCAGTCACTCCTCGATAAAGAACGGTCACGGGACTCGGTACTCGGTAGCGAGAGACGGGGTAAAGAGTACTAAAGACTACAGTTTTATAATGTTACATTTTTCATTATCATTAATAAAGGCCCGCCCAAATCCTAGTAAACCCAACAGTACACTTTTAATTTTCAGTTTCCACTGTTCTACCCGCAACTTATATATATCTGTACTATTATTTAAGGGATTTATTCTGTTTGAATTACTCATTTTTTTAGTTAAAAAATACTCTTACACTCTTATGTTTAAGTAGAGATAAAATTAAAAGATAATCTGGTAAAAATGTAACTCTAACTCTCACTAAAACATTGCCTAAAAAATAGAGTCACTCTCATGTTTTTTTTTTTTTTTGAAAATTCTCTTATTAATTTTCAAATTGCTTTATTCACTTATAAATTAGATCCTCAAAATAAAAATTATATATATAATAGAAACACAAATTTTTATTTTGCTACAAAATACTAAATAGAACCACTAAAATAAAATAAAAAAAAGCCTCATCCCACGCGCGAAGCGCGTGTGATGAGGCTAGTTTAATTTAGGGAGGTTTGGGTTGAGGGAAATAAGAAGATTAAAGAGAAATAGAGAAGAGTTGACTGATAACTTGTAAAGCTGCGCCACAATTTAAGTAGAGTTGCATCACAATTTTGGGCAAGAGATGTGCTACGTCCATAATATTTTTACAACATTTTTACAACAAATCATAAGTGGTTAATTGTTATTGGTTCAAATTTAAACCTAACACTAAGATTACTTTTTTACCCTAACAATAACAACCAGTAACAACCTGCCACTTGGGACTTGTTGTAAAAATATTGTGAAAATGTTATGGACATATCATTTCTCTTTTGGCCAAATCGTGAGTAGTAAAATTATGGATCTACCACTTTTATTCCATCACTTACAATTTTTTTTTTTTTGAGAGAGTTTCAAACTATGGCTACCTTTAATAATAGCTCTTTATCATCAGACGAAGATACTAATTGATTTTTGGTGAATCTCAAATCTCTTACTCCACCTCTTACAATTTGTTATTGACAAAAGTTGTAGTCTTAGCCTTTTTTTTTTTTTTTTTTTTTTGCCAAGACTTTTCTTTTTATATATACTAGTCGCTAACCCGTGCGATGCACGGGAAAGCTGCTAAAAATGAGATCAACCCAAAATATATATATATATATATATATATATATATATATATAAAGCAAGTTACAAATTGTCAAGCTTTACAATTAGAATCATTTGCAAGTTAGACTACAAAATTGGGTAAAAGAATCAATTGCATGTTACAAACTATCCAGATTTTTATTGGTAGCAGAATCACTTGCTCAGTTTCTACTAAACAAATTCAAACCCATACCTCAGCTTCCACATAAAAAAAATTCAAATTGATTATCACCATTTTAATATCTATTTAAAACATTGAAGATGTGACTAACTTCAAAAAATATTATTGTCAAGAGTCAAATATTTATTTGATAAGCAAGAATTTTTATTGGAACACACTACTAAACTCAGTTATAGAATTCCAAACCCAAAGACTTATCTAAGTCTATGCACACACTCAATCACAGATACAAAGAGAAACACAACTAAAACTACAATTCAATCAACTCTAGAACAAAACAGACACAGGAATACCCACCCTATAAGCATAAATTTCAAAATCACAAAATTATCCAACACATAACTGGGGGTAAAAAATCTCAGAAAGGTTGGGATTTCTTCTTTATTTTTCCTACTCAAGATATGGATTCATGCAAGTACGTGTACTTGCTGTAGAAAGAACATGAAGGAAACATTTATCAGGAAAAAATTAACATCAAAGCTATAGCTCATTCCACAATTGACAAATTATCTACCAAAACCTATAAAGTAATCCACAATAGACAAATTAATTAACAAAGAAAAACTCACAATTCACCAATTAATCTAAAAAGGCCATTCACAACTAATTGAGCTTCCATTTACTTGTGTTTCACTATTTTTTTCTCCTCAACACCCAAATAGATGGTTAAGAGAATAAAGATTATCCTCTTTGTTCTTCTTTTTTCTGCTAATGAATTGTAGCTTATCAAAAAAAAAAAAAAACAGAGAAAGAAAATGCGAGATAGCAGAGAGAGGGTGGAGCTTGGAGGTTCAGCCTTTGAGGTGGAGAGAGGAAATGCGAGATAGAGTGGTTGGCACTGGGCAGGGGCTTGGTCGGCGGCAACGAGCAGAAACGAAGAGGGTGAGACTGAGTACACGGGCAGAAATGGAAAAGAGGAGAGAAGAAAAGAAAAGAAAAAAATAATATTAAAATATTCTGATTAGTGTGAATGCAACATAAAATAATTTTTTTTTTCACCTTTGAGTTACAGTGCACATCTAAAGAGTTAGCTTTACTATAGTTGAGAAGTTAAAATTTTTAGCTTTAGCTCCACTACTGCACCCCTCTTTTTTGTGTTTTGGTGTAGCTAAAATAGCAGCTACACTATTGCAAATACTCTTAAGAGTTTTTTTTTTTTTTTTTTTTTTTTTGAGAAAAGTATCAATCCACTTTATTGAAATGTGAAGAAATTTATGTAGTTACATCAACATACACTAAATAGGATATGTCTGGCGGAACAGATTCCATCCATACAGATAAGGGGGAAGAATTTCTTGCTCTCCTAGCTAAAGCATGAGCAACTCTATTGCTCTGTCGCCTAACATGAGAGAAAGAACAGGTTTGAAACAAACCCATTAAAGACTTACAGTCTTTTACAATGTGCCCAATGTCTGGGCAGTCACCTATTAATGCCTTTACAACAAGCTCGGAATCACCTTCAAAAATGGCCCGATGCAAGCCCAATTCCTCCATAAAGATCATTGCTCTCCTTGCTGCCATCGCCTCGAGAACCTCCACCGTTGAAGGCATGACTAATTTTTCTGCTAAGGAAGCCATCACCTGCCCCAATTCGTTCCTTACTATAAAGCCGATGCCAGCTTCCTCTTCCTCTGGAAAATATGCACCATCATAGTTTACTTTGTAAGTTCCCCGTTCTGGTGGTGACCAACGTTGAGGTTGTGGCTTACTTTTCTCGGATCTGTTTACAGGTTTGTGTTGGAATTCCTTCAGTGTAGATTCTGCTGCATCAAAGAGCTTCTCAGGTGGCAAGCATAGCTTCATTAAACTGGCATTTATTTCGTCTGCACCAAATGTACCAAGCCAACACCGTAAATAGTTCCAGATTTTCCCCATGTTGACTCATTACGGACACCAAGTCAGTGAATGAGACCAAGTGCAACTGAGGTTTTCTTAGCTTGTTGAAACCGAGACCCCAGCACTCCTGAATCTTATCACATTCCCATAGTGCGTGTAGTGCAGTTTCACTATCCTTCCCACAATTTCTGCATAAAGGAGAGTTTATTACCTTGCGCCGATGTAAATTCGCCAAGGTTGGAAGGGACTCTGTGCATGCTCGCCAACAGAAGTTTTTTATTTTATTTGGAATCCGCAACTTCCAAACTCCTTTCCAAAAACTTCTCAGATCAGAATTGCTTGAACCTGAAGCAGCCTCCTTGTTTTCGAGCTCACCCAATAGCTGATAACCCGTCTTTACTGAATAGTTACCGTCCCTAATTCGTGGCCACACTATGCAGTCCTCCAACATCGTAGTACTTAACGGAATGGCCTTAATTTTTTGGGCCATATAGGGTGCAATCTTAAGATCAATCAGGTGCCCATTCCATTCCTTTGTAGTCTGGTCTATTAGTGAGGAAATGGTAGAATCATCCTCACCTCCTGGTGTGCGTGATACAGCCTTAGTTGGGAAACTTCCAGGAATCCAATTATCATGGAACACCCGAATCTGTGACCCATCACCAACTCTCCACAACATTCCTTTTTCAATGACATGTCTAGCTTTGAGCAAACTCTGCCAAGCAAAAGACCCCGTGGAGCTTCTTGCTTCAAAAACTGAACCAGAAGGGAAGTACTTAGTGCTAAACACCTTATACAGTAGAGAAGTCTTCTCTGTTTGTAATCTCCAAATTTGTTTTGCTAACATAGCTTCATTAAACCTAACCAAATCCTTGAATCCCATTCCTTCCTCGGATTTCGATTTGCAAAGAATTTCCCACCTTTTCCAATGGATTTTCCTTTGGCCACCACGCTCACCCCACCAAAACTTTCTTATTTGCATTTCAATCTCTTTGCACAAACCCACCGGCAATTTGAAGCAACTCATTGCGAAGGTAGAGATAGCTTGGACCACTGCCTTTAGTAAGACTTCTCTGCCCGCTTGAGATAGAAGCTTTTCCTTCCAACCTTGAAGTTTTGCCCACACTCTTTCCTTGATGTAATTAAGGCTTGCCTTTTTATTTTTCCCAACAACAGCAGGTAGCCCAAGGTACTTCTCATATTCCTTTATTTCTGGGACCCCTAGAAAATTAAGAATTTCTCCCTTCCTATCATTGGACACAGCTTTGCTAAAGAAAAGTGTTGTCTTCTCACGGTTTATTTTTTGACCGGATGCCTGCTCATATTTGGTTAGGATGTTTTGGATAGCTTGTAAATCTTCCCTCCTTGCTCGGCAAAATAATAAGCTGTCATCTGCAAAAAATAAGTGAGTAATCTTTGGCCCATTCTTGCATAATGAGAAACCCCTGATAATATCTTCACTTGCAGCCTTTTGAATCATTCTATTCAACCCTTCCGAGCATAATAAAAACAAATATGGTGACAATGGGTCCCCCTGGCGAATTCCCCTAGAAGGGAAAATTTCACCTTTGGGTTCCCCATTGACTAGGATTGAGTAGGACACCGTGCTAATGCATTCATGGATGAGATTCAACCAACTATCACAAAAACCCATCTTTCTCATGATTTCAACCAGGAACTGCCACTCCACTCTATTATTATTTAATGAAACTAAATAAGCAAACCATCGAAAAAATGCAATTATTATTTAGTGTTTTAAAGTGGATGTATCAGTAATTTATATAGCTACGTGGTGCAACGAGAGCAATTAACAAAAAGTCCAACATTTATTTGTATTTTGTTCAATGTTGTTCACTGATAATGGTTAAGCATACGCCACTGGTCAGTCTGTGTTATTATTTCCTTTCACTTTTCAGGCTTGGACCAACTTCTCTTTCCCAAATGCCAATAAGGAGGACCTTACATCTATATGTATCGTGCTTCTTTCTTCACCGAGCTTCTACACTGTACACAACAAAAGGACCTTCGAAACGGCAAGGCTCTCCACGCTCAGATCCTCAAGTCCGCGTCCACCTGCGTATACCTTGCTAACAGCCTCGTCAACTTGTACGCCAAGCGTGGCAACTTAGATAAAGCCAGGCTTGTGTTCGAGAATATACCCGAAAAAGACGTGGTCTCATGGAACTGTCTCATCAATGGCTACTCTCAACATGGTCCTGCTGGGTCTTCTTTTGTCATGAAACTCTTCCAACGTATGAGGGCAGAGGACACTCTCCCAAATGCCCACACTTTTGCTGGTGTTTTCACTGCCGCTTCCAATGTATTCGACGTTTTTGGAGGCCAGCAAGCTCATGCGCTTGCTATCAAAACCGCGAGTTTTTATGATGTTTTTGTTGGGAGCTCGCTGCTTAATGTGTATTGTAAAGTGGGTCTTGTATTGGAAGCTCGTAAGGTGTTTGACAAAATGCCGGAGAGAAATTCGGTTTCTTGGGCGACTATGATTTCTGGGTATGCAATGCAACGAATGGCCGGGGATGCTTTGGAGGTTTTTGAATTCATGCGTCGGGAAGAGGAGGATGAGAATGAGTTTGCTTTGACTAGTGTGCTTAGCGCATTGGCAAGTCCTGAATTTGTGAATCATGGTAAGCAAATCCATTGTCATGCATGTAAAAATGGGTTGTTATCATTTGTTTCTGTTGAAAACGCTCTTGTTACAATGTATGCAAAATGTTGGAGTGTAGATGATGCACTTAAAACGTTTGAGCAGTCCGGTGGTAAGGATTCTATAACATGGTCAGCGATGATTACGGGCTATGCACAAAGTGGGGATTCTCATAAGGCTTTGAAATTGTTTTCGCATATGCATTTTTCTGGGATCAAGCCTAGTGAGTTTACTTTTGTTGGGGTCATCAATGCTTGTAGTGACATTGGTGCTATTACAGAAGGAAAGCTAATGCATGGCTATTCCTTAAAGATGGGATATGAATCCCAAATATATATGATGACAGCTTTGATTGACATGTATGCCAAATGTGGTAGCGTTGCTGATGCTCGAAAAGGATTTGATTATTTAAGAGAACCTGATATTGTTCTATGGACTTCTATGATTAGTGGATATGTACAAAATGGAAATAATGAAAGTGCGTTGAGTTTGTATTGTAGAATGCAAATGGAGGGGATTATGCCCAATGAGCTTACCATGGCTAGTGTCCTGAAAGCATGTTCAAGCCTCGCTGCTTTGGAGCAAGGCAGGCAAATTCATGCCCGTATCATTAAGTATGGATTTAGTCTTGAAATTCCAATTGGAAGTGCTCTTTCTACTATGTACGCAAAGTGTGGGAGTCTGGAAGATGTGGACCTTGTGTTTAGGAGGATGCCTACGAGGGATGTAGTGTCGTGGAATGTAGTGATATCAGGCCTTTCTCAAAATGGGCGTGGTTATGAAGCTTTAAAGCTGTTTGAGGAGATGCAATTGGAGAACACAAAGCCCGATGATGTGACATTTGTGAATATCCTCTCTGCTTGTAGCCACATGGGATTGGTGGAGCAAGGTAGTGTTTATTTCAAGATGATGCTTGATAAATTTGGCATAGTTCCAAGATTAGAACATTATGCTTGCATGGTTGATATCTTGAGCCGTGCGGGAAAGCTCAATGAGGCGAAAGCATTTATTGAATCTGCAACTATCGATCATGGTATGTGTTTATGGCGGATCTTGTTAGGTGCTTGTAAGAACTATCATAATTACAAATTAGGAGCCTATGCTGGAGAGAAGCTAATGGAGTTAGGCTCACAAGAATCATCTGCTTATGTTTTGTTGTCGAGTATCTATACTGCTTTGGGTAAGCGGGAAGAAGTAGAACGGGTTAGGAAGATAATGAAACTTCGAGGGGTGAATAAAGAACCTGGTTGTAGCTGGATTGATCTGAAGAATATGACCCATGTGTTTGTTGTTGGAGACCAGATGCACCCACATATTGGAGATATACGTGGAGAGCTACGGATTTTAGCCAAACTAATGGAGGATGAAGGTTATGAACCCACTTTTGAATTAACTTCTTTAACACATTGAATTTGGATTACAAGAAAGTTAACTTGGGATGTTTGCCTATAATACAGTTGTCTCAATTAAACTAAAAAAAATATCATTGAAATTTGTCACTTTTTTTCTTTTAGAAAATCATGTAACTTTATTATGCGAATGGTAATGTTATCTTTTTTCTCTTTTTTCTTGTAAATTTAAATAGAATATTAAAAATATTTCATATCAAAGGATAATTGTCTGCCTATAATGGGTTAGTTGTGCATGTTCTTTATATATGGCACTAATTTTTCTACATTAGTTATGAACTTTTTGATTTTTCTAAACCATTTGAGAGAATAGATTAATGATTTTTTAGGTTTTTTTACATGAATTTTTAAATTTAATGCATTGTGAATTAAAGCACCTTGACTTCTCCCTAGGAAGCATATACACTTTATTTGTGGTGTAATACCCGTGTAACTATGTTGGATAGGGGACACATCTGGGACACTTCTACACATGTGTCCTAGCCATTTCCTTTTTTTTTTTTTTTTTTTTTTTTGCCAAATAATAATAAAAATTGCACGACACAGCTAGGACACTTATCTTTATTTCTTTTTAGTTTCAATCTTGAAACACTTATCTAGTTATCTTTTATTTACTCTTTTGGATCTTATTCTTGGTTTGTATGCTAATTTCTAAACATCATTTATTAGTCATGAATTCACTTTATCATCCATTATTGCTCTTAAATTAATAAATGTTTAACATTATATGCAAAATAAATGTTTAACAATATTTTAAAATATATTTAATTATTAATTAATATGTGTATCTCTGCCGTGTCATATCCTAATTTTTCAAAAATTGCAATATCACTGTGTTGTATCCGTACTGATATCCGTGTTCGTGTCCTTGCTTCATAGACATTCCCAAACAGGTCAATCAAATACCAAATCCTAATGCATCAAATGCTGAAATATGGCACATAATATACCTAGAAAACCAGCCCTACTAGATGCTATCATCAATTTTGGTGAAAACAGTTCCACAAGCAAACCACAAATGTATGTTAGCATGCTGTGTATTTGTGTTCAAAGTTCAAACACGAGTATCATTTGCTAGGAAAAGAGTTCCAGATAACATGATTGACACTGGAGTCAAAAGCTATGGTTTCTTGGGAAACATTGGACTCTACATATCATTCTGAAGAAGGAATGATAGGCTCTGATTTAATAGAAAGTAGCTCATCAAATTTGCTGCTGTACCTTTGGTCTACTAGCTTGTTGGGAAGCTTAATAGAGAATCATTATTCATGGGCATATTTCCTGCATCTAGAGATCAGTTATATGCAAGAATATCCATAACAATTAATGTGAACAAATCTGCCATTTTTTGACATTTTCTGGATGTGAAAGGAGTCAATTAGATTCAGGAGATCTTGGTTGGTGGTGCCATTGGCAAGAAAATGGAAGATTCAATGTCTCTGTTAATTTGTGTTGACATGAGTTACAAGTGAGGGGGGTGTACACTATGACAAGATAAGAATCTGCCATTAGGAAGTTATTATAGGGTGGTAAGTGTTGACAGCATAAAATCGATTAATGCTTACTTGGGGAGTGAGTTTAAATGAGCATTTGGCGGTGATGGCTATAAAGAGTGGTGTGAGTGAGTGGAAGCTTAGGTTAGCAGTTAGCACAATGGATATGGAGATGTTTTTTGGTAGATATTTCTTTTCTTCCTAATAAAACAACTGTTTAGTTTGTTTAATTGTTTCAGTATTGCAGGGAAGATAATGGGAGTAGTATTGCCTCTCCATGAGAATGTCATTGAACTATTTTTCATAGTATGGTGCAGCTGCATAGAAGCATATGGCCTTGTTGGTTTGGTTTGGTTACTGTGGGACTTGTACATTTAGTACATGGATTTTAAATGTATTTGAACATTTAGAAATGGGAAAACTAAATTCTATAAAATATTACTGTAGCAAAGCTCTAAAGACAATTTAGTTCACTCCTCTCTTTTTTCCTATCAAATAAATTGTCTTTAGAGCTTTGCTACAGTAATACTTCATTGAAATTTATAGAACAACCATTAACTTACTTGATATCAAATTCAAAATTTTGTTCACAAAAAAATTCAAGCATGCCCAGATTATCCAAATGATTACTTTCCTTATAAAATTTATGAGATAAAGGGAGGCACCACCACTTAAGATAACAAAAACAACAGTATTTGTCATTCTAGGTGTAATTTTTCCTTTTCTTCTTAAAAATTATTAATGTGGATCATTTGATGTGTTATGGTTACCTTATCTCAGTTTAAAACTAACCTTGAGATGAATTAATTTGCAATTCTATGAAGCAAGATAGATAGCTTTTGAACTTATGTGGTTTTACTTTCGAATCCGTATAGCTGTTAAAGATACAAATCCATCATTAGGAAATTAATAACAAAGCTTAGGTTATGGCCATAAAGCGTGAAGCGAGTAGAAGCTTAGGTTAGCATAGTTGTTTCCTTCTTTCTTTTCTATTAGGTAATTCCAAACACAGTTGCTCAAATGCTCAGATTTTCTCACAATTTTTTTTAATTCCATTTTGGTATGTCTTTTTTGATTTTTCCTTGACATAAATCTACTTGATTGAAAGTTTGTGTTCTGTTTGAGATTTCACTTTTTTGCTGCATTGATATTCATAGTCCAAATTTGAAGTTCTCATTTTTGAATCTTGGATTTTAGGGGGTCTGTTTTGATTTTATCAAGACTTAAATTTGCTCTATTGAAGCTTCAGGTTCTGTTTTATATTCCTGGGTTTTTGTTGCATTGATCTTCTTGGTTTGGATTCAAAGTTTTCATTTTCTCAATAGTTGACCTTGTACATTGATATTGTTTACATGAAATTCTTTTGTTTTTCTCTTCTTTTTTTTTCCCCTCAATTGTATTGGTACTTGCTATTATATTTCTTTTGTTAGATGTATATAAAGTTTTTTTTTTTTTTGAGATTATCTAAAAATAATAATAGTTTATTCAGATTATCTAAATGTTAGTTTATTTTGTTCAATGTAGGGAAATTTTTAGTTAATTTAAATTGGTGAATTTATAAATTCCTGAAATCAGTATTATTAACACTTCTATTTCAGTGAGAGAGAGAGAGAGAGAGTCAGTTATCAAAAACTCAATGTTTTGGTGAGGTAAAAAAATCTTCTGTAGACAGTTCGGAGATAGAGAGAGAGCATAAGTCTGATCTTGATGTTGTTGTCATTCTTTTTCTTGATTGAGAGCATATTTTGTCTACTTTCCCCAGTGGATTCTCTCCTTTTTTCTTCCATCAAGTTAATTTTTTCTCTTAGAACACAACCCTTCTCGATTCATGTAGTTAATCTCCAAGTTGTAGATGATGAGAATGAATCAATTGACTGAAAAGTTGGCAATGATAGTGATGTAGACGATGACTAAGTGGATGAAGATGTCTTTCCAAGTGGCCAAATATGGGTATCAATGTTCTTTGTCTCTTTTCTTTTGACCTATCAAAAAAAAAAAAAAAATGTTCTTTGTCTCTTTTCTTTTCTTTATATTTTGGTGAATTGTGGGATGTTGATGATTTTTTCCAGTACAAATTGATTTTATATGATGACTATGTGAGTAGATAAATTATTCCAATATAATAATTGACTAATTTTGTTAAATCATAAACATTGGTTTTTTTTTTTTTTTTCCAAATCCGTAGGAATATGTTTGCCGAGGGTTAAGAAGCTATGTTTAATCTGTTTGGTGGGCGCAGCCATCCAAAATTGTTGGTCCAATGTATTTGCCAGGGGTACGGACCATAGTATTGTTGGATTGTTTAGCTCTCTTTGAATGATGAATGAATTTACCTATCAAAAAAAAAAAAAAATGAATGAATTTATTTTTTCTGGACTGTATTGATTTTGTATTTCTTTTATGTTTCATGGCTTTTTATGGTTATTATGTTCTTTTGCCCGAAGATAAATGTGAAATGCACTCAAGAACTATTTATTGTACAAATATTAACAAGAAGGTAGTTTTGGAAATACATATTACTGTTGTTATGTAATGAAAAGCCGTAAGGCACTACTTGCTTTTTTCTTCATAATTCGGTCATCTTCTTTTCTTTTTTTTTTTTTTTTTTCATTTGATGCAGGTTCCAAAAAAAATGTCAAACCCTTTCTCTGAAATAATTTGTGGAAAGGTAAGTATAGCTACTTATATATGGATTCAGTGGCTGCATTGTCCTTTTAAAAAGAGGATGAAGAGGTTGGTGTTAACCAGATGAGTTTTATAGATTTTGTAGGTCATATATTACCATGGATGATCTAATGAAAATTGAATCCTTCTTTGGATATGAATTTTTTATTTTTATTTTAGGGTGCTATTTGTGATTAGTTTACATAAGAATGGCTTGGATGGGGCCTTGTATTTTTGCTTATTCAATCACTCGGGAAAGTATTATTTACCCCTTTCTTTGCTTGTCTTTACATTCTTATTCATGTTTGTTACTATAAATTAGGATGTGTTCCATCTTACTCAAGGATAAAAAATTACTTTATTGAAACTTGGAGGTGATATTATAATTCTATGTTTTTTCTTTGGATGTGTATTGGGAGGGATGGTGAAATTTGGAATAGATCTAAATTGGACCTAGATAGTGTTCAAATTGAGCTTCAGGGAATTGGCCTCCATTGTGTGTGCTCTAAAGATTTGAGGTATGTATAGTTAATGGATTATGAGCAATAAGTATGGTTTCCAAAATTGGACCAGATTGCCTGGTCCAACTGGGTTAACCGTGAACCAAAGGTTAATCCGGTTTTTTAATTTAGATAACCGTGCATTTTAAATAATGCCAGTGAACCACATGAAGCACCGGTCGAACTAGCTAACAACTGAACCATTCTCAATGCGGCTGGTTCAATGGCGTGCTTTTTGTAAAACTTTGGAAGGTGGGGGTATTGAAATTCAGACCCCCCAACACCATTAGATTTTTGTCACACATTGTGACCAATGAGGCAACTACCATTGTTGTGTCATTTATTGATAAACTATAAGTGAATATGCTATTTATGAATTTCATTTTGAAAATTATCTTATTTTAGAGTAAACATTTTTCTACTTGAAGGATTACTAAAATACAATATGTTTTTTTATGCTTTATTATAAACTTATAATAATTGTGAAAATTCATTTGAAATTTGTTTAAATTTCTTTAGATAGTCAACTTTGCTCATTTTTGCAAATTTAATATCTTTATTTGTATACTAATTAATTAGGACATCATCATGGTTTGATCTATGGTTGAATCCCAATCTAACCTCAAAAACCTTGAATCTCTCCATTTTCCAGTTCTTTGAACAGTTCGGTTTTTAAAACTATGGCCATAAGCTTTTGAAGGTTCTAATTTGTTTCAAATGTATGTTTGCAATGTCATACTTTTTAAAGTCTAAAAAATAAGTCAATAATTATTTTAAAAAAAGTATAATTTGAGATCTTAATGTCAATAGTAACTTTGGCTTGGTTGAACTAAAAACCTGAAAGGTTATCTTATCAAAAATAGTTTTTGTGTATATTTTATATGGTTAATTTGATTTTCTTTGTCTCTACTATTTCTTTAAGATATTATCTAGCTGTAATGTGGCAAAAAAAATCTCAAAGATCTATATTATTGCATATGATTGATATAATGTGTGTATGGTAATTTCCTCTTGTTCTGCCCTTGATATATACTTCTGGCAATGTACAACATGTATAGCATGGTGTGTGTACTTTTCAAATTTCTAAGTTAGTGAATTCACTTCTGTGCATGATCCAACGCTTTTGATTATATATGTTATGTCCAGTTTATTTCTTTCTTTTCTTTTTTCTGGCTGAGTTGTTATGTTCAGATACAAATGCTGAAGTACTTGTGCAATCTCTGGCAAAGTTTGCTCGTTCAGTTGTCCTCTTTAAATTGTGGTGTTAACCAATTGTTCTTTCTTCAACTATGGGTACTAAGTTGTCGTATATGGGCAGATACCTTCGAGTGCTAAGTTTTAACATCCAAAATCTTTGTGGTTTGGTCAAGTAATTTGGTAGGTTGAACCTTTTCGTTCACTAACCGACTATGGAAGACACTCAATTCCTGTTATTTTCATTTCAAAGAGCTATGACATATAATACTTAGTAAAGCTTTAATCGTATGATTCTTTTTGGTCAACTTTTATTGTACAGTGGCCTGCTAGGACAACTATTAATACAATTGGCATAAGCAAACTACGATATTTCTTTATCAATTTTAAACTAATTTTCATTCTTTTACAATATATATATATATATATATATATATATATTAGGGAAATTTTTATTTTTATTTTTATTTTTAATAAAGTTTGGGAAAGGATTCTTAAGAGTTGGAAAACATATGCATTGCATTAGTTTGACTTTGTGATGCTCTTACGGCTGCATATATAGCTAAGGTTTGTTGGATAACCACTATTTTTGCCATTTTTTCATAACCTATTTTTGCTCTTACTGTATGCGATATGACAATCTTCATGTTCTCCACAATACAGCAACTTATAGATATTCTTTTGGCTATTGGATAACAAACAATAATAAGTACAAGTTTGGTCTGGCATTTTTAACAATGCACTTTTTAAAGTACAAATTTTTAAAAACCCACTTTTATCTTATATACAGCTTTTAAAAACCAAGTTTTATCTCATTGTTTAATATAAGCTATAGACACTAGTTTGATTAAATTTGTTTGATTGCTTCATTATTTAGGATATGTGCCATTGCTTCAAGCTATCTGAATTGGAATTGCTATGCATGACTTGAGTAGGTATGTTCTCACTCCCAATTTGTAGTTTTTTAAAACCAAAATTTATACTGTCTTATCACTTATGTTTAAAAGCATTGAAAATTGAGTCTATCCTCATTTTAGAGAAATTGCCACAATGGAGACCTTTTGTGCGAGAGATCCACAGGGAAGCAACTAACTAAATTAAAATGAGAAACGCTGTTAGCATAAGTTGAATTTATTATTCTAGGTTTTGAATGGTAATCATCCTCTTTTAGGATAATAGAAATGCCAATTTATTAATGGACACCGGGTTTTCAAATTGATGTAAGTTGCCTTAAAGTTTGTTTCATGAATTCAAGTTTAAGCTATTGAAAACTAGCTCAACTTTGTTATTGGAAAAAAGAAAGAAAGAAATTTAAGCACATGTATATGCGAAGATGAGAACTCTTGAAATATCGTTTTTGATATCAATGCTATATTAATTTCAGATCCAGCATAAGTGACAGTGACCTCTGAATGATTTGCAATTTTTACCTCAAAATGCTATCAAGACTCAAGTCAAGAATCCTTACTATTTGTCTTATCATTATACCTTGTCATGCTTATCTGCATACTTGTATTTGTTTCACATTAGCTTTGATTAAGGATTATCTTATCTGTAATTGTCAGCTGCATCCAATTTGCCACAATTTAATTTTCTTTCTTTTTTGTTTACACTCATGATGGAAGGATGGCATCCCATTTCTAATGGGAACATATTTACAACACAAAACGATTGCTTTTGTTATAATAAATTTTTGTAATATACACCCATTAAACATTAAGTCTTTTCATAGTGAAACATAAAAAAAGGGGATTGTTATATACTTCACTTTAAAGTCATTGCTATTAGGTTAATCTCGTTTAACATTTTATAACATGTACTAAATTATAGCTTCACCTAATAGAATGAAGTCTTAAATAAACCAAGCACGTCCACTAACACTGGTTTAATGGAAGAATGTTAGGTATATACAATGCACTGTGAACAAAATTGTGTGTAAGGCCGCAGCTAAGTTAAAGACCTTGCTATTGCCTCAACAATCTCAAGAACACATAAATTCTTCCAAGAGTTCGTCGAAAATCAAATCCTCTAGCTCAAGCGCCACACACTCATTATCAAATTGGAGGTTCATCCAACCATCAACCTTTGCCATGTCTCGAGCCACAACATCATCCAATGACTGGTCCAACTCTGGCCTCAAGATCAAGTACGAACTAACTTTTGCCCAAACCTCCTCTAGAAGGTGGTTCCCTTTAGGCATTGGACGAATGTGGCAATTAAAGGAGAAGGATTTTGGGAAGTAGGTGAATGATCTCTCATAGATCTCAAGAAGTGTGTCATTAATTAAATCATACAGAAGCTGGTGATTACAATTGCCACTAACATTCTCTCCGTAGCTTTCAAGTTCAGGGTGTAAGCAATTCTCCAATTCCTTGAACAAAGAAGGATCCAGTGGCTGGTCTAGTGAGTACCATTCTCCAAGGCACTCATTATTAATGAAGCCTGACAGCTCAAGAACATCTCTTACATAGTTGAAGTCAGCCACATCCATTTTATCCAAATCAATGCGTAGGAAGTGATTGTCAACATTGTTATTTGCATTTTCAGTATCCTCAGGGTTTATTGAGCTGCAGAAGGTTGGTGAAGAATCTGTGATGGGCCTGATTTTTTGGTCAACAGAAGTATATGTCTCATCTGTTTGAGTACTCCTAGGATTTAACCCTGGACCTGCAACAGCGAACCAAAACAGTCAGTAAAAGTAAATTTGAGCTTCAATGGTTAATCATCAATTTGATTATCGAAAATGAATTATATTTCAATGAGAAAAGACAATGCACTATAAACTCATTGTTGGGGGATATATAAATATTAATTTTGATTTTGATAATTAGTATAGTCTTATTTTGAATGCCATTATATTAAGCAAGAAGTTTTGCGAACCTCAAAAAATTGCATTGGTAAGAGTTATGTTTGAATACCTTCATACATTGGAGGCTCTGCAATGCTGTTTATATCATCTGGTAAGAAAGTTTTTAGATCAGAAAATAGACTCGGTTCTCTCAGCTCTGTACAAGGATGTGCAAGCTCGCTGCTGAGGTTCATTGTCAAACCAATCTTCTGATCTTGGTGAAGACTGCTTTCCTCAATTGCTAACTCGCTAGGATCACCAATCTCATTAATCCCCTTATAATTTTTCCCTGCCATTAAATCAGCTGAAGATTTGATATTCCAACTGCTGTCACTTACTCCAATCACATCTATCAGAAGTTTACTCTCTGCAGCATCATGTGTTGGTTTAGATGTATGGGCTTCAAGTGAAGTGCTGACTGACTTTGGTTCACTATGATTTATACTTTCAGCCATTGTACTGCAATCGGCAATAGTCCTTTCTGGCATCACTAAAGTTTGAGCATTACCAGATGCCTCATTTAGAAAGGTACACAAAGAATCAAGATCAGGCAAAGAAAGTCTCCTTATGAATGACTTTGGAGGATGCCCGCTTGATGGAACCTTTACTTCATTTGTCAATTTTAGGCTCTTAGAGTGATGGCACTTGGCCTCTCTGCCAAAACTACGCTCAAACAACTCAGTGTATCTATCGAGAGACTCATTCAGAGAGGATGTTCTTCGCATGCGGTCTAGTCTTCCCCTGCTGGGATCATAATCAGGACCATTAATCTCATAACTTCTAGGGTTATCTATACCATCTTGATGGGTGGAAATCTCTGAACTTTTAGACATCTGTTTTTCATCACTGGAAATCTGACATCCAGAAGGATCACTTTCAAGGAGTGCTTCCATAAATGTGTGGTTACTTTCTTTTCTATTCTCCTTAAGTACTTGCATTATTTTCTGCTTAATTTCTTTGAAACGATTAATAACCCCTTGATTCCATCCTCGGTTACTTAAGCCCCGTGATGATTCTAAAGAAGAAAGGTCTGTTTCTTGTCTTATGGCACTGACTGCACTATTATTGTCAGCCATAAACTGTATCGACTGCAATTGATATTCCTTCTGAGACTTGGATGCTCCAGACTGTGATTCTAGAGAAGCAGGAAGAAATTTTTCTCCTCTTGGAAAATACCAACTTTCATTTTGCTTGTGCCTGAGTGTACTAGGCCTAATATTTTTTGTTGATGATGGATTGGCTACAGGAAATGATCCAGACTTGGTTAATCTTGCAATTTTTGGTTCTTGTAGAATCTTGATAAATGATTCCTGGTTAACCTTGAATATCTCCAGAACATCAAAATACTCCTTAAACTGGTTATCGGAAATGTCTCTGCTGAGCTGATTAGATTCCATCAGCTTTTGGTTTGCCGAGGTTTGCACTCTTTCATCATATTTTTCAGAAAAATGTGCATGCCTCACAGCAGACTGCTTATGCCCCAAGTAGTCAACATCATTCAAGGTACTGCGCTCTGTGAACATTTTATTGCATGTAACTAGCTCCTCTGGGGTCTTTGGAGGAGATGAATACTGGAATCTGGTAGCAGAAATGTCAGCACTCTGTGGAAGGAGACCAATTGTATTTTTCCCATCAGTGTGTATTTCGTCAAGAGAATTGTCTGAAGGCTCTAAGTGATGGATTGGAAAAATTCGCTGCAACCATGATCGTGCAGCAAAGCTTAAATTCCTGTATCTGTGGTTATCTTCCTTAGACATCTCTTTAGCAATTAATTCTTTAATATGAGCTTTCCCTGATCTTTTGTTGTTGGTGGTGTGGCTGATTTTTGTACCATGCTGCTCAATCTGATGTATGTTTCACACAGTTACTGTCAGTTTATGTTTCATTTTATTCAAAAGAAACATTTTGCATATACAATAAAGACCAACAAGTCCTCAAAACATTGATGACCACATCATTAGCAATATTTCAGATCACAGTTTGCACCTGTCAAATTCTACGGTAAGTTAATGTACAGCATGAACTTACCGGGAAGGGTTCTGCTTCAGAAGCTATAAATCCCTGTACTTCAATATCGAGCGTATTTATTGTTTTTTTTGGACTTTTTTTGCCTACAAACAATGAATAAAACTTGTAAAGCACGTAAAAAAACAGGGAATGGACACAAACACCAAAAATTATATGTATGATGAAGAGGACAATTGCTAAGTGAAAGACAAAACCCACTCCTAACGAGGTTACTTGGGCCACTCTTGCACCAAACTGATGGAAGCTACCATCCTACTTTTCACATTCTTTGGGGTTAGAATAAGCTCAACAAGCTTCTTCAGAATAGAATTTAATTATCAAGTGGTTTATGACTCATGGTTTCAATTATCTACGTGAAAGCATGGAACATGTCTGGCGTATAAGTCCAGAAAATCCATAGCTAAATTGGGGATACAGATAGAGCTCATGCAATTCGTTATACTACTCTAAAAGCAAAATATTTTCCAAACATAAGTAGCTTGAAAACAAATTCAAAGTAAATTATGGCAGCAGATACTTCACATCTTTTTCTTGTGTACCAGAACCAAAAACTTCTAGCCAGAAAGCTCTAGCAGTGGTACAAGGTTCACACTATCCATTCAATTGAGAATCCAACATATATACTACCATCTGCTTTAATGCCTCAGAAATGGTACTTTGATAACTGCATTCAATTTTTTCAATTTTACACATTAAAATCTACCCAACATATTTCCGATTTCATTATAGATACTAAGCAGTTCAACTGTTCAACCATGAACAAGATTTTAAATCATGGACTCACACTTCAACAGTCCACCTAGATTGTAAACACATGCTGTAACAAGATTTATGCGTAAGCCAATCTCAATTAGCTATATCAAATTCCTTTTTTCATAAAATGGCCATATTTCTATGTAGTATCTAATTCAAAGTACATATCGATATGTACATTAGTTTATATGGGGTTTCGGCACCAATCAGTTGGCTAAAACAACTATGCAAAACAGTACCTATGGTGGTCCTGTAGACCTTCCATTACTGATTTTAGAAATTTCATTTGGTTCATGTAATCCTTTATTTCTTGATAGGTGTTGTAAAAAGCAAGAAAAGACACCACCACTATGCAACTTCCATGTTTCTTTAGTGGAGATGCAAAGATTGATGGAACAAGTAACATGGCTATAGAGTGGAAAAGATGTTGCTGCAGAAAATTGAGATTTACTCACTTCTGGCTTGCCTTCCTCTGTGCTTTTTGTGTGGAAGCATCTTTCTGACATTTTGCCAATGGTGGTAGTCAAGAATATGGAGTATGCCCCACATGCAGCTTGGATGACTTTCCTCAAATTGTAATCCGGAGATGTCCTCTACGTGCTTTCCCATGTTCAAGACAAAAGAAAGTGGTCCTTCAGTTCTGAAACCCACTTGAGCAACAATTGGTTTCAGCTACTAGGGAAACTGTCTTGCACAAACCTGTTATAACATTAAAAAAAAAAGGTCTATAAACAATATGGAAAGCTTGGGACCTTATTAAATATTTCATTGCCAGAGGCATGAGTTTTGAAACTGTGAAACAGAATACTAATTACCTAAAAATTATACCTCAAAAGATTCTCAATCCTCATCCTTCATTAACATGAAAGATCAAGAACCAGGTAAATGCCTTGGAAATCCAGGACTTCAAAAAATATTCTGACTTTCTCAAATATGAAATTCCAGCTCCACTAAACCAAAGACCAAAATAGTTAAGTCCAATCGTCTATAAAGGCTATAGAATCTGAATTTTCATTTTTCTTTCGTTTTATAATCTGTTTTAGGCAACTGTTTCCAAAATTCCATAAAACACAAATAGACACCTGGAAGTAATCAAATTGGTAGGAGCTACAAGAGATTGACCAAAAGGTACCGTAATCATGTGTGCCTACTAGATGATGAAAAACGTCTAACATGAACTCCAAAGCTAGAAGATGACTAAAAAACGAAGCAGACTAATCAACATAGTATGTATGTCAATTAAGGCTGCAACCTTGAAGTCTTATAAAAAAAACAGCATCAAACCCGAATAGTAATTCAAGAAATTGAATCCAACTTGAATAGTCAGGGAACTGTAGCATGGAAAAGAAAGAAAAGACTTGCAGATCACATAACAGAAAAAATTAATACAGCTAATAAATGTTTCAAAAACCTAAAATCTATGAGGCAACGAAAATAGCCATAAAAGAAACCAACTACTTCAACTCATTTATAACGTGAATTCAAGGAACAAAAAGAAGTAACAGAAAAAGCAATATTCGTAACCTTCTTTGGCTGCTTCTCTTGTGTCGTGCAAAAGTTTCCAGAGTCATATGGCGGACTTTGAAGGTGAAGCAAGAGACTGATAGCAATAAATAAGACAATAAGCGGTTTAGATAATAAGATTAGTAAACTAAACTAATGGGGTATATGAGATTAGGAGGTATATTGCTATGTTTTGTCGTACACGAGAAGATGTAGTAGAAGAAGGTCGTTATAGTAGTTAGTACAGAAGAGCCAGAAAAGGAAATAGACGCCAAAGATATTTTGGCGTCCACAAGCAGCCAAACTTGGTCCAAAATTTCTGTTTCTGACTGAGTTTGGTCTAAACTCTTAAAGCTTAATAGTCGAGTCTATGAAATACCAGGTCTCTGAAGTGAGGTATTAGATGACCAAATACATTATAAAATAAGGTCAAGCTCAGCTTAGCTTAGTGCAGATTACCTACCATAAAATATGAAAATTTAATAGTAAAGTTGGGCTGGTGATGTCAAGTTGTTAACACTTAACACTGCTGAATTCAAATTAGCAGTTAAAATGTAACATTTAACTCTTGGTCATTGTTGGTTATCTACTAAACTTATTTCTTAGCTTAGAATGTTGAAATTATTAGTTATATAGTGACTGGTAGTATGAGTTTGGTCTCCTGGAATTATTTTTCACGGGCTCCATTTTCACAGAAGTATTTTGGTTGGAGAATTTTTAGTTGCAAGACACCTATACATTTCGGCATTATGTCTGGTACAATTATACGGTAAAATATTTAAATTCACTATTTCTTTAAGCTTTTGGGTAAATCTGTAATTTAACATGATATCAGAGCAGGGAGTCCTGAATTTCATCTCTATCTCCATTCTCCACTCTACCTCTCATTTAAACCCCACACATGAGGAAAGGCGTTAGAATTATATTGTTAAATGATTAAATTCACAATTTTCTAAAAATTTAAGTTTTTTTTTTTTAGATTTTATCAAAAAAAAAAAAAAGTTTTTTGGGAATAATCAATCATTTAACAATGTTTTCATGCAAAGACATTAGGGAATCAATCATACGACACCTTCAAATTGTCATCATTCAAAATGTTTTAAGACAAAATTGGGTATACCTAAAGATTGTATCACTTTCTTTGATCCAAATTTGTCATTTCCAATAGTTGTGCGTGTGTATAGGTTTTGGGTATTTTCAGTCAGTTTCAAATTTCAGGGTATTTTTTGTTATTTACAGGTTTTTGGGGTATTTTGGTCATTTTTTATAATTTTTGGGTATTTCGGTCATTTCAATGGTTTTTGGTCATTTTAGAGGTTTTGGAGGGTATTTTGGTCATTTTAGAGGTTTCAAAGATATTTTGGTAATTTTCAAGGTTTTAGGGTATATTTTATGTTTTATGAGTAATTTGGTCAATTCTGAGGTTTCAGAGATATTTTGGTGATTTTAAAGGTTTTAGGATATTTTTGACGTTTTATGAGTAATTTGGTCATTTTGGATCTTCCAAGGGTATTTTGTGGTTCAAGGATAATTTTGGCATTTTTATATGTTAAGGCAATTTTAAATCAATTTTAGTTGTTCCTAAGAATGTTTATGAATCAAGTATATAGGAATGGTACATTCTTTGATTATGATGGAATGTAATTAATGAATCAAACGTCATAATCATATAATGCTTTAATGTGATTTCATGGATCAAAGATTACAAGAATCTAACACTAAATTGTAATGTAACATAAAGTGAACCAAACGACCCTTGAATATTCAGAATTAAAGAATTGTGTACGTTAAATTAACAAAATTGTGCACACTCTTTGAAAAATTATGTACTTTGAATATACAAAATTTTATACAATTTTTTCAAAATTGTGTATATTGAATGTACATAATTGAAATTTTATGTACGTTGAATATACAGAATTATGTACATTCTTTGAAAAATTGTGTATATTAAATGTATAAAATTGAAAAATTCTGTACGTTGAATATACAAAATTGTTTGCATTGAATATACATAATTGAAAATTTGTGTAGGTTGAATGTAAAGAATTGAGAACTTGTACATTCTTTGAAAATTTGAGTATATTGAATGTACATAATTGAAAATTATTGTTAAGATTAAAAAAAAAAATCGGTACATTAAATGTACACAATTGTGTACATTTTTTAGAAAACTATGTACATTATATTTATTAAAATGTATATATTGTTTAAAAAAATTATGTACATTGAATGTACATAATTATGTACATTCTTTGAAAATATATATATGTTTTTTTTTTATACAAGATAGAAATTCTACTCTAACTAAGCTAAGTGTATGTGTGTGAAGCACTCTTCTAGAAACTTGAATCCTAACTCTCGCTCCCCACACCCCACAAGCATTTATACTTGTGGAGTAACTATTGCACCAAGGGTGTGTGATGGTAGATTATATATATGTTGAACATACATAATTGATAAATTTTGTACATTGAATGTACAAAATAATGTACATTATTTGAAAATTTGTGTATGTGAAATGTACAGAATTGAAGAACTGTATACATTAAATATAGAGGATTATGTACTAAATTGAAAAATGATGTACATTGAATGTACAAAACTCTATACATTCTTTGCAATATTGTGCATATTGAATATACAAACTTTTTTTACATTCTTTGAAAAATTTTATTCAATGAATATATAGAATATAAAGATTGTATACATTGAATATACAAAATTACATTGATAATTCAAAATTGTGTACATTTTTTGAAAAAATCTGTAGATTAAATATACATAATTGAAAGTGTACAATGAATATATAGAATTATGTACATTCTTTAAAAAAACTATGTATATTGAATGTACAAAATTGTGTACTTTTTTAAAAAATTCTATTCGTTTTTTTTTTTTACAATATAGAATTCTACTCTAACCTAATCTAAGTGTATATGTGTGTGAAGCTTTCTCATGGAGACTTGATTCCATGCCCTTGGCCCCCACATCCCACAAGCATTTATACTTGTGGAGTGACCATCGCACCAAAGGTGTACGGTGGTGAAAAAAAAAAAAAAAAAAAATTCTATTCGTTGAATGTACAGACTTATGTACAATCATTGAATGTACAGAAATTGTTTACATTCTTTAAAAAATTGTGTTCCATGAATGTATGGAATTTAAAAATTGTGTATATTTAGTGTACAAAATTTTGTATTTATTGCGAGGGATCCAATGCTACCGCTAATACCTTCTTTTCTTTAAAATAAATAACTATTTATAATGGTCAAAATGTTCGTCACTATTAAAAACTCAATTAGAAAAAAAATTAAAATACTTGCAATGGATAAATGTTATCACAAATGTGAATAGCAAGGGCGGGAATTCTCCCTCCAAATGATTTGACCATCTTTTATGGTTGTATATTTGTCGCTAATACCCTCTTTTTTATTTACGACCGAAGAATGTTTGTCATAAATAATATCACCATATAGAAAAAAATTATTTCTAACGAACAAAAGTCATCACAAGTGTCAATAGTTCCAATGGTTTTTCTTCAATTGTCGTAAATAATACTTTAATAGCTATTGCTATTGATACTATATTAAACCAAAAGCAAATGATCTCTAAGGCCACCTTTGATTATATTGTGTCTATGCAGCGGTTGGACAAAAACACTCAACCATGGCACAATTAGTTCAAATTTTTTTAAAAGCAAATGCTTTGGAATATTTCATTATTGCAGCAGTAAATTGAAACTTTTAATTAGATGAATTCATATTTTAATTAATCCAATTAGGGTTTATGAACAATCTGAAAATTAGTGGGCGATCCAAATAGATAATCTGCTCGACTAATGTAGGTTCTCAATTTAGTATGATGAAGTGATTGTGTAATATCATCTGCTGGTGCTCTAGAAATCCCTGTCAATTTCAAAATGATTCACGACCAATTCCTTTTGAGGTTTTTTTTTTTTTTTTTGCTGAAATCCCTTTTGAGATTTGAGTGTATGCCAAAGTTGACTCGTATAAATGCCTGAAATTTGAAAATTCCCTTGCTGCCGTGCATAAATTGGGCCTTGAGAATTGAATTAGAATTTGGACAATGACGATATTGACGGTTTGTTGACTCGACTTGAACAACTGGAGGAGTTCATTTTGCTTTTGCTTGTTTGTGAATTCATCCATGTCCTCAAAATTGAGTCTGAGCTTTCAGCTTTTCCAATGCATTTGGTCTTAATCAACGTTGGGACCGAGAGTATTCCATGGACCAAATTTATCTTGACTGTGGAATTGTTTGTAAAGCAGCAATTTTAGTCTTTGCCTTTTACTGCAGTTCACACAAACACAATTAGATTTTTCTAATATTTTTAATGAAGAACTGTTACTTTAACACCATGTTTGATATTTAGCTATTGGGGAACCAACCGAAAAGGACACACAAACACAATTAGATTTTTCTATATGTTAATGACAATTGGCTACTTTAACGGCATGGTTGTTAGAAATTTGCACGAATTTTCACATCTGTGGGAGGCAGAAAATATAAAGAAAAATATCACACGTAAAAGCAATCACATCCCCTAAGAAATTACATGATTTGAAAATTTGCTTACGTCCACAGGTGTAATAATTTTCCTATTTTCAAGAAAAATATATAAGATGCAACATTTATCTCTCTAAACCACATGATAAATCTTGATCCGAAGCAATATTATTTATATCTCGCTCTATGGACTAAGCGTTAAAAATCTTTCGTTGAAAACCTTAACACTTCTATATTAGTTCGGAATGTAATCCAGATAAGACATAACTAAGCATCAGACATCCTAACAATGTTTGATATTTAGTGTGCGTTTGGAAAAATTATTTTTGTGAACTTATTTTACTATTTAGCTTATTTTTGCTTTTATTTATGAGTCTCACTACACTTTTTAGTACTATTCATAAATCTCACTATACTATTTCAAAAAAATTTTATATTTACCTACAGTATTTTCAACAAAAAAATTTTTAATTTCAGCAAATTAAACATATTTTAAAAAGACCCGTAGCTAATGGTACCTACCAAAAAGTGCCCAGCTAATGGCCATCCTGTGCTAACTTTCTTTTACTTTTCTTCTTGGACAAAAATGTCTGGGCCAACCTTAAACTTGTGGATTAAGATTTATGAGGCCCACAGAAACGTAAAGGGTCAGTGATTAAGACGTGAAACTCTGACATCCACCTGTGAGCTCAAGAAAATAGTAAAAAGTCTTCTTTTAAATGTTACCTATGCTTACGTTGTTGGCCCATTTATTTATTAAAAGCTTGGGTGCCTGACCCAACTTTTTGGGCCATTTTTTAACCGAGCTTTGGATTCAACATATCAATCATAATGTGTTTATGCTCCGATCCATTGCTCCTTAAACACACCTTTTTGTGTGCCTCACTCAAATAATCAGAACTCAGAAGAGAATGAAAGGCTGGTGATGGTGGAGAAATTTTTGTCTTTATTTGGCAATTGCATTAGCAGCTGTAACATTCATGTGCAAGTTGATCCAATAAAAAAGTGTTTTATTATTGTTGTTGCTGTAAGAGGAATATTTTATAGAGAAAGCAACATAAATTACCAGGTAAGGTAAGCATAGCATCCTCTTTCTTTCTCTTTCTTTATCTATTTTTCTTACTCAGTTTCTCTTTTTATCAAATAAAAAATGACACAATTAACTACACGGCAACGACAACAAAAGGATGGGATATTCCCATCTTTATTAATATAACTTGCCCTTTTTATCCAAAAGAAGTTTTCTTACACGAAAGTTTATGCAATTGGCACAACTGTCTTCACTATTGGGTCTGAATGTTTTAGTAATCTGATTATAAAGACTCAATTATTAGGCAAAAGGGTTTCAAAGAAAATGCTCTTTAAATGCCTACCATGGACATTTTGCCTTGTTATTACTTTGAAGGAACTTCTCCAACATATGTTCAAGGATTAGTTTAGAATTCAAAGAGTAAAAAAAAATGTATTTGCACTAATCCTTTGCAAAATCTCAAGGATTACCGGTCCATTCAGTGCTTGTTTTTAATGTAAATTCTTTGCAATATATTTTCTTTTGTTCTCTTTTGGAGGAGGTAAACTAATTAATCTTTTTCAATCACATGTTTACCCAACTTGTTTAATAACGTTGGATTGAGATTCTTAGTAGTTCTAAAATAATGGATTGAGATTCTTAGAAAGTTTTAAAATAACTTCACAGAGTTATTAAATCTCAAAAGTTATAATACGGATAAGTAATTTCCATTTTATTGATCATCAACATTTAAATAAATATTACTTAATACTCTTTTAATATTTAGGTAAGTAATGAATGATGTGACAAATATAAAACAATCATTTAACCTTAGAAGTGTAATATTACAGAGATAACAATTTTTACAATATATATATATATATATATATATATATTTAGAGAGTTTCAATATATGACGTCCGCTCCTGATGATAGCTCTTTATCATCAGACCAAGACACCAATCAGTTTTTGGTGTAGGTGGGGATTGAACCCCAAATTTCTTATACAACCATCAGAAACTTTACCAATTGAGCTAACTGGAACCCACTACAATATTTTTCTTAACAATTAAGTTTGTAGGTCTTTATGATTCTCAAAAAAAAAAAAAAAAAGTTTGTAGGTTTTTATTGATTTTTATCTAGGCCTACTACTGATATTACTTTATTATCTACCATTCGCAACTAACTAAACTATTTGATTTTTTTTTTTTTTTTTTGAAAAATTTTGTGACTCAAAAGTCTAAACTTACTGTATTTTTGAGATTTAAAAGCATTTACATGGTTGCACCAATTCATGCAAAAATTATTGTCTATTTTAGCATAAGAATCAAAATTTTCTATTTCACATAGCCATTTTTCAAAAAATTCACATTAAATTATCTATTTTACATTACATTTCATTAAAGTATTATTTCTTTATCAATTTTTTTTATTCTCCATAATTATCTCTCCCTCTCTCTTTAAAGTATTTTTGTCTATTTTAAAATAAAAACTTACTTTTTCTATTTTAGATAATCATTTAAAGAAAAAAAACCTACATCAGATTATCTATTTTACACTACATTTTATTAAAGCATTATTTCTTTATTACTTTTTTTTTATTCTCTCTCTCTCTCTCTCTCTCTCTCTCTCTCTCTCTCTCTCTCTCTCTCTCTCTCTCTCTCTCTCTCTCTCTCTCTCTCTCTCTCTCTCTCTCTCAGAGTAAAAAAAGTATTAAAAAAATGAATTTGTTAATTAACAATAACTGTGTATATATTTTGCTAACTGTGTATATATTTTTTGGATTAATACATAAGTTGATATTGATGATTATTGGGGTTAGTTAATTATCCAAAATTTGGTTAAGAGCATCTCCAGCAGCTTCTCTATATTTTTGTACTGTTTGGACAGTGAACAGTGACATTTACCTTTTACCTACCTACTTTTTCAGATACATCTTCCAACAGATTCTCTATCATTTTTCTATCTCATTTAAATATTATTTCTTCATTCATTATTTATTTATTTTTTAACACATGTATCTCCATACCCTCATCCCTACTCCTTTCTTTGCTAATTTTTTTTTTTTTTCTGTTTTATTCTCTTGCTAATGAATAATAGCACATCAGGTTTGGAAAATGACTATTCATTAGCAAAAAAAACTTTTTGAGTTTTAAAAAAGCTGTTAGAGGACTATTTTATGGTTAGAATCTCTAAAATAAAGATAATTTTGTATTTGCGGATGCTATCGGTGATGCTCTAATTCCATTACATACCGACTATGTGAATGCTATAAGAGAGCATCTTGAGGGAATTCTAGCAGAGTCATGGACAAAAACCAACTAGAGAATTGAGTACAGCCACATGCATATATGTACTTGACACGTACGCACAAAAACCCACAGCAATGTTTGTCATGGGGCATTCACGTGCAAACTAGTCCCAAAGAGCATTCTTGTGCGTACGATCATCAGTAAGACTTTGTCATCTCCATACACGTGCAACTTTCAAGAGTTTCCAGATTGACTATGAATCATAGTCTATGATTGATGTTCTAGCCCACACTCCAACAATTACACGCCGTTCGTACCAAATCAGGGCCCCTAGTACGTTTTTTGGAGGAATTCGTTCAGAATGGATTAATAGTGATGTCATCGCCTCGCCAATGGGGAATTTATAGCATACTTCTTAATCCTCATCATCTTTGAAGAGGCAGAGCTATCTATCATACATGGGAGGAGAAAAAATAAAATGTTTTTTTCTAAATTAGTTTGGAGAAATTTTTTTAAAATTTTTTCATATCTTTTTATTAGATGTGAATTTTGAAAATCTAACCGTTAGATTGTATGTTCTTATTATGTTCTTCATGATTGCAAAATTTCAAGAAAATAAAAAATTAATAATTATGTTATTAGTAACATGTTCAAATTTTAAGTTTTTATGGTAAAAAATTGTTGATGCTCATTTTGGTAGAATAGCCCAATAACAAGAAGAATCCCAACAATATGGGAAGAAAAGAGTTAGTAAATTAGGAGAAAAACCATGAAGATCGAATGACAGGAATAATGGATCATAGGCCTAGAAAATAATAAATGGGTCTTAGAGGAAGTAACAGGCCTAGAGGAAGTAAGAGGCCTAGAGGAGTCCAGAGAAAGAAGTAGTAAACCCATGAGTATTATATGAGATAGAAAGCAAGTAAGAATAAGCCAAAGAGGCCCAAAGCAATGAATCCTATCAACCTTAAAAGTAAAAGATGTGGTAATTGGGCTAGGGAAGTCCAAAAGATTTAGTAAAAACCCATGAGAATGTAGAATTAGAATGGGCCAAAGATGTATGAGGAAAGGAAATGGGCCGAGGATGCCTAAGGAGGAAGAAATGGGCCAAGGAAGCCCATTAGCAATGGAATGAGTCAAGAAGGCCCGAAGTAACATGAATGTAAGCCCAATGATAACACTGGGTCACTGTAATTAAGTAAAAGGGAAAGCATGCAGTAGGCTCGAAAAGAGGCCCAACAAGCACAGACCAAGCAATACCAGGGCAAGAATAACAGAATGACATGGCAGAAATGCTAGCAAGTCTAACAAAGGAGCAAAGAATGGATTAAAGAAAGAAAAGCACACAATCAGGCAATGCCCAGCCCATGAAGAAAGCGAGTCATAAAGAATGAAGGCTTAGAAACCCATTCATGCCACAAGAGGTCAAGAATAAGCAGCAAAAGGCACAGACAAGCCTTCAGGCTATGGCAAACACATGAGCAGCAGACAAGCTTTGGATACACACAGAATTGGAGCACGCATAAGGCTCAGGCACCACCAATCTATACCCAACCAATACAGGAATGGTGGATTATGGGTCAGATGTAAGAGAGGGTATGGTCTAGCGGTGAGGAGAAGGAGGAGCCTATTCTGGGGTTCTCGCTTAAACTCTTTTGGAGAAAATGTCCTGCTAGGATGACATACCACCCAAAAGAGGGAAAAATGAGTTGGAATCACTAGGTGCATGTCATGAGGGATAGTGAAAGAGAATGCTCACCCTTATCCAGATGGGAATGCCACGGTGAACAAGCAAACAAAATAGATTTCTTTGTCTGGAAATGGAATGTGGCATGGCCAGCACTGGAAAGTGGTGGTGGCTAGGTGGCTGACAGACCAAAAGTGGTTAAGAGGTAAAATGGTAAAAACCAGTCACAACAGACAGTATATAAGGAGCCACCGCCGTGCATAGTAACACAACATTGCAACAAACATTTCACCACAACACCAAAAAACAACATCACACGAGTAATAACTAAAAAGAAAAGAATGGAAAACTGAGTAACAAAACCTAGAAAAGGAAAACAGTGAGAAAGAAAAACAGAGAGTAGGCAAGAGTATGATAGCAAGAATGCATCAATAGGCTAATCCCTTCTCTCCCTCTAAAAGCCTACCCTCTATTAAGGATTAAGGATTTCTTGGGCATAAACCATTTAGGCCCATTTTCTCAAAATGGGTAATTTCTACAGCAGGACCTGTGAGGCTATCCACATTAAGGAAGTGGTTCCCTCTTTGGTGTTAATTTTGTAATACAATTAAACACAGCAGACTAACCTTCTCTCCTTTAATCTTATTGATTATCAATGTTACCTTCTTCTTTTATTTTTATTATCATTTCTACTTATAATGCGTTTTCTATTGTTGTGTTGCTCTTTTTTTTTTAATTGGGAATTCTTTGCTTGTTTTGACTAATAGTAAGCGCTTATCCTTTATTGTTATTATATTATTCTTGCCTACCATAACTCTTTTGTAACAGTTTCATCTGCCATGGGCATATGACCAAAGTTTCAACAAAGGGGCTTTAGTTTGCGCACAAGCCAGTTCAAGGTGAATTGCAATTGGACCGGTCCTGACTCTCCTGCCCAGAACTTTTGCGCCATAGTGTGGCAGGAGGTAGCCTAGCCCACAATCTCATAAAGGCCTACCACAAAAATTATGCACAAAAAATAAGTTTATTGATTGAATAGTAAATAACATCCAATTTGAACAAAATTTGACATGCATGTTAAGAACACAAAGAACATGTAATCTAATAGTTAGATTTTCAAAATTTACATTAAAAAAAAATATAGAATAAGTTTAGAGGGTTCTTCTCCAAATTAATTTGGAGAGAAGCCTTTTCCAAAAAATAAAAAAAATGTAGCAACATGCACTTTTACTTCACCAATCATCTTATGCCAAGTCTTATAGCTAAATTACCTTCAGTTTGTTGTTTCTCTGCTAGGAAATTGCTTGTGTCACTAACTAACTAGACACGCAGGATCTAATTAGGCATGGCAATTTTTACCCAACCTGACCCTAATAGGTCGGGTTTTACCCGACCCATGAAACAATAGGAGCGGGTTTGGATTTTTAAAATAAAACTTGAAGTGGGTCCGGGTTGTGTGCAGGTTTTTCTAATACTCGCCCCAAACCCAATTTAGACCCGACCCATTTAAATGTAATTTACCAAAAAACACCCATATATATATATATATATATTAAACTTATTCTAACCTAATTTCCTATGTCCTAACCCTACTCTCAAACTCTCCTCAGCAACCGCCCCTTATCTCCACGCCTCTCAAACTTATTCGTTAGACCTTCTCTCTCCCTCAAAGCTTCCATGGCCAGACCTTGATCATCTCAGCATTGCTGCCACCATGGTTTTTCTTGTAAAGCCCTTTCCGATCTCACACAATATTGCTCTTTTTATTTGCTTTGCACCAAGGTTAGCCACAACTAAACCATAACCGCCACCAGTGATAGCAGTGGTTTGCGGCAATGGTTTATTCACTTTCTTCTTCTTCTTTTTTCTCCTGGGTTTGGGGATTAAGATTTGGTTTTTAAGATCTAATGTTGTTGCTTGCATGTGCTTTGGTTTGGATTTTAATTTCAAATGTATTTGGATTCTGTGAATCAATGGGTATGGTGGATTTTGGTTTGAGATTTCCTTAGATTTTGTTGCTTGTGTTGCTGTGGGTGCAAATTTATGATTTAAGGTTTGCTTCAATATGTCTGATATGCTTGGACCCAAACCTACATGCTTGGATAGTGCCACATGGGGCGAGTATGGGGGTTAAAAAAAACCCGTGTATTAAACAGGCCAGGTTTAAGTAACGGGGGAAGGCCCACAGGGTGGGTTCAAGCATAAAGAAACCCGCCTCAAACCCGACCCATTGCCATTCCTAGATCTAATCTCTCTTGATAAAAAGAACAACAATGTTCATATATGATAAATTTTACAAATTCATTTTTTCACAACATGTTAAGACGATAAACAATGATTAGAACAATATCATTTTTTACCTTTTTCTTTTTTATCTTTTTTTTTATTTTAGAAGAAAGACATCTTATTTCAATTTAACAGACGCTATAAGAATCAATCTATAAAACAGTAGATACATCTGGTGGTACATCTTCCTTCCAGACTTGAAAATGAGGAGTAGAAATTACTCGTCTCGCAAGCAAGTGAACTATAGTATTACAATGCTTACATACATAATAATAATTAAACTCTAAAAAAAAGAAGCAAGGTACGGTATATTGTTTGCTATGTGGCCAAAGTGAGAAAGAGAGTAAGAGCTTGTTTTGAGTGCTGTGATCAGAACCTGCAAGTCACCTTCCAAAATAACTCATGTCAAGCCCGTTTCTCTAACCAACTCCAGAGCCAGCCTTCAAAGCTTCCACTTCAATTGCCGTGAAACGTAAAGGAATCCTTTGGGAGAAGGAGACCATTACCTGCCTATGATTGTCCTTAATTACCACTCCAATCCCTGCAAAATTTTCTGCTTAAAATAGAGCTCCATCAAAGTTCACCTTATACTGAGAGCTAACTGGAGGCTTCCAGCATGTAGGTGGTCTACCCACAGGTGCTGCCAAGGTCGTGTTCAATAGAAAGAACTCCTACTATCTCTCTTTTGCTTGGGTAAACATCTACTCCAAGGTCCCTGTATTTTTTCCAAGTCGAAGATTATTGTGTCGATTCCACAATGCCCAAACTTTCATAGAGAACAAGGCCGGGTCTCTATCTTTAGCAAAAATACATCCTAGTAGGTCAATGAATGATGATGCTTGCCTTAAACTCTATAATTCCATAATGGGACCCTTTGCCAAAAATCATCAAGTTTCGGGCATGAATAAAGAGCATAGGCAACATCCTTTTTATGATTCTAGTAAACCTTACAGACATTGATGGTGTATTAAATATCAAACTCCACACTCGTCCATAAAAGTCCTCCAGGGCAAGAATAGAGAGTTACTTAGCATGGAGAGCTCGTCCATAGCAAGATCGTCCGTCCAAAAGGATGTATGGACAGCCTACAAGCATTCCAGGCATGATTACCGTATGCAGGTTTTGGACGAGCTCCACATCCTTACTTCAGAACACAAGTACAAATTGAGGTTCTTTGTTACAAAACCACTTCCAATGATAGTTATGGAATACAAGACCAAATAATGTAACTTCCATAGCAGTTGTGAAGGTTAACTTCGAACCTTTCGACCTCCTCAAATATAGGAGAAGTTACTAAACAAGAAACTGCTCACAGTATGTACTATATAAACGCTCATTGGCAACAAGAAAAGGTACGTACGGAAACCATTTTCAAGTAGTTTGGAATTTCAGAATTTGAGAGATATCTGACTTTATCATCTAACAATTTTTGGCCAGTCCTCCCCGGTCACCTTTGATTGTGTGTTCATCTCTTCAGATTTCTCAGATAATTCTCTTACCATTGAAGCCTAAAGCATTCAGTCTACTAATTTTATTTTGCATTATCAGTTGGTGCCGTCTGTGGGAAGAGTTTGTGCTTTGTAATTTATCTTCCTTCGACAAAAGGCTGTATGGTTCGGACAAGATCAAGGGCTACCAGCCCAGGCCACCAAGAAAGTAGGGACGCCTCTAACAATCCCCACCATGATTGACAATCAACACCTGTCACGCAATCGCCTTCCATCCAACATATACAGTCCATGGCAACCGCCATGGCAAAATTAACCCGTCAGAATCAAGAGTTAACTAGGGAGATTAGTCTACGGAGGCAGCGCCACGAAAGGTACGATGAAAGACAAGCCCAGAGTC